>JACEVL010000396.1:731057-803557 GCA_020284085.1 Aporrectodea caliginosa
GAAAATGTTCGTAAAGATCATTTATGCAACTAAATTTACCGTTCAAGATGCCGACGAGTTCAGAGTCACAAAGAAAGTGCTCGACAACGTAACACCATAAAATATCATGGAGAAAATTAGATGTCGAATGAACTAGTCGCCAATAGAACATCATGCGACGCTTCTTAATAATGTGATGTAAGTCTAGTCTACCAAGGCCACAAATGAAGCCTTAACAGATTCCCATTTATTAAAACCAAATAACTTGCTATAAACAGAGTTCGAAAATGAATTCAGTTCATCTTCCTGTCACATTGTGTATTTAACTACGGCTGAGGTGTAAGTTAATATTGGCAAGCAGTAGCTTTCTTGTAAAGATAGATGAACCAACTCATTAAGATCTTTGGCACGTGCGTAGATACAATTACAGGCAGAGAGGAAAGATCGTCTCACCGATTCCGAGTTAAAATAATTGCAGCGTGTCGGATAGAATCATCAGAAATCCGTTGGAGCCTGGAGGATAGATATTACTACCTCAATTATTGAATTTTCAAAGCATGCAACCACGGCTATTGATTGATGTTGTGCATTAATCATTTTACCGTGTCGCTATTCACGCAACTGTTAAGTCTGAAAAGTCTTTAACATTAATAAAATTCTAAAGTTGTATTTTTTGCCGAAGAAAGCAATGCATCATGTGCTCAAATGGAAGATTGCTTTTCAGTTGTTTGAATTCGAGCATTATTTCTGATTTAGAACGATTACAATCGATCAGGCATCTTGTTTTCAAGTACCTTGCCAGGAAATGTCTTCCAAGAAAATAATGGCACCATATACAGTAACTAGAGATTATAATAAATGCAGACAAGTTCTTCTCTATTGAAATGGCTGTGGTAAAAATATTCTGAAACTCCGACTCATCTGTTCCTTTCGTTTTCCACAAATGTTCATTTCGAGCAAACAGATAGCAAAACAGTGTACGAAACCCAAGCAAACATTGCACATCCTTGTCGAAATAAGTGTCAAGAGGTGTCATCACAATTACATTTACAAATACAAGTTCCTTCAAATCACTTCGTAGATCTGGCTCCTCGAGAATTCGTTCACACAATTGCAAAGCTTCAAGATATTTATGACAATTGTAAAGATGCGCAGCACGGTAGCAGTCAGCAGTGTTGCAGCGAATGCCAAAATCTTTGCATATCGCATTGTAATATGATGTCATATTCTCCAAGGAATATTCCATGAGCGATCGAATGACGTCATCTTCATTTATCAACGAACTTTTATTGAGAGCTTCCGTTTTATTAATAGGATTGGTTATTTGATACACTCGTAAAACTCTATCGGCCCTCTTTGATATTCCAGAAGATCTCCAATTTGTTATTGTCATTAGAATCTCATCCAACGGAAATGTCAGTATCCGCATATCGTAAAAAGGTCGAAAATATCTAGACAATTTTACTTTCGATAACTTGCATAAATAGAGGGCAAATACTTCTGGTGTAATACGCAAATCAAGAAGATGCAATCTCCTATTGTAATGGATATCAAACTTAATCTGCCAGAAAAGAAGATACAATCCAACAATTCTGGAAATGTCTTCAATGTAAAGCAAACAGCCGGCATTCAACGTTTCTTTCTCCTCTTCCTCAGTTGCTTCATTTATGCTCAGTCTCGAGCACAGCTCTATAGTGGTTTCGTATTCTGATGTGGCAAAATGAAGAGCTGCCATGTAGACCAAAGTTGCACTCACGATAGATTTTAATTTAGAATCCTCACATTCTAAAGCTTTTCTAAGAAGTTCTTTTGACATTTGGGTTACGAGTTTAAATTCTAGACAACTAATTGTTCCGGTCAAGTTTTCCATGAGACCTTGTGATGTCAGGAAAAAGACGAAACTTCTGTCTAGACTTGTTCTATTTGGTTTCGGAAAGTTATGATGCTTAGACTTCAAGACTTTCGATTGCCATGAAAGTTCTCTGACAAATTCAGTGATAACGTTGCTATAGTATGTTATTTGCTGCCGGCACAATCTGTTTGCAGCATTCAAACTGAACAAAACTTTTACAAATTCAGGAAAACTTGTCGAGAACTCAAAAACTGATAAAAATAAACCTCGATTAAATATTTTCTCTAATAATTTCAGTGTACAATGAAACTCTTGTATGAACTCATGGAATGAATAACTTATGTTTTTGATTGTGTGATCTACAGAAAAACAGAAGGCGATTCTAAACTTGTCATCAAAGGATCTCAGTTTCAGCTTATCCATGATCTCACACATAAGCTGCATCCATTGTCCAAGATCTGTCACTGGTTCTCTGATATCAGTTATAATGGAAAAGTTCCTTAAGATCGGAAGTATGTACTTATCCGCAAACCAACTAGTAAGAATGTCAGAATGGCCGAGTTCATTCAAACGCCTAGTAGTCTCATTAACTACTTTCTTATTCATTCGTTCATGAAACAAGTTTGCCTGAGGAATAAAATAGTTCGGACAATATCTCTTCTCTAACCATTCTGAAAGCCTCCTTAATATATAACAGCATATCTCAATTACAGACAAGGAATTCCACCAGTCTTGGGGCATCTCTTCACAAGACCACAGCATCAGTGTTTTAAAATGGTATGTGCAGAGAACCTCATATTCCTTTGGACAATCTTTTTTGATTAGCTCTCTTTTGGCAAAGAATCTGAGCATGTGGTAGACAATCTGCTGAACTGGAGTCCAGCTCTGAAGTAGACAAACCTCAGCAACTGAAAATGATAACCTGTGCTGGAATACATCATTTCTGCAAGCAGCATGTTTTGCATTTACAACATGACAACCACTTTGTACTATCTTTCGGATGTTGGCAGACGTCGGCCACCCATGCCTTCTCTGACGAAATGGCCAACGCTTGGCTGCTTTGGGCCACTGCGGGCACCATACGCAAAGAACAGAATCTGAGGTGCATTTGCTTCCCAGATTTGATTTCAACGCTGGACCCGAACAGTAGCGTTCTTGTTCTGCAATGAGCCCAGATGAACTAGTAAGCTTATCTGGAGTTATTTCAATATGTAGAAATTGACGTGGGCACCTAGCCTGTTGAAATTCGAACTTCTTGCAATTCCAATTATATTTCATTTTCCCCAAACGCTGAAGCTTCACAAATCCTGGATAATCAGGATATGGCAAGATCTGTGAACAGTTTATCGTGTCGAGAAAGCCGCTGACGTCATCTGGTAGAACAGGAACGTCTTCTGTGAAGGCCAGCTCATCAGCGTTGCATATCATAATGTCAATGTCGTCGATGCATGAATTCATAGGTTCAACGTAGAACTCTATTGAGCTGCCACATACTAATCTATGACTAAGCGCTTTGTATGGAAACATATTATGAAATTGGATAGAATGAAACACATCGCTATACAGCTTAGGATGCACACGGCTGGTACCAACGATGAACGCAGAAACACCATCCATTCTGAATTTTAAAATACCAACCATTTATACTTATCCAGCTCAAAATTGATATAAGACGTTATCCAAATGCAACTGAAAAGTAGTTAGTTACTAAGCTTTGGTCTCATTTAACATACATACCTACATACATACATACATACTTACATACAGGCAGAAATTCATGCATACATACATACATACATACATACATACATGGATACATACAAGCATGAATACATACACACATGAATACATACATACATACATACATACACATATACATACATGCATACATACATGCATACATGCATACATGCATTCACACACATACATACATACATACATACATACATACATACATATATACATACATACATACATACATACATACATACATCCGACTTGCCGCTTTGTTTTTTTTAACTATTAGTGTGAAATTTATGCAATCTCAGAACTTGGCTTTGGTCTTTATTGAATACCCTTTTAATCAACTTGTTAATATTATACGGTTGTCAACATTTATTATGAGAAATAAAATGGTGTCCATACAGCGGGTTCTTATCCCTTCAGCGCCTGCCTTTTGTCAATGTCTGATGGTAATTATACTATTCATGACAACTGACATAATGTACATCATGGCCATATTTTTAAAATTTATTGATTGATTGATCATCCACAACATACATGCATAAATACATGCGCCTCTGAGTAGATTTCTTGAAGGGGCGCTATATAAATTTCCAGAATGAGTGAATGAATGAATGAATGAATGAATGAACATCATTGTCATTAGACTATGTGACGATTCAAGATTTCTTCCACCATCTGGGTTTCATCTGCCACTCTCGATCCAAAAAGCCTTCTAGCATCTGCATTCCTACCATCTGCATTCCACCACTTGCTTCTGACAGAGTCACATGCACTGAGCCTGTTTTGGACACATCGCCGTCCACCATCGGCGCCATTTTGTTAATAAATTATGGTTGCATGTATAATGTTGTGAGCTACGAATCTCACTTGGGTGTTTCTACCGCCTGCCAATTACAATTTTCATCTCTGCGGTTCAGTCTGCAGTTGCGCATTCCTTAGTTATAATTTTGCTAGTGTAGAGTTTCACTTTAAAACTAAACCATGTAGTAACATGCTTAGAGTCACACCTGCTGTTTGTTACTTAGATATTAGTGTAAGGATTCCCTTAAAGACTAAACTATGTAGTAGCATGCTTAGAGACCATGTCACACATGCTGTTTGATTTCTACACTGGCTTCCTATCTGCAAGCGTATCCGTTTCAAATTGGCAATCCTCATGCACAGAGAACGTGCAACTAAGCTGTCATGATCTTGCTTATCTTCCACGCTCCCATCCTGCAACTCTGTTAAATCGATCAGCATCTGTTAGAAAGTATGTTGCTTCTGGTACACGTTTTGTCTTTAGAGGTCGTTCATTCGCAGTTGTCGGTCCTTTCATCCTGAACTGTCTACCTCCTCATGATCATACTTTCGCTCTAAACTGAAAACTTACCTCTTCCAGTCTACTCAGAGCTCTTAGATAATGGTCGCCCGACTTCAATACGCACTTCTGAATGTTGTAAAAAGGGCATTATAATTTATCTATTTCATAGCATATAGTTATTTTAACTATTTCAAAACAATTCACAACTCGACAAAGAGTCGACATAAGTGAATACCTGGTGGTGGTAGGCTCGCAATAACACCCGTTAACAGACTCATCCATTCTGTGCAAGTTGAAATGAGAAACGGTTATGAGAAAAGTGAGTAGCTAAGTGCACGCAATCTGTATATAATGTATCATGAGCTCAGCAATTGGACAAGCGACGTCAGTAGACGACACTTTTCCTTTTGGCCGATTCTCTTTCTGTATTAGGCACAGTGTCGTAGCTGGATTGGATTTGCCGGAATGGAGGCTTCAGAGTTTCAGCCCAAAGGCCAAAGGGCAATTTCCCCTATGGAGCACTGTCAATGTTATCTAAGACCAAGTGACAATATGCCAACACGGGCTTTTACCACGTGACGTTGCTGTTGCGGTAGTCTTATGGACTTTGGTCGGTTGCCGTTTAACCCTCGGGCTACCAAGGGGGGGGTTGGAACGACCCCCCTAGGTTTTTTGTTTCGCAAACTCGTTCCATATGGAATATAATTTTGACATTTTAGGTAGCTGTAGCAGGATAATTTTGCGCACATTTTGAGGTAAACATCATGGTGATATCTCACGCCATTCAAAAGTTAAACCCGATATACCCGAGGTACCAGGGGGGGTTGATACGACCCCCCTTTAGTTTTTCGTCTATAGCGTACTCATTTTTCTTCCTGGAAGAAAAACAAATATACTATTCTTTAGAGGGAATGTAGGGCTTCATTTGCATACTTAGATGTTTGTCTTTTGTAAACCGGAAGTGATCAAAATAAATAAAAATACGCGTTATCTGAGTGAATAACTGATATTTCTACGTGAACGAAAGTTCTTGTGACGCCTGTGATAAGTATGTATGCATGTATGTATGTATCTATGTATGTATGTATGTATGTATGTATGTATGTATGTATACATGTATATATGTATGTATGTATGTATGTATGTATATATGTATGCATGTAAGTATGTACGTATGTATGCAGGGATGGATCTATGTATGGATAGATCTATGTATGGATAGATGTATGTATGTATGTTTGTACGTATGTATGTATATATGTATGTATGTATGTATGTATGTATGTATGTATGTATATATGCATGTATGTATGTATGTATGTATGTACGTATGTGTGCAGGGATGTATGTACGCATGTATGTATCCATGAATGAATTTGTATGTATGTGTGTACATGCATGAATGCATGTACATGTATATATGTAAGGATGTATATTTGTATATATATAAACATGTGTAGGGATGTATGTATGTATCTTGGATACATAGATTAGTTTCAAACACACATAATCTTATATTTGTTTATCTAACAAGTGCTGGATATACTCAATAATATAAGATATCGCTAATTATCGGTGCCTTTGTTAAAAATTATGTAATTTCGATGTGCATTCACATAATGCACAACTAAATATACAATTCTGTGCAGAAATGAATGCTGAATCCAATGCTGTATTACAAGTTATGATATGTGAAACCAAACACGAAATCCAGGGGGGTCCTCTCAACCCCCCGCCCCTTGGTAGTCGACGTCACAAAAAAGCTTGGTAGCCTGAGGTTAACTACACTGTGTCATAAAATCGTAATCGTAATCGTAAACTCGTTATTTCTACAGCGCCCACAAAAGCGAAGTCGCGGGAACCAGCTTATTCACAGGCGCTTAACCAAAACAGAATCGATAGGCAGGGGTCAAAATCCAGAGAGTCAGGCAGGCAGACAGTCAGACGGCTAAGGTGGATAGTAGTAGTGGGAGGACTATTCTCGGACATTCAACCTATATTCCCTCCAAATCCGTCCAAAATCCCGTGTACGGACCTAATCCTTCCTCCAAATCCGTCCAAAATCCCGTGTACGGACCTAATGATAGACCTAAATAGCTGATCCACGACGTACACAGCTCTAGGCTATAGGTTAAATAATTCTCGTCATTCATGTACAAAACTAACTCTAAGTTTAAAAATAAATCCTCCCGAGAACTCGGTAAAAACGTAAATATTTCTAACCTGGTGTGTACGTAGGCATATCTGTAGTACAACGCTGAAAAACATTCACTAATACACCTAATGATCAAATGAATCTATTTTAACGAGGCAGCATACAGAAGCATACGCTCAACCCAGCCGCGTGTATACGGATATTCACCGACGGGGTAATTATTGTCACGAGTTGTTTTGAGAATGGTTAAGTTATGCCTCGTCAGTTATGGCGAGGAGTTTTCAAGACAATGCAGAACTAGTTTGTAAAGGTAATAAGCAGTTGTTTTTCTGCCAGCAAAACAAAACATATACAAATCAACTGTCAAAATGAAAAAGATACAAGAATGTTAACGTTCCTATGGGTTTACGTCTCTATACTACTCTACTTTCCCCGGGTCGATGACCGTTTCCCTTCCCAGGGTTCCCCTTCCCCAACAATATTCGAGACTCACAGTTCGTCGACCATTGTCCATCCGCAGGGAAGCCAGTGCATGTGGAAAACGTCGAGAGACCTGACCCGTTCGAAGATAGACTGCTTTCTTCTGTCGTAGAGAGACCCGTCGCGTCCAGAGACCGACAGCGTACTTCCGGCGTCGTAGACCTGTCGCGTTCAGAGACCGACAGTACTTGCTTCCGTCGCGTTCAGAGACCGACAGCGTACTTCCGGCGTCGTAGACCTGTCGCGTTCAGCGTACTTCCGGCGTCGAGACCGACCAGCGTACTTCTGGCGTCGTAGACCTGTCGCGTTCGGAGACCGACAGCTTGCTTCCGGCGTCGTAGACCTGTCGCGTTCGGAGACCGACAGCGTCGCTTCCGGCGTCGTAGACTTGGCTCGTTCGAAGTCAGGCAGCTTGCCGTCCTTCGAAACTGCATGGGGAGAGTGCTTCTCTTGCGTCGACCTGACGCGTTCGAACCCCGAGCTTCGTCTGCCCAGAGTCACCTGTTTCTCCTTTCCACGTTTCTTTCATTGCCCATCCCTTTGGACCCAACGGCCACCGATTTGTCATCGACCCCTTTATATATATAGTTCCCTATTCGATATTCTAGGTGTCTAAATATATATGTTAAACTGTCTTTATATACTTTTATATTTACAACGTTCGGCTAATATTCATGTGTCTAAATATACTGGACCTTAGGCCAGACTATCGACTGTCTTTACCAATCCCTAAGGAAGAAATTATATAGCTGCAAAGGCAATTCGTGACAATGGCCCTACGCTTAAGTCGAAAAATTATATAATAATTTTGAGAACTTTACTTAACTAATAGTTACGAATTTTGCCTACATTGCAGCTTAATTCGCCCTACGCTTAAGACAAAACTTATCATTAGCGACTTAACTAATCTGCCCTACGTTTACCTAAGCGTTGATTGCGCGTATTGAGCTATTATACTGCTCAAGCATTAATGCCCAACGCCTCAGTAATTGAATTTTCTGTTGCACCAGATTGACTCTATCTGGTACATTGCTGAAAATGTCTTGGAATTCCTTCAAGAGCTTTTCCACTTCCCTCTTCTGTTCAGAAGACAGCTCGGAATCAACCACTACGTCTTTTGAGGTCTGCGTCTGTAGAGGATCAAAAAGTGGAAGAGGTGATTCTCCGGTGTCCTCCATTTCCATCTCCGACTCATCTTCTACTACTACCGCGGCACCTGCAACTTGCACCGTATCATCAACCTCAATCGCCGTAGGTTTCGGATTCTGTGTTCGCTCATGATAATACTTGAGCATATTCGCATGGAAAGTCCTCGTTCGATTAACTAGCTGAATGAGATAGTCTGCTTCTCCAATGCATTTCAACACCTCGAATGGACCTTTCCACTGCATCTGAAGCTTATTGCTTTCCGTCGGTAAAAGCAACAACACTTTATCCCCTGGCGAGAACTTTCTTGGCTTCGTATGTTTGTCGAAGTTTCGCTTGTATCTCTCCGCCGAACACTTCAAATTTTCCTGTACTACTTCATACGTATCTTGAAGTCGGTTTCTAAGATCGAGTACGTATTCATATGTGGTCTTCACATCAGGTTCTGCAATTTCTTTGGTCCACAGTTCTCTCAATATCGCCATAGGACCTCTTACAGCTTTCCCATACAAGAGTTCAAAAGGTGAAAAGCCCGTACTTTCATTCTTCACTTCTCTGTAAGCGAACATGAGGGGATCCAAGTATCTGTCCCAATCGCGTACTTTCTCTGCACACATTTTTCTGAGCATCTGTTTTATTACTCCGTTGTATCGTTCCACCAGCCCACAGTTTTGACTGTGATATGGAGTACTGACTAACTGCTTGATGGACAGCAGACGACCTACTTCTTTCATCATGGCACTGGTAAACTGAGATCCATTGTCTGTCAAAATTTCCCCTGGCACTCCCATTCTTGAAAATATGCTGACCAGCGCTTCGGCAACTGAACAGGTGTCGATTTGCTTCAGAGCGATGCATTCTGGATATCGACTAGCACAATCAACCAACGTTAGAATGTACCTATGTCCTCGTTCCGAACATATTAAAGGTCCAATCAAGTCGACTACACATCTTTTGAACACTGTATCAATGATAGGCATCTTGATCAGAGGTACCTTGCTCACTCTTCCTTTTGGCAATGTCCTTTGACAAATATCGCACGATCGGCAATATCTAGCGATTTCACTGTAGCATCCTGGCCAGAAGAATTGAGTCAAGATTCGCTCTTGAGTCTTGTGAATTCCTAAATGTCCTCCTAGGATGGAACTGTGCGCAATTTCCATTACCCTCATTCGTAAACGAACTGGAACCATCAACTGTTTGACCTCATTGCCACTGTTGTGATGCTCTGATCGCAGTAGTCGATACAGTAGTCCGCGTTCTACTTGAAAACTTACGATGCGCTCCTCTGCCCCTCCTACTGTCTTTCCTTGTTGTGCATATTCCCAGAATTTCTTCAAAGATGTATCCTCCTCTTGTTCTTTCTTCAAAGATTCTACTGTCATGTCACTTGCTTGAAACTCCGGAACATGTAAAGGTTTCATCAACTTTTTCGCTTTTTCTTTCATGCCTCGAGTTTCAACAGCCGCCAGCACATTACTATGCTCTTCCGCCGTTGTAGCGTCCTTTGTATTGCACTCCTGTTCCTGCATTTCTATCTTTCGATCTTCTTCTGTAGGTGTTAGCCTTGCTCCGGATATGTTGCCTATGATGAGATCATACAAGGTCTCCTTCATGCACAATGCTTTCACCTTTCCGGTGAAATATGTAGATTTGACATCTATAATCGCCGTTGGAACCTTTCGTATAGTCTTGTCAATCAGTATGCAGAATTCGTACTTTCCTGTCATCTGATTATCGTCCACTAGTCGTCTAGCAACAACCACTGATGAGCATCCGGTGTCACGTAGAACATTCACCTTCTTACCTCCCACATAACCTACCGTTGTTGTCATGTCGAATTCCGACTTTTCCGTTCTACAGGCTTCGGCAATCACGTGTGCTTTACAACCACACTTTAACTCCACGTCCTCATAATTTTCCAAGTTTTCCAATGCTTGACACGTATTTCCGCATACACCTGATTCACCCGATCTCTCGAGATTGGTACCAGTCGTATTCGTTCGTTCCTTCTTCCTCTCTGTATCAGGAGACAACTCTCGATTTTCTTCCTTTTCTTCATTCGTCGATTTTCTGTTCTGCTTGGGCCATCTGCTTTTAGTTCTCCAGGAACTCTGTAGTCCGGCCGCTTTCTGTACAGTATTTGGTCGAAACTTGCAGTTTTGAAATAGGTGTCCGGGTTGGTCACAGAGGTAACATCTTCTATCCTTTGACCATCTCTGCTTTTGATATCCTTCGACTTGTCTTTCTTTTCCTCTATTTGCCTCTGGTCTGAAGAATTTTCTCTCAAAATTTCCAGTAGCTTCCACCACTTCTGTTGGATAGACTCGTTTTGCTTTTTCTTGATGAGCTTCCGTGTACTGTTCTGCCAATTTAGCCAGTTCCTGCAAATCTTTTGGCGCCCTCTCTCTCAAAAATATGGCCAGCTCCCGACTAACAACTGCAAGATACTGTTCCTTGACCAGCAGACTCTTTAACCCGTCGAAGTCCTGCGAAGTTTTGGCCAGTTCCACCCATCTCATCAAATAACTATCTAGTCTTGTAATGAACTGTTGAGGTGATTCACCGTTTTCAGGTTTACAATTGTAGAATCGCTTGCGAAAACCCTCCTCAGTCATCTGGTATCTCTTGAGTAGAGCGTCTTTCAAGGCACTGTAATCATCATACAATTCTGGAGGAAGACGCGAGTATACTTCAAGGGCACGTCCTTTCAACAGTGCTGCTAAATAAACTGCCCATTCTTTTCGGTTCCACCCTCTAATAGTTGCATATTTCTCAAAGCGTCGCAAGTATGCATCCATGTCGTCTTTTCCATCTTCAAATGACGGTAACTTTGGTCCTTTACGAGCATTAATTGTCCTTCCTGTTGCCTGCTCGTTTTCTTCGAGATCCTCTTCCTCCTCCGAGTTACCTTGTACACTAGCGCTCTGACTACTAAAAACCAGCTTTGCGGATCCAAGCTCACGCTTAAGTTTTTCTAACTCCATCGCTTGTTCATGTTGCGCTCTTTGTAATTCTAATGCCTGAGCATGCGCTTCTGCCTTGGCCTTCATCTCCAGTTCTATTTTCCGTTGCTCCGAGTCTATTTTCCTTTCTCCATTTCCAACTTGCGCAGTTCCGATGCTTTCTCCTCGCTCTCCAATCGCTTCTGCAATTCTAGCTTCTGATTTTCTCGCGCTGCCTCTTCAGCTTTTGACTGTTTCTCCAATTCTAATTTCTTTAATTCCCGTTCTGCCACTCTCTCCTCTCTTTCGTAAATTTTCTCCTGTCGTTTCTCCTCTTCAGCCTTGCAGTTCTGCACATAGTTTAGAAGATCCGTTCCCTTGAGTCCACTTCTCTCTGCAAGTGCTACCCATTCCTCCATTTTGAAGGCAAACTGCAATCCTGTTTATCTCTAATTATAAAGACGCTGGCTTTTAAAGAGAACAGGTTAATCAAATTACGCCATAGATAGGCGCGTACTAGATTTAGTCTAGCTTCTAATGTGTATATTTATATTGCATCTACTGCTGGTCTTATTATCTGTACTGTAGGCCTACATCTAAATGTACCTAAATTAGGCTAGACCTATAGTCACATTAAAGTTACCCGCTCAAGATATCCCAGCAATTAAGACTGCCTGTCTAAACTACCGCTACCCACTATAGTCTACACCGCTCAAAACAAACTAACCATCCCACCGCTGCCACCAAACATTGTCACGAGTTGTTTTGAGAATGGTTAAGTTATGCCTCGTCAGTTATGGCGAGGAGTTTCAAGACAATGCAGAACTAGTTTGTAAAGGTAATAAGCAGTTGTTTTTCTGCCAGCAAAACAAAACATATACAAATCAACTGTCAAAATGAAAAAGATACAAGAATGTTAACGTTCCTATGGGTTTACGTCTCTATACTACTCTACTTTCCCCGGGTCGATGACCGTTTCCCTTCCCAGGGTTCCCCTTCCCCAACAATATTCGAGACTCACAGTTCGTCGACCATTGTCCATCCGCAGGGAAGCCAGTGCATGTGGAAAACGTCGAGAGACCTGACCCGTTCGAAGATAGACTGCTTTCTTCTGTCGTAGAGAGACCCGTCGCGTCCAGAGACCGACAGCGTACTTCCGGCGTCGTAGACCTGTCGCGTTCAGAGACCGACAGCTTGCTTCCGGCGTCGTAGACCTGTCGCGTTCGGAGACCGACCAGCGTACTTCTGGCGTCGTAGACCTGTCGCGTTCGGAGACCGACAGCTTGCTTCCGGCGTCGTAGACCTGTCGCGTTCGGAGACCGACAGCGTCCTTCCGGCGTCGTAGACTTGGCTCGTTCGAAGTCAGGCAGCTTGCCGTCCTTCGAAACTGCATGGGGAGAGTGCTTCTCTTGCGTCGACCTGACGCGTTCGAACCCCGAGCTTCGTCTGCCCAGAGTCACCTGTTTCTCCTTTCCACGTTTCTTTCATTGCCCATCCCTTTGGACCCAACGGCCACCGATTTGTCATCGACCCCTTTATATATATAGTTCCCTATTCGATATTCTAGGTGTCTAAATATATATGTTAAACTGTCTTTATATACTTTTATATTTACAACGTTCGGCTAATATTCATGTGTCTAAATATACTGGACCTTAGGCCAGACTATCGACCGTCTTTACCAATCCCTAAGGAAGAAATTATATAGCTGCAAAGGCAATTCGTGACAATTATGTGAAGAATCCGGCTAAATAAAATTATCGGATGATGGGAAACACAGACCCTCAGTAGGATATAAATTAAGAACGCTTCGTGACAAATAATTAGCAATAGGATTAGTCTAATTAGTATCGACCATAGTCTCAACCACAGACAATTGTTGAGATAGAATTTGTAGGATTTATTGATCGTTCTGTTAAATGGTTTTCGCCGTTGTTTAACAGTCTAATATAATATATATCTGGCTGCTGGTAGCTATATCGTTGCCATCATCAGCGCAAACCTATAATGTATACGCCTGTTCATACAAACACGATAGCACGCATTCAACACTAATAAAATTTTAAAAAAACAGGGACTTACTAGAGTACTACGTTTAGACAATAAGCTATTCATCCCTCCATCCTTCCATCCGTCCATAACAAGTTTTTTTATGCTTGTTTTTACAACGAATATAGAATTCCGTTAAGAGATTTATAAAATAAACCGCATAGGCCTACAATGTTGTGTACATCAACTGTTAAGAACCGTTTGTGTGTATTGATATAATAGAATAGCTCAGTCTATTCGTTTAAAGCAGCGTCCACTGGCAACGCGAGATGGAAAATAGTTAACACGCCGCTGTCTGAAGCTCATCACTCCTCTTTGTAGAAAGATGTCACACGTCGGTTGAATACGATTTGAAAAAGACCTTGTCACGCTATGCCTAAATCTGTGACTGATTTACTGGTTTTATCGTCACGTTATATACTCTCAGCCAACGCACAGTCATGATCACGAGTTAACAAAATAATTAGTCTACGTGTCTAACGCCAACGCAACCATACTCATCGTTAGGAGATGAAACATCATAGCAGGAAATATAACGCATGAAAACTGGTGGAATTTCCAACGTTTCAAAATTAATCACTATTATTAGAGGGGTCAACGTAAGTAGTAAGAAGTGTAGCAAGCTGGCGCGACCCGTCAGTAGTAGGGAACTGGATACACTGAGACAAAACACCAAATCCTAAGTCTAATATTAACCTATAGGTCGTTAAAATACACAACACCCGCGGCTCTCAATCGCGTCCGCGCGTCCTCAAAATTTTCGGAGTCATCATCGCAAACTTTTTTTTCTTATGTATATAAAATGTACGAAAATATTTTCACGACACCATTTAAAGGAATGCAGCCCCAATATAAAATGAAATACACGAAGAAAACTGTTATCGAATTACGAAAAATCGCCAAGCAGAGCGGTATGGTTGGATATACGAGATTACGGAAAGCGGATTTGATCGCTAAAATTGAAGCTAACGAGGCCCAAACACTAATCCCCTCGCATTTTACGCCAATCTCGCCTAATACCAATTCACATATTGAAACCCCACCACAAGAACCCATACCAGTCACGACAGTACGAAAACTCTTCGATAAGACAAAATCAGCGATTAATAATTGCGCCACTGCGATTGAAAGGAAGATACCTAAGCAACCGATGAAAATCGTAAAGGAGAAGTTTGCTAAAATGCAAACAAAAATTACTTCATATTTAAAAAAAATAATTAATAAACCAAAGTTTGAAATTCGTGAAACGGCTTCTGCTATCAAAGGCTTCACGAAACAATTCACGGTAGAGGGGACTAGTGGTATCGATGTCACATCTTTTCTTCACGCCGTTCAAGCACAAGCGGTAGACTTGTTGTCAAAAAATCGACAGACTAAGGTCAACTTTGTCCTTACCTGCGCGATGGAGCGCGTTGATATGAAGTCTGGGGAAGTAGATGCTAGTGATTTTCCATTCGTTTCAAAGACTGAGGTGATTCTTGACTCCACCGATGTAAACGAAATTTACAACACCGCGAAAGATAAAATTAGAGAGTCGATGGCCTCCTTCCAGATGCGTGGAAGTAATTGGCGACTCAGGGCGGTTCAAAAATTAGAAATCAACACAGTTGTTTACAAACCGCTGAAAGGAAGTTCTTACATTTCACTACCGAAATGTCTAGCGAGTAAAAAAGGAATTATTAATATGAGGAATGAAGACGCAGAATGTTTCAAGTGGTGCGTGACGAGAGCCTTAAACCCAGTTATCAAACATCCGGAAAGAATTACGAAAGAACTAATCAAGCAGTCTGAGGAACTTAATTGGTCTGGTACCGAATTCCCAGTAGCGGCAGATGCAAATGTGATAAGCAAGTTTGAGAGAAATAATAATATTAGTATTAATGTTTTTGGTTACGAGAACGATGTTAACCTGTTCCCGATATATGTATCGAAGCATGAGAATGATAGGTGTGTAGATCTATTACTAATTGCTGATGGAGAAAAGAAGCATTATTGTTGGATCAAGAACTTTAATAGACTGATGACGGCGCAAACGGACAAGTCTGTTAATTCAATGCACTATTGTAAAAGATGCTTAATAGGATTCAGAAGAAAAGATTCGCTGCGCAAACATACCGAGTACTGTTCCCAACACGAGGCGCAAAAGATAGAACTTCCAGAACCGGGAACTATGTTGAGTTTTAAAAATTATTATAGAAAGATGCGAGTCCCCTTCGTAGTGTACGCCGATTTCGAAAGTTTTATTAAACCTATAGCCACTTGTCAACCAAATCCTAACACATCCTACACTAACAAATACCAAAAACACGTTCCGAGTTCTTTCTGTTATTACATAAAATGTTATGACGATGACCTATATTCACAAGCCCCCGTAATGTTTACAGCGGAGAACGAAGACGACGATGTAGCGCAGATATTTAAAGACACTCTTATAGAGAATATAAAAGATATTTATAAACGATTTAAATTTCCTAAACGAATGATATTCGGGAAGAAAGACAGGGAACTATACGACTCGGCAACTGTTTGTCATATTTGCGAAGGCGAACTAGGCGATGATCGTGTTCGAGACCATTGTCATCTTACAGGTAAATTCAGAGGGGCAGCTCATAACACTTGTAATTTAAGCTACAAAGTCCCCAAGTTTTTCCCAGTACTGCTACATAACCTAACCGGATACGATTCTCATTTATTCGTTAAGAAGTTACGAGGCGCTGATAACGAAAAGATTAACTGTATACCCTGTAACGAGGAAAGGTACATCTCATTTAGCAGAGAGGTCGTGGTTGATAAGTTTGTAAATAAAGAAAATAAGGAAGTAGAGGTTAAACGCGAATTACGTTTCATCGACAGTTTTAGATTCATGCCCTCCAGTCTCGATGCGTTATCGAAGAATCTGAGTAAAGACCAGTGTAAAAATATAGGCAAGCACTATTCGGGTAATCAGCTCGATCTCTTGTTAAGAAAAGGAGCATACCTCTACGATTACGTCCAGAGCATCGATCGACTGAACGACACGGAACTATCGCCAAAGTCTGCTTTTTATTCGAGACTTTACGACTCTGACATTAGCGACGAAGACTATAAACACGCACGGACGGTATGGAACGAATTCGGTTTTAAAACGTTTCGAGAATACCATGATTTATACAACCAGTCGGATGTTCTCCTGCTCGCCGATGTCTTTGAGAATTTCAGAGACGTTTGCTGCGAGAACTACGGTCTCGACCCCGCTTGGTACTATACTTCTCCAGGTCTTGCTTGGGACGCCGCATTAAAGTTGACCGGAGTAAAGTTGGAATTATTAAGCGATTACGATATGATACTAATGGTCAAACACGGGATAAGAGGCGGTGTTAGCACAATTTCGCATCGTTTTGGGCAGGCGAATAATAAGTACATGCCCTCGTTTGACGATAGCAAACCCTCATCGTTTATAGCGTACCTTGACGCTAATAATCTTTACGGATGGGCGATGTCAAAAAATCAAGATCTCGTGCGCCATCTCAATAACAACAAAGGAGCGGGATTGAAACTCGCGCGATAACTAATTTAAAAATAATATCCTCGGTAATAAAAAAACAATGCAATCGGATATTCTAAACTTTACAGAAGCCTCGTCAGTCGACGAAGGGATTGAAAAATATGAATGGCACGAATATGAACCGGTAGCGAGAACGAATCTTAACTCAGCCGGTGAGATTCGCATAAGTATCGAAACCCAAGATCTATTTTGCCATCCCGCCGAGTCTTACTTGCTGATCGAAGGTAGGTTTCTCAAAGCAGCTGGTGTGGATCCCGTATACGCTGACGCCGACGCAGCGATCAAGAAATGGAAACGGTATATCACCCGGGACAAGCATCGACGATGTTGGGTTTGTTGAAATACCCGAACGATTTCGCCCTGGCGCAAGGTCTTAACCAACTGTGGGCTAAAGATACAACTGCAACCGCGGTTATAGCGGATAACGCGGGGTTCGCGCTCAGACAGGCGTATCTTATTCAAAAACCAACGACTAAGGGAATGTTTAGTTTCATCGTGCCTCTTAGCCATATTTTCGGATTTTGCGAAGATTACGATAAGATAGTATACGGACTGAAGCATACGCTAACGCTAGTTCGCAAATCGGACGATGACGCTATTTTTAGACTCGCAGCTGCGGATGCTGGGAAAGTCGACATCCAAAAGATCTCGTGGTTTATGCCCCACGTTCTTCCGTCGGACATGGAAAGGATGCAGTTATACAAAACTATCGAATCGAAAGCGACGCTACCAGTTGCTTATAGAGCACGGCAATGCGATACTATAACGATTCCTCAATCGACGACTTATAGCTGGCGTCTTAGCGTTAAGACGGCTCCGGAAAAACCTAGGTGGATAGTCGTTGGATTTCAAACCGATCGCGGCGGCAACCAAGAACGTAACCCGTCGATCTTCGATCATTGTAACCTCAAAAACGCGTACGTGATGTTGAATCAAGAGAGATATCCTGCCGTCGACTACGACTTATCGTTCCCCGACCAGAAATTTTCGAGAGCTTACAGAGCCGCGGCGACTTTCAGCGAAAAATTTTACGGAATGGACCAACTGATTACGCAAAGTAACATCACACCGGTCGACTACAAAAATCTATATCCGCTTATGGTATTCGACGTTAGTAAGCAGCCTGAAAAACTGAAATCGTCGGTCGTAGATATCCAGATTAAATTTATTTTTAACGCGGCGGTCCCTGCTGACACACAAGCTTTCGCGGTTCTAATTTCGGATAAGTTGCTAAAGTTCCAATCCGATGGACAGAAAATGAGCGTGGTGTACTAAGCGTCTAATTGAAAAAACATTTCTTAATTAAAGAAAAATCTTGTACTATCTAAAATAACAATGGAGCTGACTTTGCCAGAAGCGAAACAATTAATGAAACAACACAAGATTAGTGGGAGATCATTTCTAAACAAATCGCAAATGATTTCACTGTTAATCGAGAAAGGAGTGCTTTCGCGGGAGGACTTGAGCACGAGCAAAAATCACGATAGGTTGAAACGTATAAGAAAGCATCCGAGACGCGTAGAAATTTTTGATAAGGAAACGGGTGTGACCGCTGTGTATCGGTCGATATACACCGCGGCTAAAGCGTTCGATCAAAACCCGGGCTTCATAGCGATGTTTAACGGGAAAGTATATAAAAATAGATACGAAATTAAAGTGTGCGAGGAGGAGAAAGATCTAATCGACTTCACCGAGAGTACTAGTACAAGCAGTGATGAAAGTTGTGATGAGAGTGCTCGTGTTAGCACTAGTGAGGAGATTACCAGTAGTGGTGAGAGTACTTGTGTTACCAGTAGTGAGGAGAGTTACCAGCAGTGATGAGAGTTACAGCTGCAGTGATGAGAGTTACAGCTGCAGTGAGGAGATTACCACTAGTGATGAAAGTACCAGCAACGATGAGAGTGGTAAAGCAGTGACGAGAGTTACAGCTGCAGTGATGAAAGTACAAGCAGCAATGCGGAGAGCAGCGGCGGCGATGAGGAGAAAGATCTAATTAATACCGGTTAATTATAAGAATTTAAATAGAACTGAATAATTTCTATTTAAATTTCGCTATTTATGTATCGTAAACGTATAATTGCATGAGCTCAATTCCCTGGTTAAGCCACTCATCGTCCGTTACCGTAACTCTGTAATACTTATAAGCGGTCGTCGTTGAAACATTATAAAATGCCGGAAGCGCTAGTACCGCAGCATTCGTTGATAATAATGCCGTAAACGTTGTTCCATCGTTACTCCCGGTGAGACTAAGACCTTGAAAAGACAATGCAGTCTTGAACGAGAGTCTCCAAATTATAACAGGCTCGGGACATTCTATCTGTATCCAAGCCGTTATATTATCACCTTCAATCCAAGCAGCGCTGGATGTGAGATTATTAAAAGCTCTGTAAGCCTCGTGCCCGACCTTACTCGAACTAGCGCTAGCGATGAAACCGGTTATACTATCGTTTGCTTCCAAATTAGGAATATATCCGACGCGGCACTTTTTCCAAGAATTATCGACGTAATTTTTCGTAGCCGCGTCTTGAGCTTCAGCGGGATCGTGTAAATCGACGATATATTTATCGTTCATCGTGATATTTTGATACAGTTCGATTCTACGATCGGTAGACGATTTACCGAATCTTATAATATCGTTCTCCCCTAGCTTGCATAAAAATCCATCAGTTGTTTGCAACGTAATAGGAGCGTTCGCCTGACATTGCATTTTATTCGTTATACTACCCAACAATAAAACGAATTGTTTATTTCCTCTCACATCCTTGCAACCCATTGTGCGCGTACGATCGGCGTTGAAGTTTAACAATAGATTACCCGTCATAGTATCTCCAGTCTTCGATACCTTCGTCGCGTCTCGTTCATCGACGTATTTTTTGTTAGCTAAATGGTTATCGGCGGTTGGCGCGGCGATATTAGTGATTTTATCGGCGACTAGAGCAGTAGCCTGACTAAAGCTAATAGCTTCATCACCGTTGCCAGCTGAGGGATAATCGGTCGGTAAACCCACGAGAAGATGGCCACCTATATCTATATCTCCAGTAATGTCGTTACTTCCATCCAGCCTTAGAAAAGTATTATTTATCTGAGTTAGCGTAACGCCTCCGGCTACAACTCGTTGCATATTACCAGAGTCCGTATGACCAAATTTGTCAACAGGCATTGTGTTTTTATAAATGCTATATTATTTCTTAGTATAAATCGTACGCCATAATTACATTATTTAGAAACATATTCCGCGATATATTTAGTACAGAAACTCAACCTGCAATCCACATCCTTTATAACCCACGGGATATTTTCTAATTACGCATGAGAGATTGGTTGTTATTAGTATACCGAGCTGAGAACCTGCGACTAAAGAAACGGTAGGGCAAGGTAATGTAGTATTTATGAACTGTATAGTACCGCCGGTTTCCTTCTCCACCCCATAAGCCATAAGTTCGTTAGGATTATCCCCATTAAGAGTGTACGTGGCTCGCAGAAGTGTACCCCGAGGTACTGGGCTAACCGAATACAAAATATTCACGAACCCACCTAATCGATATACGCCCGTTCGAGGAATAGTTATTAAACCGTTCGCCGTCGTATACGCTGAATCCGTGTTTATTACGATGGTAGTTAATTTATTGTACATTGTACTAATGATCTCATTGTCTGCAATTATTCGTTGCTCCTCCGATGATTCTCTTAACGCGCAAATAGACGCTCCGGTTGTTGGCCTCCAGTTCGGCGATAACGCGGGCGCTGCTGTAATAGGCCCAGCTATTCCTTCGAATCTGTATATAATTCCGCTCGTAGTATTTCTAACTAGATTACCCGGAGATACCTTCATTCCAGAAACGTAATCTCTAATGGCGTTCGAAGCAACGCGTAGGTCAACGTATTTCTTATTAGTTAGATGATTATCTTCGGATGGAGTATACGTCGTCGATAGGCCCTCGATTGTCTTGCCGCCTAGGTCTAAATTTCCTACGAAGGCGTTAGTACCATCTCGCCTTACAAAAGTATTGTTTGCTTGCGTTAACGTAACGCCTCCGGCTACAACTCGTTGCATATTACCAGAGTCCGTATGACCAAATTTGTCAACAGCCATTGTTTTTGAATATACGATATTAATTTATTAATATAGATCGTTTATGACTTCTTGAAATTTGAGGCCATCGTTGCTGGTTTTCTTCAGCACGTATAGACACAGATGCCCACAGAATACTTCGTTGTCCGGCTGTATTCGTTCGCTGTTGTAATATACCTGGCCGCCTAAATACTTTAACAGTTCGGTAGGCGGAGGGAGACCGTAGCTATCGAAATAAAACTTGGCGTTACCGTTCTTAAAAAAGCTGCAGTAGTGGGTCCCCTTCCCATTAGAATCATCTAGGTTCAATATTCCGCACTCGTTCCGTCTTGGTTTTTTCGGTAGAGCGTCTCGCATAAAAAATCCTCTGAAATTCGGGATATTTAGTTTCTTCGCGGCATCTAATAACTCGAAATTCGTTAACGGTTTATTCGGAAGGACAACGCCTTCGACGTCTATATTTTTTACAGTTGTGGCACTCATTTTATTTTAGAGAATAATGCCCATATGATAAAGTATGAATACCATCTTCTGTTATAACTCGCTTGTCATCGTCAGCAGAAAGCGCAACTTTATTCACTTCTTCAGTGTAGATTTCGTGAAGATGCGATCTTATAACATTCATTCGTCTCGATTGATCTTGTTTGGTGACCAAGCAATTTCTATAATCTTCGTGGGTGATAGATTTCTTGACTACATTCTTTTTTACGCCCTTGGCCCTTTTATGGTCCACTCCAGCCATCTGGTACGAATATAGCTTCGACCTTAATCCTACAAATTCTTCGATCTGTTTGCCAGCCGCTTCGTCTTTGAACATACCAATAACCTTTTTATTGATGCCAGTTTCTATACCAGATGTATGGCCTTTAGGATAGTCGGATGTATCGAATCGGCTTCGCACATCGTCAGCGATATCGGCATAGAAATCGTCGGTCTTTATTTCATAAGCTAGAGAATCCGTATCCGTAAATAACAGTTTAGCTCTATCTCCGTATTTATTTTTGATGTAATTATAATTAAAATCGTACATGAGCGTCTTACTCACATCTAAGATACTCATGCCTAAATATATAGGCTTGTTAAAGAGCAACTTTGTTCTTTTATTATGAATAGCTATTAGATTCTCATCAAATATCGTTAGCCTATCGAAACTTACTCTCGCGGCTAGTTTTATAGCTTCCTTCTCATCGCATACTAACCTTATATCTACGCGGTTCTCGATTCGTTCCATAGTCTTACCAAAGACACTATTATTCATAAGTTTGAAAAAGTCCTTCTCGAAATCGTTAGTAGCCTTCGTTCTTAAGTCGGTGTTGAGATCGATATACTCTTTCAACCAAGCGCTTTCTTCGAATCGTATCCCTCTATGAATTTTTACGATCTTCAATCCTAGACTTTCGTAAAGCTTCAAATTGTTATAGTGTAATACATACTTCTCTTTATCATTTAGGTTTGGAATTAGTTTTAGTACATCCGATCCTGTAGGTTTCATACTCTCCGGAGCTAGGGGATAATCGTTATGTAGGTCATGCAATTCTTTAGGATATTCTAAATCGACTTCTAAGATACACGGCACTCCCCTCCAATTATTAAGCTCGGCGCCGCTCATCCATTCAAACCCACGGGTTGGTAACGGTTTACTCATCGACCACCCGTATAGATTATTAGCGTCTAAATATGCTATAAATGATGAAGGCTCGCTATCATCAAACGAGGGCATGTACTTGTTATTCGCTCTCGCGTAACGATTCGAAATCGTACTAACCCCTCCTCTGATTCCACGCTTAATCATGAGTAGCATATCGTAATCGCTCATCAGCTCCAACTGTACTTTAGTTATTTTCAACGCCGCGTCCCATGCTAGACCGGGAGAAGTGTAATACCACGCCGGATCTAGTCCGTAATTGCTCGTGCAAACGTCTCTAAAGTTTTCGAATACATCGGCTAATAACAACACGTCTGAAATATTATACAATTCATGGTATTCTCTTAATGTCTTACAACGAAATTCTGTCCATACCGTTTTAGCATGGGTGTAATCTTCGTCGCTAATATCAGAGTCGTTTAGTTTAGAATAGAATGCGGATTTGGGAGGCAGTTCGGTTGCGTTCAATCTTTCAACGGACTCGGCGAATTCGTATGGGTACACTCCTTTTTTGAGTAATAGATCGAGCTGCCTACCTTTATAAAATTCACCTACATTCTTACACTGCTCTTTGCTTAGGTTCTTCGATAGAGCGTCGAGACTCGAGGGCATGAATCTAAAACTATCGATAAAGCGTAGTTCGCGTTTGACTGATATCTCTTTTCCCTCTTTTACAAACTTGTCGACAACGACCTCTCTGCTAAACGATATATATTTTTCTTCGTTACACGGAATGCAATTAATTCTTTCACCATTCTCACCTCGCAGTCTTTTAATGAACAAGTGACTATCGTAACAGGATAAGTTATGGAACACGACTGGGAAAAACTTGGGAATTTTATAGCTTAAATTACAACTGTTATGAGCCGCGCCTCTAAATTTTCCAGTAAGATGGCAGTGATCTCTAACTCGATCTGTCCCTAACTCGTCTCCACAGATATGGCAGCTAGTAGCTTCATCGAAACATTTCTTCTCAGTTACGCCGAATATCATTCGTTTGGGAAATTTAAACTGGTTATATATTTGTTTTATATTTGCCTCTAGAGTATCTACGAATATCTGAGCTACATCGTCGTCGTCATTTTCAGCCGTGTACGTTACAGGAGGTTGGAAATAAACGTCGTCGTCGAAACATTTAATATAATAACAAAACGAGCTAGGAATATGCTTCTGATATTGTTTGGTATATGATACTGCCGGATTCGGTTGACACGAGTCTATGGGTTTAATGAACGATTCGAAATCGGCGTAGACGATAAAGGGAACTCTCATGGATTTGAAATAATGTTTAAAACTTAGCATGGTTCCTGGTTCTGGAAGAACTATTCGTTGAGCGTTTTCCTGCGAACAGTACTCAATATGCTTAGTAAGCGCTTCTACACGTGTGTAGCCATTTAAACATCTTTTACAATAATGCATTGAATGTTTTGAATGCTTTGATTTTTCACTTCGTGATACCATCAATCTGTTAAAATTCTTGATCAGGCAATAATGTTTCTTCTTATCTCCGTCAGAAATAATCAATAGATCAACGACTGACGCATTAACGTCTTGCTGTTTCGACACGTAAATTGGGAATATTACTGTTTCATACCCGAATACGTTAACGCTGACATTATTATTTCTCTCGAACTTACTTATTATGTTTTGGTCGGTTGCAACTGGGAATTCAATACCACTCCAATCGAGTTTCTTCGATTGATCAATTAATTCTCTTGTAATTCTATGCGGGTTGTCTTCCGTTGGATTCAGCGCTCTAGTGACGCACCATTTAAAACATTCTTCGTCGTTATTTTTCAGGTTTATAATTGCCTTTTTACTAGCAAGTTCTGCGGGTAATGGAATGAAAGAACTACCTTTCAGCGGTTTGTATATTACCGTATTGATATCTAATTTGACTACGGCCCTAAATCTCCAATTACTCCCACGCATTTGAAAACTAGCCATCGACTCTATGAGTTTATCTTTGGCTTTGTTATATATTTCATTCACGTCGGTAGATTCTAGAACGACCTCCGTCAACGAACGAAATGGTATATCATCGGAATCTTCTTCTCCGGTTTTAATATTTACACGCCCCATAGTACAAGTGAGAACTAAATTGGTCTTTATTTGTCGATTCTGAGAGAGTAGGTCAACTACCCGCGACTCCACAGCACTAAGAAAAGACTCCGCGTCAATTCCATCAATTCCATCGATCGTGTGTTGTTTGGTAAATCCCTTAATAGCCGACGCAGTCTCTCGAATCTCAAACTTATTTTTATTGATTTTACTAAAAATACTCGAAATCTTTGACTTCAACGATTCCAATTTTTCATTCACGGGTTTCTTTTCTCGAGGAGCTACGTAATTAACCAACCAATCCGCAAAAGAATTAATTTTCGACCTTACCTTGTTCTTTACTTCAGTCAAAACATTATTAAAACGAGATTTCCAAGGAGGCGTATACTTACCTGGAACAAGCGTTGGAACATTAATGTCTGGAACTGGAGCGTCTAGTAGTTTGCTTTCGTGTACAGTCTTAACGCTTTGCAAAAGTCTCGATGATACTAATGTCACGAGATCCGCTTTTCGCAGTCTCGAATATCCGACCAAGCCTTTCTCTTTGGCAATATTTCGTAATTGTTTTACTGTTTTCGTTGTGTATTCCATTTTATATATAGAAGATATTTCTTTAAGCTCTTTTCTTTCGAGAATTCAATTTTCGTATTCATTTTTTAAGTAGTCTGTTGCGTATACGAGGAATTCGTTTTTCACACGAGCTTATAATAGACCAACAACCTATAGACTCGCGGTATTACCCTAACGATTACGCTAATGACTCACAGGCGTGTGATCGTAAATCGCCTTAAGGCAACGACGTACAATACTACAGGATATTATTCGAGGATTGCTTCACAACGCCTACGCTTTATTGACTCATACGATCGATACTGTGGGAATTGTCTTCACAACTATTACGCCATTGACTCATACGATTACGCTAACGATGACTCATACGATCGATACCGCGAGAATTGTCTTAGCTATTACGTCGTGTGTCACGGTTAGCGCGTTCGATCTTTTCGAAACCTTGGGTATTTCCGATAGTATCCTATTGATGAGGTGGCGGCGCGTAGGTGGGACAAGGTTGGTAATATTTGCTATAGTCGCGTTTAGTCATAGCGAGAACTTGGGTATTATAGAAATGTGGTTTCTTATTGATTCTATTTATAATAATAGCTAATAATTTGGGTGGTTATAACAAATTTAAAGCATCGGTTGGATGGTTGTTGTAAGCCATATTCAGATAAAATAAATGACATGCTTTCCTCAGACGCTGTTAATAACATTAGCTAACACTAGGTGCATGGACACATACATTATTACATATGTATTATTATATTAGGCCTTTAACATAATGTTATCTAAATGAATTAGCGCTTGCCGGTGCTATCTTAGTTCTAAATAATCTCAATCTCATTTTACTTTCTACCTCATTTCGTCGTAATCACTTACAAAAGCAATATCCATCTTCTCATCGGTGGATAGAGCATGCTTCGTTTCCTGTACACCTACATTTTGTTACATCTCGACCATTCATTTGCTTACATGGTATATAGATACCAACATAAGTGTCTCATGCATTCTGCTCCAGTGTCCTTTCTTCTTCTGATCATCCGCAATCGCAGATTAGACAGTGTATAACCACATGTATTGCGTGAAACTACAGGTATAAATCTGCATAATAGTCCACTGTTGAGTTTCAATCTAGTTTTGTAGTTCATCGTCAGGCAACTAAACCTAGAAATCGAATCGATACATGCGGTTAATTAGTTACTAAAGCGTTCTGTGTATTGTTCTTGACCTCTCACAAGTATCTGATACGACCTACTTCTTCACCATTTATAACAATGGTCCGGACTTTCATCTTAATTCATTTGTGTAACCATTGGCATCCAGCACAGGTCCAGTGTAAAACTGTTTGAATTTTCAAGTATGTGCACTATTATGTTAAAGAACTGGCAAGCTTATCTTTCGCTGTTGGTCGCCTGTGAGACTCTTAAACATTCCACTTGCTAATAGAATGCGTTAACTCTCGTTGCTTCCGTGTTTAAACAATAATCAAATCCCGGACTTCTAGTTGGCTGCTCCAATGCTCCTTTATTCTTACAGTGGCTTCACGCGCCTCAATTCAGTTCGACAAAGAAAGCCCCGTTTGTTTATGTAAGATTTTGTTCATTAGATGATCAGTTGACACAGCAATTGAACAATCGCGGGCTTACATTTAGTCCTTCCTTCGTATTTGGAACTGTCTATGAGAACAGACCCGACTTAGATAACGTCATGTTTTAATTCTTTGGCTCAAGACAGCTAACCTGTCACACCTGAAACTCATTTATCGGTCTCTATAACATTTCACAAATCCTTCAACGTCTTTTCCTTACAGTGCTAAGAAAATCATTAGGCCTACTTCATCTCCTAACTTCAGTCCTTCCTTACCAATAAAGTTATCGCGAAGGCAATTCCACTGAAACTGCTCTCGCCCTGCCCTTACGCTCTACAACATCTTCTAATCTATATCTTATACAATAAAGCTCAGAATTTGTCCTTCCGTGACGCAGCTAAAGTCTCCGAAACGGAATGGTCTAGCGTTATGAAATTTTTTACAAAGCCTTTTCATAACAATTTGTAGGTCGCCGCGACTATTTCCAGCTCGCAGTTTACTTGAAATGCCGATATATGGATAGTCTATTTTAAATTTCGAAATGATTAAATTGTACGAGGTAATATCAATAACGGCGGCCATTTGTCTGACGTCACGCGGGCATAAATATGCAAATCAGGTGCATTCGTCGTTAAAACTACGACTGCGACTCGAAAAATGTCGAGCGCTTGGTGGAACACTGAAACTCGAGAATAAGAGAACGAGCTCAACGAGGTTATAGAAGAACGGTCGAGCTTCGTCTATTATATTTAGCTCGGGGAACAAATAATGCGCCTATATTAGGTAGAGATAACCTGCGTAGTACGAGGAACAAATAATATGCCTATATATACAAGGTAGAGATAACCCGTGTAGTTCACGGGCAAAGCAACTATTTTCACCTCTAAATATCTTTTCCATTCTGACACATATGGACACTTTAAATAGTTGAAGACCGTCAGCAAATATAGTAAGTAAGTAATTAGCCTTTATTTGCAGCCGTTAAAAATTACGCCTGGGGAAACCCCGGGCGAAGACGGGTACAAATGCTAGTGTATTAATAAAAGAAAGGCGCGCCTCTCAGTGTGTCACCTTAGTGCTGCTTTAGACACTAGTCCTCCAGCTACTATTATCTTAACTCAATAAATGCTTCTGTGTTTCTGAGACTGCCTTTAACTGGGTTGCTTCATACCTCTTCAGTCTTTCTGAGCAAGTGCGTATTGGTAACTATCTCTCTGATTCTTGTTTCTGCACTGGCAGTGTCCCACAGGGTCACTGGCAGTGCAGAAAGGTAGACAGTTCCAAATACGAAGGAAAGAGTAAATCTAAGCACGCGATTGCTCAACTGTTGTATCAAAGGATCATCTAATGATCTCATCATAAACAAAACGGGGCTTTCTTTGTTGAACTGAACTGCACTGCCAGTGACTCTGTGGGACACTGCTAGTGCAGAAACAAGAATCAGAGAGATAGTTACCAATACGTAAGTAATTAGCCTTTATTTGCAGCCGTTAAAAATTACGCCTGGGGAAACCCCGGGCGAAGACGGGTACAAATGCTAGTGTATTAATTGTCAGCGTCCCATAGGGACGCTGACAGTGCAGAAAAAAGGATCAGAGCGATATAGTGGAGGAACGTGCCTGTGCATTTTTCTTCAGTCATTTCAAGTTTATGTAAAAGTTTCGTTTTCACTACCACTTTGAAGGTAATGGTCTGTAGATTAATATTCGTCCGAGGGGAAAGCATGCAGATAAAAAATGAAGGGTGGGGGCTCGAAAACCCCCTCTGGCCTATGGAAAATATGTGTATTTTTTCCAGTCATTTCAAATACATGCAAAAGTTTCTTTTCAGTACCAATTTGAAGGTAATGGTCCATAGACCAATATTGGTCCGAGGGGAAAGCATTCAGATAAAAAAAGAAGCGTGGGGGGCTCGAAAACCCCCTCCAACCTATGCAAAACATGTGTATTTTGCTCCAGTCATTTCCAGTAGATGAATAAGTTTCGTTTTTTCAGTAACAATTTGAAGGTCTCTAGATCAATGTTAGTCCGAGGGCAATGCATTTAGATTAAAAAATGAAGCGTGGGGGATTCGAAACCCCCCTCCGTCCTTTGCGAAATATGTGGATTTTGCTCCAGTCATTTCAAATAGATGCAAAAGTTTCTTTTTCAGGACCAATTTGAAGGTAATGGTCTATGGATCAATACTGGTTCGAGGGGGAAGCATTCCGATAAAAAATAAAAGGTGGGGGTTCGAAATCCCCGGCCTATGATAAATATGTAAACTGTTGTAACTTTTGATTGGATGGTCCGATCTGAACAAATTTGGTATGTATGGATTCAGAATCATGAGTTGCAAGTGGTATTAACATGCAGATTTCACATTAAAAGCGTGTATTGCGTATAAAAGCGTGGGGGTTCTAAATCCCTTTTCCGGCCTATGCGAAATATGCGTATTTTGCTCCAGTCATTTCCAGTAGTTTCCTTTTTTTCAGTACCAATTTCAGGTAATGGTCTCTAGATCAATACTGGTCCGAGGGGAAAACATTCACATTTAAAAACATGAAGGGTGGGGTTCGAAACCCCCCCTCCGTTTCCGTTTTTTGCCAAATGAATTATGTGGATTTTACTCCAGTCATTTCAAATAGATGCAAAAGTTTCTTTTTCAATACCAATTTGAAGGTAATGGTCTATAGATCAATACTGGTCCGAAGGGAAAGCATTCAGATAAAAAATTAAGCGTGGGGTTCGAAAGCCCCCGGCCTATGCGAAATATGTAAACTGTTGTAACTTTTGATTGGATGGTCCGATCTGAATATATGTGGTATGTATAGATTCAGAATCTGGAGTTGCAAGTGATATTAACACATACTGTAGAAGCAGTGATGGTGCCAGTGTTTGGGCATATCCACAAAACTAGAGAAAGTGTCATGAGAAAGGTGCTAATAAACCGGCTATAACAAATTGCACCTACATATAGTTAAGTATTGTATATTGTTCTTGTCCAGCTACTTCGCACATGTACATTTGCAAAGACGTGTGCATTTCAATTTCGCCTTCATGTACTTGCAGAGAGAGCAGGTACTTGTGCAGGTGCACTTCACATCCAGGTGGAATACATCCATGGCGAGCGGCAGCGAGGTCCATATGGGAAGCAGCTTGCCTCCTCTTCCTTCCACCCATGATTAGTGGGGTTGTTCATTAGGCATCATGGACCTATGAGCTGTTGTCCATATGCTCGCTTGGAATACACTTCTTTTGAGATGTTTAAAGTGGAGTGTCGACGACAGTTGCACATTCCTCCATGAGGGATGGCACTGCATGCATCAACTTGCAGCAGTAGGCTATCGCTTACCCTTGAACTTGAACGAGGAACTGATGTCTGATCCTGTAAACGCGTGAAAGAGGGACATTGCTTTGCACGTTGTCGTTCCATGGTTTGAGGCGATAGTGTTGAGGGAGATCATTCTAGCTGTCTTTCCCACTTTGAAGGAGATCCAGATTTCTTCAACAGGATTCATGAGCCTTGATATGATGGAAATTACTCAACAGAATTACGACAACATCAGTATCTCCGGTATGAACCATCACAAGTGACCATGTTTGAAGTGCGTGTAAGAGATGTATAAGGACACGAGTGTCTGCTTCTTCATGGTTGCATTGCTTTATTGGTGGACTATTTCCTACATGATGTACTAGATCACCTGCAGTGATGTACACATATTATTAATAACTGAAAGTTGATGCATGCAGTGCCATCCCTCATGGAGGAATGTGCAACTGTCGTCGACACTCCATTTTAAACATCGCCAAGGCTGAAAGAAGTGGCAGAGAGATTCGTCTGTAGGCTGTACTCCAATGACTCCAACGATGACATTGACGTCGACCTCGTCCAAATGAAGGTGTTCTCACAGAAGACTAGGGATGTGGAGAAAATTCCCCGAGCAACAGATGCTGTGGATCAACATCTCAAAAGAAGTGTATTCCAAGCGAGCATATGGACAACAGCTGATAGGTCCGTGATGCCTAATGAACAACCCCACTAATCATGGGTGGAAGGAAGAGGAAGGCAAGCTGCTTCCCATATGGACCTCGCTGACCCTCGCCATGAATGTATTCCACCTGGATATGAAGTGCACCTGCACAAGTAGCCTACCTGCTCTCTCTCTGCAAGTGCATGAAGGCGAAATTGAAATGCACACGTCTTTGCAAATGTACATGTGCGAAGTAGCTGGACAAGAACAATATACAATACTTAACTATATGTAGGTTCAATTTGTTATAGCCGGTTTATTAGCACCTTTCTCATGACACTTTCTCTAGTTTTGTGGATATGCCCAAACACTGGCACCATCACTGCTTCTATGTGCTAATATCACTTGCAACTCCAGATTCTGAATCCATACATGCCACATATGTTCAGATCGGACCATCCAATCAAAAGTTACAACAGTTTACATATTTCGCATAGGCCAGGGGCTTTCGAACCCCACGCTTAATTTTTTTATCTGAATGCTTTACCCTCGGACCAGTATTGATCTATAGACCATTACCTTCAAATTTTTATTGAAAAAGAAACTTTTGCATCTATTTGAAATGACTGGAGTAAAATCCACATAATTTATTTGGCAAAAAAGGAGGGGTGGGTTTCGAACCCCACGCTTCATTTTTTCAATGTGAATGTTTTCCCCTCGGACCAGTATTGATCTAGAGACCATTACCTTGAAATCGGTACTGAAAAAAAGAAACTACTGGAAATGACTGGAGCAAAATACGCATATTTCGCATAGACCGGAGAAGGGATTTAGAACCCCCACGCTTTTATACGCAATACACGCTTTTATGTGAAATCTGCATGTTAATACCACTTGCAACTCATGATTCTGAATCCATACATACCAAATTTGTTCAGATCGGACCATCCAATCAAAAGTTACAACAGTTTACATATTTATCATAGGCCGGGGATTTCGAACCCCCACCTTTTATTTTTTATCGGAATGCTTCCCCCTCGAACCAGTATTGATCCATAGACCATTACCTTCAAATTGGTCTTGAAAAAGAAACTTTTGCATCTATTTGAAATGACTGGAGCAAAATCCACATATTTCGCAAAGGACGAATCCCCCATGCTTGATTTTTTAATCTAAATGCATTGCCCTCGGACTATCATTGATCTAGAGACCATTACCTTCAAATTGTTACTGAAAAAACGAAACTTATTCATCCACTGGAAATGACTGGAGCAAAATACACATGTTTTGCATAGGTTGGAGGGGTTTTCGAGCCCCCACGCTTCTTATTTTATCTGAATGCTTTCCCCTCGGACCAATATTGGTCTATGGACCATTACCTTCAAATTGGTACTGAAAAAGAAACTTTTGCATGTATTTGAAATGACTGGAAAAATACACATATTTCCCATAGGCCAGAGGGGGTTTTCAAGCCCCCCACCCTTCATTTTTTATCTGCATGCTTTCCCCTCGGACGAATATTGATCTACAGACCATTACCTTCAAATTGGTAGTGAAAACGAAACTTTTACATCAACTTGAAATGACTGAGTGTCTGGGCCCCCCACTAATAGTTACCAATAAGCTCATTGCTGTCTATTAGTTACAATCTTCACCAATCAGTCGATAGTCAATAACTTAGGAGACCAGGTAGAGCAGTTTGCCGATGATACTCAGCTTTACGTTGCTCTCTTACCAAAGGATCAGTTTGTTAAAGTAAGTAGGCAATCATACTTGAAGAGTGCCTCTGTTCAGTTCATTCATGAAAGACTCCAGAGACTTCTGCAGCGAATCAAATATGCCTGATATCTTTCTCCAAGCTCACCTGATATCGATCGATCAGCTGGTGTGTGATGCTGACAACAATAATTATAATAACTCGTCATTATAATTAATCTGCGATCCCGGCCTCATGATTTCCCTTTGCCGGCTAGGGATGATCGAAATTTCATACCTAGAGTACTTTATGGTGTATTAGGCTAAACAATCATTTTCTTTAGCAATGGGTCTCTGTCATTCCTAACCCTCTTAGCTATTTGACTATTATTTTTGTCTAATCGATATTTCAACTGTTGATTCTGTAATCTTGTTGCGTTTGTGTCAACGAGTTTGTGAAATAAAGGAATAGTAGTAGTAGTAGTAGTAGTAGTAGTAGTAGTAGTAGTAGTAGTAGTAGTAGTAGTAGTAGTAGTAGTAGCAGCAGCAGCAGCAGCAGCAGCAGCAGCAGCAGCAGCAGCAGCAGCAGCAGCAGCAGCAGCAGCAGCAGCAGCAGCAGTAGTAGTTGTCATGGTTCTGCTTTAACGGTGTAACAACCATAAAGCTAGGTAAGTCTTAGGCAATCATGTTTTCAGCATACAGGGACGGTACATGCAAGATCATCTAGGAACCCCTTCTCAATGCCTAGCCTCGTTTTATAGGCTAAGCAACGCGCCTAAAGAACCAAGTTCTTGTCGCTCGCTATTCCACCAATCGCAGCGCAGTATCGCAAAATTCGCAAGCGCTCTTTTGCCTGCACAAATATCCACCAATCACAGCAGTTCGCTCAATTTGGCTTCTGCACCCATTTCAGTCTATGCCAGATCTGTTAAATTGTTATAATTTTATTTTATTACATTTATTTCTTTTATGATGGTTATTTCATATTTCAAGATCAAGTAATTGGTAATTAAGCCGTTCTGTCTCAAAATTTGCGTCCCCTCTTCAGTTGCGCCCTGTGCTAAGGCACCGCTGGCACATCCCTCACTACGGCCTGGGGAGAGATTCTGGTACCAAATCCTGAGTTGCCTTCTCCAACCATATGGGGTTGGGTAAAGGCTGATGATAACACATATAAGCCTTATTGGGCAGTGGACAACTCTGCCAGAGCACCCACGACCTTCAAAGTGTTGGTGTCCTGCAAGTGCAGGAAGTATTGTGTAAGGGTGTTCTTGCAGGAAGCTTTCACTGCCATGTACTACATTGTACTGCTATGTGTGTCTGTGAAGGTGACTCTTCAACAAGCAGAGATCCGTAGATGAATACATAACTTTAATTTCAAAAGTTTCATGTAACCGTGATTTGAGAAACATTTTAGAGACGATTCTGAACAGAGAAATTCAAACAGTTGAACTGAACCTTGAAAGTTTGTAACATTTATGTATCATTTGAATCTTGAACATTGACATTTCTAAAGGCTGTAACCTGGATATTTAATAACAAAAATAATAGAGCATTGTTGGAAAAAAATTCAAAAATGCTATTGTCATCATTTTGGTTGCGGTTTTGAAAAAATTCAGCGTGACTGCCCCCATTTCCTTTAAATAACGTCCGTGGATGCAAATCTCGTGTAGATAAATGTTTGCAATTAGTTCTATTGGAATCCTTGCTCTCCTCAACCTGTGTGTTTAGACACCAAGGTAACGATTTTAAGTGAACTAGAAGCTGAGATATTAAAAAAATCTCCATTTCTGTCAGCCTTTTTGGAAAATGGCCGCCATTTCACAAAGAAATAATGATTCAACGTGGCCCAATATCTATATCTTGTACCAATAGTATGAATGATGTCTGTTCCAAATTTTATGCTTTTATGAAAAAATTTACAATTGTTTTGCTATGCCGCTGGTTAATAGATATTGATCCTTGCACGAGCAACCCATGTCAAAATGGCGGTTCGTGTCAAGATGCTGAGGACGGTTGGACCTGTATATGTCCGCCATATTTTACTGGACTCTACTGTGAACAGAGTAAGTGACTGTTTGGCTCAAAAATGAAAGTTTATTATACTATTCTTGCTTTTATTTTATGTCATTCTAGTCCAAAACTCGAAACGTGTTTGTTTCAGTTTCTTACCCACTTTACGTAATAGCCTACTTTGTGTCCAGTTTCACTGATTAGTAGTAGCCTATTAGACTGCATTTCTTCAGTGAATTAAGATATTGGACAGCGGCTTCATGTGGGATGGCAATCGATTGTGCATCTTATGAACGGCGTTACAAAAGCCCTGAAATGAGATTGAGTGTCCGCAGTGAGACTGAAAATAATTAGAAAGACATTGAAAGAAAATCTATTATTCAGAAGGGAAAATTCTGTTTGGTTGAGCTATCTTTGTGAAGTACTTCAGCATAGTTGCAGCCAGTTTATTTTTCCGCATGAATAGGCCTAACATATTAGAGATAAAACCTCAGGCGTTTTTACAATGACAATTATTATGTAAGGAGAGACTGGCACATCGATCTCATCCTACAGACAATAATATAATTTGAGATGAGTGACATCCGTTCATTGCGACTGTGATTCGAAGGCTTTTGACTCAGTCATGTCACATCACAAGGAAAACTTTACAATGATACGAACAGAAAAACTCTCAGACTCAAAGCAGCGCTCGTGAATAAGCCATGGATCCACTCGCTTAGCTTTCAAGTGGCGCGGTATTGCGGAGATGTATGTATGTATGTATTTTCGTTTATTCAATCAAAGTTTGTTGTCAGAACGCAACAAGTTACAATAATAAGATGTAGGCTAGCAGTTATGGAACAGATTTTACCCAGTTATGACAGCTGTCTGTCATAACTAATAAATGTTTTTAAACATCATACGAGACAAAAAGTTCTTATTGTCTTTTGCTGGAAGGGCGAATGGATGGGGCCTAGAGCGTAGGTTGTATTTACGCTCTTGCTTGGTCGGGCATAGCCGTCGAAGGACATGTTTCGGATCGTTGATAATTGCCCGGAATAGCACGTCGTATGAGTCCTAGCCTTACCGGAGAGTAGGAGTCCTAGCCTTACCAGAACCAGTTACTGAGTAGGGACTTCGAACCAGGCTTGCACTGACATTATGGCTCTACGACATCAATATTCTGTCGTATATGGTCGTATGCATTTCTGAATTTCGGATGGAGAGCAATATCAAAATAATATAGTTGTATTGTATTGTATTGTCTATTCTCGTAAGTGTTGGCGGAATTTGAAACCTTCTATGAAGATTAATTCTATGAACTGAGGCGAGTGTTTTTCATTGTTTTTAGTAATTGACTTGTGCGCTAGCAGTCCATGTCTGAACGGCGGAACCTGTGTCTTCGACTGCGGCGTCTATCAGTGCTTCTGTCTCGCTGGATGGACTGGACAGAACTGTCAATCACGTATGTCCTTTCAGACACTTGTCCCTGAGCCAAAGACTGTGCTTATTTAGAAGTTATGGTTTTGGGAAAGAGGGATTCACATAAAATATTTATGAAACCCCTTGGCATTTGCTTCTTCCAGAACACGTGACTAAACGTCACTCACCGTGACTTTTGAAGTAACCGCTCCTATCTTCAAAGTATCCTATCTTCACAGCCAGAAGTCTTGGAAAGGAGATCTTGGTTTGTGCAGACTAGGGTTATCGACTGTAAGGAATTTGAAAAGTCCATGTTTTACACTATGTGGTAATTATATTTCACAGATCACGTGACGTCACTCACGGTGGCATTTCCATTAACCTTTTATATACCCATAGCCACCAACAAGATCTAGAAAGTTGATATTGGTGTCCAGTATAAGATTTTTGGCTACAAGAAGTCCTGAAGACACATGCTGGCCCCTCTGCAATAATTATATTCCATGATCTATAATATCAAGTAACACGCTGATTGGTTTGCAACAGTTAATTTGACCTTGGAAAATTGTAGAAAGTTTCTTGTAACTATTTTACAGTGAATCACAACGTATAATGACAAATCACGTGTTTAGGAAAGTGCTTTAATGCCTTCGCAAAGAAAAACCACAATCACAATTCTATTGCTTGCAGTTCCTGAGAAACCAAGGGCAACGACGCCGGGTCGTCAAGTGACCTTGAACCTCAAATATAATTAGTAACTTATATAGCGCAGATCCACATTGCTTTTAGCCTTCGCCGATAACGAAATATTATGACAATAGATTAACTGACAACTGACAAAACCTTTATTTCCCAGAACAATGCATTTAACAGTTCACATAATACATAGTACATTTTTCAGTGCACTGTCTAGGGAATAGGGGAGACCCAAAAGGGGCAGAAGCCCCGCTTAATTAGGGACACCCTAAATCCATAGATGTCAAATGACCTTGACAATGATGGTCGTCCAATTGTCCTACAATGTTAGAAATAGCTCATTTGACTTCTCCTCGCAAAACCCTGTAATAGACACAATAATGACTTCTCGATTGCTTTTAGTTCCTGAGGTACTCTGGAATAAAATTTCTCAATGGTAAATTAATGTGAATGATTCAGATATAGGCCCTACAATGCTTAACTTAGAGTCGCTTGAGCCACGCCTAAATGTTAACCTAATTAGCTGTAACTTCGTATAAAATAATAACTAGTCATATAGAAACTGTCTAGTGTTGGCCATCAAGATATATAAACTTTTGAAACGTCTCTGTCTTTTTGGGACACCCTAATAGTCATGTTCAGGGGTCTTTGTGAAGTACGAAATGCGCTATATGTTCAGTTAGGCCTACATGCAAACACGGGGTCGCGATAACTTGATGATTAGCGTGCCAGTAAGGGCGAAGGTTGATAACCTCACCAGTTTTGTTTTGAGATATCGAGATGAGGCGGATAGGAAGAGGCCTACCACCCAACCTCATATGCCAAAGATAAGAAATATTTCTAGACGCTAACATTTCCCACACATGACATCTTTACTTCACCTACTGGTCACCGGTCCATCTACGCAGTACACACTAATGGCAAACATCAATAGACCTACTAATCGCCATTAACACCATCTTCAGAAACTTCAATACTACTTACCAAGAAACAACACTGTCATCAAAATCAATGCTAATCGCTAATTGCCATGGCAAAGTCGGTTTCCAAAGATCACTTTCAAAATGTAGGCCTACACATCCACTCACCATTCCAACTGACTCCTAATCAAATACCTAACGACAGAAACCAAATGGGATTGGTCCTTTTTTTAACCCAGAACCCTTTAACTGGTCGTGTTGGGTAGGGTCAACTGGTTTGTATCCAGGTGACAGGTGTTTCGTAAGCTGCTTAAACGCTGATTGTTGGTAGTTGCCAACAATGAAATGGTGAAGGATAAGGTCTTGATATGAATCATGAATGTATCTGCATGTATCTGAGTGCTTTAATATCGACGGAATCGGTTACACCATGTTTTACTACGTAGCCTATTATAATTATCATGCAGTTAAATTAATAATGTCAAAAAATGGACTCCGTGAAGGCAACCTCTTCTCTTCGACTAGGCCTACTTGCGTTCTTATCGTTTAGCCATGTTATAGGTTAAGGACCACAAATTGAAATGACTATTATGACTTCAAGTGACATGAGTGATATAAATTGTGCTCTATGTACACACAGGTTATCAGTGTAATTGTTGACTAAGTTGATTAATCAGAACAGAACGTATACATACATGCTGTGTCTAAGTGCATTACTATCGTCAATCATCAATCATCAATATCAACGTCTCTTTCATTCCAATTTTTACGAACGCCGTCGATCTGCGAAGAAGAATCGACATTCAACACGGACAACACAATGAAATCATTTGGCATATTATGAGGCTAACCTATATAAGTAAGTAAGTAAGTAAGTATATCCTTTAATAAAACCAATTGCATATCCGCACTCTGGTGTACATACATCATAACAACAATCAACAGTTAATTAATGTCAATACGAGTACAACATTCTAACAATAAAAGTCTTTCGCTGTAAATTATCTGCAAGAGGTACACAATGGTCGTGCGATCGCGGTCGCAGGGTATAATGTTGGGGCTTTTTGGTGGAAGTAAACTATGCAGTACGTGACCCTGGTTCATCAGGACTGCAGAGAAAGGCGGGTGTCAGCTTCAAGACAAAGTCGCTCAAATTTTGGGTAGTCTTCAGGAAGGTACCGGAGGCGGATTAACTTGCTTATTACTGATTGAAGTCGGCATCTATCCTGTTGTGCCGCAAACCCCCACCAGGCCGGGGCAGCATAGAGTAAACGAGCCACTGTTGTTGCACGTACTACATCATAAAGTTGCAGACCCTTGAAGCTATGCGCAACAAGAATGCGTAGGGCAATGCTAGGGCATACATTGATTGTCTTGCCTTACAGCATATTCGGGTGATATGAGGCTCAAAGCTGAGAACTTCTGTAAATGTAACCCCTAGGATATTCAGGCTCGACACCCTAGTCAATCCCAGGGTGACATCCGGAACAGAGTCATTCCATGCACGCCCCCTCGGCCGTCTGATCACCATCTCAAATGTCTTTTTCTTATTTAGTTTAAGGTTACATGTTTCGGCCCATTGGGACACATGATTAAGTTCGTTTGCCACTGTGACAGTGCTTGACGAGGGTACCAGCAGTTAGGTATCGTCTGCATATTTGATAAGCCTATTTCCGGGGTGGGCCGCTTTAAGCTTTGAAATTGTTGTAATAAAGTTGGCTGGGCCTAAACCCGAACCCTGAACAATACTAGCAATGATGTGAACAATAGCAGAAATTAAGACATTGTATTCGGTTTCATGACCCCGATCTCCAAGATAGGCAATTATCCAATTGTAGAAGCAGTCTGGAATTTGCAGCTCTGCTAGTTGTTCAGCTAGGTAAGAGTGCCTCACCGTGTCGAAGGCTTTTGTAAAATCTAGGGCAATTAGATGTACGAATTTATTGTCTCTTAGTAGATCCGTAAGGTTGTCGGTCAAGGCGAATAGTGCAGCTGAGGTGGAACCTGTCGGTCGGAAAGCGTATTGGTCCGTGAAATCTTGATTAAGCCGAGGTTCGAGCAGAATTGGGTAGAAGAAACGGTGCACTATAAATTTTTCCAATAAACGGCAAAGAATTGGTGTGACCAAGATAGGGCGAAAATCGATATCTTCAGATGGATGAGAAATCTTTGGCACTGGCGTAATAGTACTGATTTTCCATTGAGATGGAACGTAGGAGAAGATAATTGAGATGTTGTAGAGGTGCGCAACAGGTTCAGCTAAAGCTGAAGTCGCCGACTCGAGGAACCAAAACGGCAAACCGTCGGGGCCCGTAGCTGTTCTTTTTGTTGAAGCCAGTAGTTTATAGGTAGTAAATTCGTCAACAATCACCTTTGTGCTGTCGACGACCGTAGATACCCACTGCACCTCTGACAGTACTCTGACGGTGGTTCAGAAAATGTGTCATGCTATGGACATTCTGTCTGACTGGCTAGCCTTAAACCGCCTTTTACTGAACGCTACCAAGACTCAATTCATATGGCTGGGTGGACGTAGGCGACTGGCAGGTGTGGACCGTTGTGCGGTGGCTGAGGCATTTCCCCACGTTACCTTTTATGGTTCTGTCCGGGATTTGGGTGTTACACTGGATGAGGAACTTGATTTCCCAATGCACATCAATCAGCTCACTCGTGGCTGTTACTACCAACTACGTCAGCTACGGGTTATCTCTCGCACCCTATCTCAGGATGCTGCTGCTACCCTTGTCCACGCATTTGTCACCAGCCGCTTGGACTTCTGTTGCTCTATACTGGTTGGTCTGCCTCTTGTAATGATAGCCCGACTAGACCGGGTTCTTCGCTCTGCAGCCCGGCTAATGGGGCGAATCCATAAATTTGCCTCTGTCTCGGCCTACATGCATGGCACCCTGCATTGGCTCCCTGTCTCGCAGCGCATCAAGTACAGAATCGCTACGCTGGTCTGGCGCTGCCTCCTTGGCTATGCTCCAACCTATCTACGTGAGCTCTGTTGTCCAGTATCTGATGTGCTGGCTCGCAGAGCCCTTCGCTCTGCTTCTAGCGGGGAGCTTTTGGTCCCTCGTGCTAGAACCTCAACCTGTCAGCGTCGTGCTTTCTCAGTTGTAGGTCCTTCTATCTGGAATGGTCTCCCGCTGGAGATACGCCTGTTACCTAGGGATAATTCATCCACGTTCTACAGGCTCCTTAAGACTTACTTGTATCACCGTGGTTGGACTGGGAGCGCCTCTGAGTAGGCTTCTTGAAGGGGCGCTATATAAATTCCTGAAATGAATGAATGAATGAATGAATTTGATTAGCTGAATATTAATGTGCGTCTGTAGAGATACATCCAAAATGCTGGTTCATCGAAGACGCAGCGACATCGCAGTCAGACAACGGTGTCTAATATAATAATAATTGTGGCGTTTCTCATTGTTCTTTGTAACGTCTCTTATATCCGCTCCAGATCCGGCTTTTGTTGTTCGACAAAAGGATTTTCCCACTAACTTCTTTATTTAATCAAATCAAATAAAACCGACAATAGAGCTATCCTTGCTCTTAAAATGAACAATAATCCTTTCAGACAGGCCTCGTTCAGTTAGCGTGCAGTAATCGCTACTCAACGTCTCGCATTCCCTGAGGCGGACGGCAATATCCACGGAAAGTCCAGAGACACGGAATTCACGACGTAGTCCAGACGACGACAGCGGTCGCTAGTCCGTTAGCCAACGGGCCTTTCACGGAGCTTTCCAGCTTCGATCTCCCTCCGTGTATATTCGTATCTCCTTCTTCTGGCGTCAGCATAATATATCGAGCTGACCTGAACTCCTATACTTCACTGTCACTCCGTCTAAACTGAACTGTTACTCAAACTAACTCTGTCTGCACGTCACTGCCTGGTTCTGTGCGTGTGCTCCTTTATAGCCGTCCCGAGGCAGCGAGGCATCCGAGGCAGCGAGGCATCCGAGGCAGCGAGGCACCCGAAGCAAAGCCAGGCACCCGAGGCAGCGAGGCACCCGAAGCAAAGCCAGGCACCCGATGCAAACGAGGCACCCGAAGCAAAGCGAGGCACCCGAGGCATGCACGAGGCACCCGAGGTATCGAGGCACCCGAAGCAAAGCGAGGCACCCGAGGCAAAGGAGGCACCCGAGGCAAAACGAGGCACCCGAAGCAAAGCGAGGCACCCGAGGCAAAACGAGGCACCCGAGGCAGCGAGGCACCCGAAGCAAAGCGAGGCACCCGAGGCAAACGAGGCACCCGAAGCAAAGCGAGGCACCCGAGGCAAAACGAGGCACCCGAGGCATCGAGGCACCATGAAGCAAAGCGAGGCACCCGAGGCAAAGGAGGCACCCGAGGCAAAACGAGGCACCCGAAGCAAAGCGAGGCACCCGAGGCAAAACGAGGCACCCGAGGCGAGTCTAGGAGATTTCCCCGGAAATTTCCCCGGAAATTCCCCGACATTTCCCCGGAAAATTCCCCCCGGGACATATCCCCCCGGTCATTTCCCCGGTCATTTCCGCCCGTATCGTATGTATGTATGTTTGTATGTATGTATGTATGTATGTATGTACAAAAAATTAGTTCAAAACAGTTCAAATGTTTAATCGTCTAGTTAGAAATAAAGAAAGCTACGCTACATTAAAAATCATGTAGTTATAAAGCTTTAAAGCTACATTAAAAATCATCTAGTACATTAAAGTTAAAATGTTTAATCGTCTACTTAGAAAGTTAGAAAGCTACATTAAAATCATCAATTCAAATGTTTCATCGTCTAGTTAGAAAGTTAACTAGCTACATTAAACAACCAACAGACATTGTGTTTACAGACTGATGTTAAGGGCAATTGCCTTCAAATAGTCTAAGATGTCACGGTTTTGGAAGTCAGAAACGATGTTGGAGATTCTGATCGAACAATCTTTGTATTTCTTCCTTGGCTGTTGTGGAGTGTGTCCTGCGAAGAGCTGGCTCAGCTGAACGTTGTTCAGGCTCTGTTCTCGCCTAAGGACGCGTAGGAAGCTCCAGATATTAGGATGGTTGCAAGACATGGCGGCTTGAATTTTTCTAATCCATCCTTCAACTGCGTTGTTCGTTCGTGGCAGGTTGTTACAGACACGGGAATGCACATTCCACATGCTTGACTCAAACACTGGGACCGCTCGTCGATGACGCCTTAAAAGACGCCCGATGTAATTCTCTTCGAAGTATTCTACAATCGTTGATATTTCCTCCGAGAGCGTCTCCTGAAGAGATTCGAAGGCATCAGTAACTTTGTCTAGCGGGACAAATGCCAAAGCCGGAATCATCCGTATTGCCAGTGACAAGTCTTCGTCGTTTTTATACCTTTCTTGCAGTCCAACGGTTGCTGCAATTCATGACCCAGAATTTGCTGCGATGTTTCATCGGTTTCCTCGGCCTTTCGTTTTATACTTGCCCGGACCTTCAACACCTCTACATGACCCGAATCAGCAGCATGAGTGTGCTCATGCAGGTAACTAACAACCGACAGATCGGCGTTTAATTTCACCTTTGCTCTGCACTCACTTAACGTTGTTCCTGAACCTCTACGCCGTTCGCACTCAAAACTTATTAAGTCATTAGCTAGGTTTTTTGTTTTACATAAACGTAACCGTTTAAAACAACTTTGTTTTTTCCACGTATACTTGCGACAGTTTCCAACTCCATCTCTTGCGATTCTGCTTCAACTGATCAAACATAACAAATCTGGGCAGCTTATATACCAAGAGAAGAAGAGAGTACACACATGAAGGCCAACGAACAAACCATCAGACCTGCTTTTGATTTGACTAATTGATTTCCTAATTGATATCCCTAACTGAGTCTTGTTATTTACCTACCTACCTAACTAAGTCAGATCAAAAGCATTTCAAGCGATACAGGGGAAATGACCTGGGGAAATGTGTGGGGAAATTTTCCGGGGAAATGTCGGGGAAATTTCGGGGGAAAATTTCGGGGGAAATCTCCTGTTCCCACCCGAGGCATAGCGAGGCACCCGAAGCAAAAGGCACCCGAGGCAAAACAGGCATCCGAGGCAAAACGAGGCACCCGATGCAAAACGAGGAACCGGAGGCATAGCGAGGTACCCGAGGCAAAACGAGGAACACGAGGCTAAACGAGGAACCGGAGGCATAGCGAGGCACCCGAAGCAAAACGAGGCACCCGGATCAAAACGAGGCACCCGAAGCAAAACGAGGCACCCGAAGCAAAACGAGGCATCAAGGCAAACGATGCACCCGATGCAAAGCGAGGAACCCGAGGCATAGCGAGGCACCCGAAGCAAAAGCAAGGCACCCGAAGCAAAACGAGGCACCCGAGGCAAAGGGAGGAACACGAGGCAAAGCGAGGTACCCGAGGCAAAATGCAGCACACGAGGCATAGCGAGGAACCCGAGGCAAAGCGAGAACACGAGGAAAAAACGAGGTACCCGAGGCAAAAGCGAGGTACCTGAGGCATAAGCGAGGCACCCGAGGCATACCGAGATACCCGAGGCATAGCGAGACACCTGAGGCAAAATGAGGCGCTCGGAGGCAAAGCGAGGCACCCGAGGCAAAACGAGAGGCACCCGAGGCATAGCGAGGCACCCGAGGCATAGCGAGGAACCCGAGTGCAGAAGCGAGGCACCAGAGGCATAGCGAGGTACCCGAGGCATAGCGAGGAACCCGAGGCAAAACGAGGGACCTGAGGCAAAGCGAGGTACCCGAGGCATAGCGAGGTACCCGAGGCATTAGCGAGGCACCCGAGGCAAAACGAGTCACCCGAGGCATAGCGAGGAACCCGAGGCATATCGAGGCACCCGAGGCATAGCGAGGTACCCGAGGCATAGCGAAGAACCCGAGGCAAAACGAGGCACCCGAGGCATAGCGAGGCACACGAGGCAAAATTAAACAGATAGAGTAATTACACCCTTTTATCTTAGCATTTTTTTACTTTTAGCCTTGGTGTAATATTTTACTTGGTTTGATGAAACAAACTTTTATTTCTTCAGTTGTTCTTCTCTCTGTTGTCGAATTGGAAGCAACATCTGTTTCTGAATTATCCTGTCCAGAACGTAATCTGACCGTTACGGTCGATAACTATATGAGACTTTACTTCGATGGCGCTGAGATAACTGGTCTTCCAAATGCCGACATCGGTAATCAACCGGACGTTGTCAAACTTCCATGTACTACGAAGTTAATAGCGATTCATGGAACAAATGGACCGCTAGGTGCGGGTATTCTGGCGTCGACAGATGATGAATATATTCTGACCAATTCAACTTGGAAATGTTCAAACGTCAGTCAGATTGGTTGGGAGCAGATTGGTTTTGACGACTCCACTTGGGTGCCTGCCGTGGAGCTTAATTGGACGGTCATACCTGACATTAGCTCAAAGGCTTACTGGATCTGGCTCAGAGCATGGATTTCTGATGGTGAAAATATGGATATGGATGTCTACTGTAGAAAGAGATTAGGTAAAATCATTTTTGCATTTCTTTGGTTCTCTGTATCATTAACTCGTCGTTGTCCAGTATGCCCAATATTGGAGCATTTTGAAATTGGGCTAATTACTTGAAATTCACCGATAATTTTAGTGAATTAATGAGCACCAGTCATTGTGAACAGGTTTTCCAAAAAAAGCTGTTGAAAAATCACTTATTTGAAAATACTCATAGCTGCAGTGATATAACATTTCTGTAAGCACTTCCGATTGAAAGAAAGAAATTTCGACAGAAATTAAAAGTGCTTTCACTTCAAATTCATTTAAATACAGATTTCCGAAAGCTTAAAGTTATTGTTACTCTATGTTTGTTATACTCCACTGTATTTTGTGTTTCATTATTGGAACACAAAGCATAAGTAGTCTAGTATTTGAAATTCAGGTTACCAAATTTCCCTATAGAACCTCTTAATCGCCAAAGCACTGTTTATACGTATACTAACATCAGGTCTATGACGGTAACAGTTACACTTGTTATTTGCAGATCCAAACTACTGTGCCATCATCAGCCCTTGTGCATTTGGAAGCACCTGCATTAATGAACCTAACGGTGAATACCAGTGCATCTGTGCGCCTGGTTACACCGGACAGAACTGCTCAGACGGTAAATTCGATTTATCAGAATCACTTAGGCAGCACAACAGTTCATTGGTGACTATGTCAGCCGGACGTTTACCCGAACAATGTTCATTCGCTAAATAAATAAATATAATCTAATATAAATATCTAAGCGAGCATAAAACGTGTAAACCGGATCGAACCACTCCAGTAATCTGTTTGCAAACCATAAGGAAATCATTCCGCGGAGACATGGAACCAATTAATTTGGAAATGTGTTCTTGAATAAGATAAATTTTCGGTGATAACCTAATCGCAAACATGACAAGCACGTTCCCGAGTTGGCCTAATGTTCAAGAGTCTTAATCACATTATTAATTATATAGGACACTCCACTGCATTATCTAATGGTGTAACATATAGGTCTAGAAATTGGGGGCCTGTGTCTACAGCCTAGCACCCTGTAAAATGTCAATAATAATAAGAGGTCATTGCATAATTACGTAACGCTCGAGGGGGGGGGTGAGGTCCTTGATATCGTTACGGAAACGTTGGGTAAGGTGGGTCGAGATAAACGTTGATTTAACGAGCTTTTCTCCACTGTTGTCACGAGTTGTTTTAGGAATGGTTAAGTTATGCCTCGTCAGTTATGGCGAGGAGTTTTAACGACAATGCAGAACTAGTTTGAGAAGGTATTAAGCAGATGTTCTTCTGCCAGCAAAACAAAACATATACAAATTAACTGTCAAAATGAAAAATATACAAGAAGGTTGACGTTCCTATGGGTTTACGTCTCTATACTACTCTACTTTCCCCGGGTCGATGACCGTTTCCCAAGGCAAATGAAAGAATCGTGTGGTTGAATTTATACGGCGGCCTACACCCTACGCGTGTCAAACCAAAGTTTTCAGTAGGCGACAGCGTTAGAATCACTAAGAAAAAGAAGACCTTTGAAAAGGGTTACACGCCGAGATGGACTGAAGAAGTATTTACAGTATCGCAAGTACAATACACAGATCCACCAACTTATAAAATTACTGATTGTAATGATGAGGAAATACAGGGTTCATTCTACGAAGAAAAGCTACAAAAGACTACTCAAGAAATATTCAGGATCGAAAAAGTTATTAGAACACGCGGGAAGAAATCTCTCGTAAAGTGGCTCGGATACCCAGACTCGTTCAATTCTTGGATCGATAATGAGGCATTGGTGACTTTACCTTAGTGCCTACACAGGCCGACAACGCACGACACTACAGAAATTAGTCCCTGTAATTACGCGTTGACTCGGCTGTGGGTTGCGCGATCTTATCGATACTGCGGGGATTTCCAATAGTTTCGAGATGAGTCATTGGCAAGAGGGCGGGTGGCGAATTGGACCTGACATAGGTTCATGCACGGAGGAGGTTGGACCTATGTTTGGTCCGTGCACGGAGGAGGTTGGTGAATTGGACCTAACATAGGTCCAACCGTTTACTTTATCGTTCTTTTCGATGTGTGCTGATTTGGACCTATGTTAGGTTCTTGGCCCAGCCGCTTAGTTTTGCTACTACTATTCATCGCATGGAAAGCGTTGGATTCAAACCCCGCCAAGGACCTGAACTCACAGCCAAACTCTTTTCGATTTTGGAAGTAGGAAAGGAACTGCCCACAATATCTAGTGCTTAAGTCTTCGAACAGCTTTTAATTCGTGCCAGAGTATCAGAATGTATTTGACTGAAAGCCAAAATTTTGAATTTTCTTAAAAGAGATAAGGTGAACGCTTAGGCTCTTTGCTTATTTTCCGATGTTGGTTGGCAAGGATTTGTGATTGTCAAAGTTATAGTGGCTGTCGATAATTATGTTAGAATGTCAATCTACCTTTCAACCGCCGAGATATCCTATTTTTAAATCTTCGTCTTGTTATTCGTCGAAACCAACAGATGTCGACTGATGCCAAAGCTTTGATGACATCTTCATCTCTCTGGTGTCTTGAAGAATAATTCAGTACCCAATGCAGAAACGAATTTTCTAAGACGACGTCCAACAACTCCAGTGGAAGTTCATTCAGCTAAAAGTTAATATAGCCTACCTCAGTGCTTAATTTGTCGTTCTAGCATCCTAATCAATTGCGGGATATACCCTCATCGTTTTAACGTCGCAAATTCATTGCATCGTTTACCTTTATAGTTAATACCCATCACAAACTCTAAAATGACCATATAGCCTATTCTAGAAGTGTTAGAATTATTTAAGAAAGAAGATAGAAAACTCGTAACAAACTCTTTATCAACAAATAAATCTTTAATTAAAATTCATTCTCAAAACTGAAACAATTTTTTCGGACAGCTATGTTGATTGCAGTTATATGTTATAGTGACTTACTTCTCTAGTGATATTTTACACAAACAGATTCCATTTGAAAAAAGCTGGTAGCATAATTTATTGTTTGGGACGCTACAGCGAGCGATAAATACAAATTTGAAGAGAGGTCTCTGCAATCTTTTCACAATTGCTTGATCTAGCAAAACAACGACTGCAAGTTGATCTTTTGTTAGCAATAATACATTAAGAATTTTCATGCCTAATTATTTTACGCCATCAAAGTTAAGTTATCAAACATTGCTTCCCTTCCAAAGTTCTAGACTCTCGCAAAGAGATAAATTATTACAACTTGTTAACCAGACACTGGAGAGCTTTGGCTAAATGACTCGATGAGTGGATAAGCTTCTTCTCTCGTATAATGAATCAGATATCATAACGGTCTCAACGGCGAAGAAATGGCATAAGCAGATGCTGATAAAATCTTAGAATACGACGCCATTTGTCACTAACTCAGCCTTCCATACTTGTGTGCTCCGTTTGTGAGTAGGCCTACCAACTGAAAATGGGAGATTGGACACTGAAATGGGTGTCATTTCATTGTGTTTTACACCCCATGTCAATGATCGTTTGACATTCTGATTTAACTTATGAGATTTCTTGTAGAGTCCTTAAACAAATGGTTTATAAACCTCTGAGCAAATTTGCACATCTGATACGGCTATAATAGATCTTTCCGGTTCTCCACTTGATATGAAATTGTTAGCAGAATAGCCAGATACCAGACGAAAGATTTCCAGATTACGTATCAAAAATAGAAACGACAAATTTATAAGAGATTATGTCGATCCTGAACCAGCAAATAGAGTAAAGTATTCAAACCTTCTTTGCAAAAAAGGAACATTTCTGCTCTTTGAAAGACCATGCCTTTACCTCTTCATACCCTCAATTTGCACGCAGAAGATGTGGACAGAAGCTATATAAAACTATGCTTGGAATTAACAATGTGAAAGTCATCTTTATGAATGTTTTATGCTGCAGACAGTAACAATAATAGAAACCAATATAACCTGCCTAACAACATTATCGAGAGAAAAATCTAAAAACTGCATTGTGTAAAAACGGCCTCAAAGTTTAGCTGCGCACGGTTTTTTAAATTGGATGTCATGACCTTACATTCCGTGTGCCATGCACGAATAGAGCAAAGTATACTAGCTAATTTGCGGGCGCTTAAAAACTATGAAATTGACTAGTTTTTTTCTCACAAATCTAGTTAAGTTTTTTAGGTTTCGAAAACATGTGAAAACCCTTAAATGTTAAAAGTGCAATCGAGTGTGATTTCCGAAAATTGTGTATGCAGGAGTTATATAGGCCTATTAGTTATGTAGAGATTTTGCGATCCTACCGTCGTCTTAGAAGGCTGTTGATCTTGTTCTGCTTTAAACATAAAGACATGAATTATAGGATACAATGCGTTTTTGTTAAAACTAACTGTAAATTCACACATAATATAACTGATAGCTATGAAAATGTGGAGAACTAGCAGCGCTGCATAAACTCAAACAAGTAAAATCAATTGAAAATTATTATCCGCATTTAAACTTTAAACAAGTTTAATGCGTCGTAGGAACTGGATTTTATGTCCACTTTGTCAGATGATAAGCCAAGTTACGAACGAATAGCAATGCAAGCAGGCCAATGACTTGTCTTTTACTTCATTTTTACACAAATTGCAGAAATTTAGCAAGTTCGGGACGGGCCACTTAAAATCAGACCGCTGGCGCATGCAGTGTGATTTCCGAGCGGATGTCGGACAGCACGGACATATTAAGTGATCGGATGCCATCGTTGAACGTAGAGAAGACAACCCACTCCAGCTCCTCTCAGGTGAAGCCACTGATACAGACATAGTGAATAAATCATAAACATTGTTTTCAGTTTTAGATATTGATCCTTTGTCATAGGCAGGCAGTCTTGAAGGAGATATTTTGTTTTCTTGTCAATGTCCTTCCACTTTAACTGCCAATGTTCCAGTTCAACCGCAACATCGTGTAGTGAAATAAACTGTTCGTAAGTTTCTGAATTTGTTTCCATTGAGAACCTATCATGGAACCGACATCCGGAGGTAGTAGATGCAGTGGCGTAGAAAGCTTTTCATAGGCTCGTATGCAGAGGTTCCGCATGGGTCCCTGTTTGGCCCTGTCTTAGCAATATTTAATTATCTCTATGGTCCCTGGAGGTGGTGGACCCGGGTATCTTGCACTCTCTGCACATAATGATAGCTACGCCGCTGAGTAGATGTGAAGCTTGAATTCGATCGTAAGCATTCAACAGATGTGTTTGAATTTCTGTTTTGAGATGATCCAAGAAAGGATTGTGCAGATTAATTCTGAATGATTCAGCTACACTTTGTGATCCATTGTGCATTTGCACGTTGAGGCTGCTTGCCCGCGCCTAGCACTCTAGGCATTCGTACTTCTACGTCTAATCTCGATGCTAATTATGTAGCTACGTCATATAAGTAGATGGTGTTAGACTGTTAGTTAGCCTAATATTAAACTAGAACCTAAATGAATTTAATAATATTTAACTTTTATCATTATTTTGTGACTCTTTATTTCTCGGCGCTGTGCGCACTTGCGTAAGTGCGTACGCCTGGAGGCTCCCCTCCCTACAAACATCCAGCTTACACTGCCCAAGATATAAACTCAAGTTAAAACTTAGAGCAAGCATTACAGTGTGTGGCACTTGCCTATTACAACACGATTTCTTGGAATGAAACCGATCTGCCCGCTGTTCATATTCCTCATCAACCACCATCCGACTTTGTCGCTGTAAAGAAACATTAAATACAAATGAGTACAAAACGTTTCTCACTAATTATCTTTCCGCCATTTTTAGATATATTCTAAAATGACACTTATAGGCGAGGAGCTGGGGTTGTACATAATTTCCATTGTAGACCAAAAACGACATTAGCAATTCAAATGCTGTACAGCATATTTCGGTGGCTTACGTATTAAAGTAAGTAAGTAAGTGTGTTCTTTATTGAACGCTGGCAAACGCACGGCGCTGTAATGCCTAGAGTGCTAGGCGCGGGCAATCAGCCTCAATGAATTTTCAGCTGCGTATTACACTCCTTGATCCACGGCGCTGAAATAAAGGCTAGCGCTTTAATAGGCCTGCTCAATCAATTTTTGTGACAGTTAGTGACAATTTTTTACTTTTAGAGAAGAACTCATTATTTTTGGCTTATTTTACCGATGGTGGAATGAAATTAAAATCTAAATAGTCTGCAGTATGATGCAAAGTAGTCACCCGAGGTTTGAAGGATGAACGGTTTTCATTTCGCTTCCTCTTTTAAACGCAAGCGCCGCTGCATAAGGATCCACAGAACTATCTAACCGACTCGTGTTGATCGCTTCTTCATGATTTTCAATGACAATTTTGTCTAATATAATTGTGTCTAACATAAGGCTGTAACCGTTGTTTGTTAACGTCATAAACTCATTTCCCGAATTAATAAGTTTGTCTTGCTCGGGAGAACAAGAACCCTGAAAACTTTCATTATCGTTCCAATCGTTTATTTCCCTGTTATGTTCCATGTCATCATGCTTTCTCATTCGAAAATTCTGAAATTCAGGCTGATGCGCTTCATTTTGAGCCAACATGCGACCTCCTCCGTGACCAGTTTTCCTCGCATCTTTCGTATGTTCCAACAGTGTTCCTCTCTGTAAAGTGTTGCTGTGCTCTATTTTACCTCTGTCATTTATCAGTGTTCCACTCTTCAAAATGTGTTTGAGTTCCATTTTTTCTTTGTAGCTCATCTCCTTGGGAACAAAGTCATGAACTGCACGCACTTTAATCTCTGCTGAAAGTAGCAGAGACGTTGTTGTTATCATATGTTAAACATATTCCCTTTAAATTATTTCTCAGGGTAGAATATCTAATGACTTTGCCCAAAGCGACAGATGTAACGGTAATTTCAAGTGCATCTGAGTATCATCATTTTCCAGATGAATCTGGTCTCCTAGAAAAGGCCCACTTATGATCAGGGTAAGATCGAGTACAGAATCGACTCAATAACCGAACAAGGTACACATATAGTGTTCACATAAGGAAACAGGTACTAAACCAGAAACAAATAAAATCAATTTAACCTAAAACGGGCAACTTGCATGTTAAAATATATCTTAGTATTTATTTTTATGGAACCTTTTATGGACTGCAGCCCCTTTAAGTGAGACACAACTTACTATAATTATGGCTAAATTGATTTTTCATTTGTTTCTATGTGAAACGTGCATACTATAATAAATGTTTGTTTTCCTTCAGATTACCTTCAGCTTCTGATGTTGTTCGCGATGTCATTTTCGCTTCTTCATTAAAAACACAAATAAAATAAACAAAGAGTTTAATTTTGTCATTGCTGAATAACTAATTGTTGTCTTGAATAGAGAGCCTTGCTGACGCTCTGAATAAACCTCAAATATGCCTAATATAGGCTAGGGTATGTTAGCCACTTTTATGGTAGCCGTAGGCCTATTAAATGTCTCGATTGTCTCGGTGCATCACAGGGCTACGACAGTAGTGCATAATAATCATATGCAAGTAATTGAATTTTGTTGGAATTAATTAGAGAATTTCTAGGACGTTTACGTCACTGAACATTTGTCACGTTACAAACTACGTACACATAATGGAGTTTGGGACCTCACATCGACTGTGATTTAGTTTGATGGCCCTGTTCCAGAATGATAAAACTATGCAGCTTGGGCTGAAAGTGTTAGTTAAGATAGGCCTATGTAATGTGAAATGAAGGTTGCCATCGATTGGTTATGTTGTGAGCAAAATACATTAGCCTAGGCCTACTATTGCAAAGGGTGACCATCATCATCATTCTCTGTACACATTGTTTAAGTTACATATTTTTTATACGCACAGACCATATGAGCCCTACACGTGAGTTCACCGCTTATTTTCTATGTTAATTTTGTGAATGGGTGATTGGGTGAAGTAGAGATATATAGAATATAGAGTGATAACCATAAGTGTAGGCCTATCTCTTGATTAGTCGACATGCCAATCACCGAATCGAGTCGCGATTGACATTCGTTCTTCCATCTCCATAATAGGCCTACAGGGCCTACAAAGAAGCATTATACAGACATTTTACAAAAGCGATTATCTAAGCCAGTAACCATTATGGATAAAATCGAAATACAAAAATCATCTGGATCTAGGCCTACTGTTGGTAGCTTGGAACTTGCAGTATTCAAGGAGACCGTTAAATTAGGTCAAGTCATTAACTTACAGGTGTGAGCTCGCGGTTGCACAGCCTTTCAACGAAATCTGTAAAACGTCAATGGTATAGTCTGTTATTTCGTTCAAGTCAAGCGATATGAATGTATCCTACACGTAACTTTTAAATTCTTATCTCGAGCCAAACACGTTTGATGATATCAACGAAAGTTACCCGTTTTTAGAAACATGTAAACACCGCTCTTTATACTTTCACTTTTTCTTTGTCCAAGAGAAGAAATTTTGCATTATCGTCGGGATTTCCAGAGGCAATAATTTCCAATGACACCGCTATACATTTGCAACATGAAAATATTTCTGTCTACTGTTCCACGACTCTTTATTTCGTTCCAATTATATTATAAAAGATATAAAGACAGAGTAAAGTATCAGGGAGAAAGACTCATGCAATCAAGTTACAGACGATCACAATTTCTTTCATGTAATGTGCGTTGTTTAGAGTAGGCTACCGATATGCACCGTCATTCATCCCAGGCACAGTAGGCCTATAATTATGGATATCAGACACATTGGTTTAAGACAAACACCTACATGTGCTTTTCCTTGACTGATAGCGCCGTTATTATGAAAAGTCCAAGACAACTGTCGATAATCGACTCTTTATCGTAATCGTAATCGTAAACTCGTAACTTCTACAGCGCCCACAACAGCGAAGTCACGGGAACCAGCTTATTCACAGGCGCTCAATAAAAACAAAATCGATAGGCGGGGTCAAATCCAGAGAGTCAGGCAGGCAGACAGGCAGGCGGCTAAGGTGGATGGTGTTTGGTATTCAGATGGCAAGGTAGGCATGGAGAAGTGTTGGATTCAGGATAGGATTTGTCAAAAAGCAATGTTTTCAGTTTCGAGTGAAAGACCTGTGGAGAGATAGCGAGAGGTGGAGTTTTGGTGACTTCGTAGGAGTCCCGCAAATTTCAGGCAACGCAGCGGACATCGAGACAAATTAACTTCGGATGTTTCAATAATCCGGTCCGCTATCCGTCGATAGTGCAGTGGTTAGGCTGCTGGACTGTCAATCGAGAGGTAAGGGGATCAAATCCCCTGCGCACCCTAGACAACTCATCTATAATAATTATATCTATAATGTCTCTCGTAACTTCCTTCAACTGTTAGAAGTTCTGCCGTTATGTGCAATCGCGCACAATAGGCCTATACATGTAAGTGAGAAAGTAAAAGGTGGGCCTAATGTCCTTCAACCAGTTGCAAAGGGGCCCATTGCAGATCAAGAAGCTTCAGGTAGATCCGCGTCTGGTTGATACGCCGTCGATTCATTTTATTGCAGTATTGTAGTAGTTCTACAGAGTTAGGACATAATTATTATTCATCAGAAAGTGTCGTTTGTTTTCGTATCGTTTCATTAACTGATGATTTGCTATGGAGAGCATTGATTGCAGCGAAAGTTCGAGATGTGTATGGTTGATTTCTGTTGCAGTTATTAGCACTTGCGATCCCAATCCTTGTCTGAACGGCGGAACTTGTAACGATCTTGGCAACGATTCGTTTACTTGCACTTGTCCAATTTCTTGGACCGGAGTGAAATGCGAATCGTGTAAGTTCAAATCAGCTGACAAAATAAATTATTTATGGAAGCTATGGACGTATTCGGGGTCGACGGGATTTTGTGGGTAAATTTAGCCTATCATTAAAATTGTATTTCCTTCCGAAAGGCAATCTTTCGGTTTAGCCTTCCAATGGGTTTTAGCCAGAGCTCGAGGGTACGCGTACCCTAAAATAGAATACGTTAAAATACGTACGTACCTTTCGAAAAATAGAATACGCGTATGGTACGTAACATACACGAAAATTTTATTTATGGTTTACTCGGTGACCCATAGCCTACGTATAATCTGACATTAGTGCATTAAGTGCAATGCATGCTGGATAAACATAGACCTACAATATAACATTGCAGCAATTTACTATAGGCCTACGCTGTATACTGGGTTGTGATTGTTTGCCTAAATTAAATTGAACATTCTTATAATGAGCAATGACCTGGTTAACGTATTTTTGTATTGTTTACGTACCCTAAAATAGGGTACGTTAAAATACGTAGGCCTACGTACCTTTCAAAAAATAGAATACGTATGGTACGTACCCTCGAGCTTTGGTTTTAGCGCTGGACGAATAATTGATTTCGTTTAACGATAAGTCCGTTGACGAATCGTCCGTTGACGAAACGTCCGCATACAGCCAGCTGTAGATCGTCTGTAAAAGTGAGGCACTCTTTTCTTGGACCAGAACAGTCACAGTTGATCACAATTACATGCTGTCAAAAGCGTACAAAACACAATGACCCCGTTATGGCAACGAAGAAAATGTTCGAAACGCATACCCAGCAACACCAGCAGAGCAAGCATGCCTGAATTATCGCGTAAACACCGAGTTTAGACAAAATTTCCATCGACATGGTCAAACTCAAACTAACGATCAGTATGACCGCGGACACGTCCAATTAATAGAATCAAAAGATGGCTGCAGACATTTGCAAAACTCACATTATTACATTATTGTAATCAACCAATAAATTAGATATGTCTAGTTAGTCTACGCCAATCATTGTTTTGCAGTTTAGCGTTTGTATGCATCACAAGCGTGTGTTTTTGTACCCAGCTAACTACAATGAATCGTTGGTCTGTGGTACAACGTTGACCTGGTCGCAGTACAACGCGTCGAATGGCTTCACAAGGCTGTGCTACTTCTGGGCGCCTTCGGAAGACATCAATGGACGATACACTGAATGTCGTTACACGATCAACGGAATTCCACTGTACGACGACTACGTGGGTCTGTTGAAGGCCGGCGGAAACTTCGGATGCTTCGTCAGTCACTATTACCCAGAAGACTTACCGTCCACAAGCGAATTTTCCTGTGTGGATAATTACCAGCAGGATGTCTCGCTCGCCAACTACACTGAAAACGCCCGACTTATGGTTTGCATTCGCTATCCGTACGAGGGAGTACCAGGCAGAAAGTAACAATAAGTCTTATTCATGCTAGAGACATCTGACATGTGACATAGATATAGAAGTAGATATAGAAGTAGGATTTAGATATAGAATTAACAATGAAAATTACTTCAGGTGCTAATTTTACGCTTTCCTCAAATATAGCCAGTGAGACGTATATTGTATCTTATGCGAACACGTCAAAATGGACAAATTATTTGCCACAGAAACCAATGGAAATTTAAAAATAACGTTTGATGTTTTATATTGCTCTTGTGACCAAAACGTCAAGCCATATCAGTCAATCAATCAATCAATTTTTGTTTCAATCAATCAATTCCTTTATTTGAGCCAGCAATTGAACTCACAGTAGAAACATGAAATAACGCTACGGCTACAAAAAGGGCCCTGAAGGGATCTTAGATCCCGCTAAATAGGTAGGCCTACACCACTACACCTAATTACTAAGGCATGTTGTTTAATGAGTGATGGCAGCAAATTAGGTTCTTCGTCATGTTCTCAAATCTCTGGATGAGTGGAGTCCATAAAAGTAGGGCCTACTAAGTTCCCTATAATATTACACTAAATAAACCTTAACTAGCAATCACATGAAAAGAGAAGAAAACACCTAAGAAGGAAAGGTCTTCAACAATGAATAGTTTGTGGGCTGGTCGGCTAATTATGTTCTTCATCAATGATATTATTACAGCAGAATGAGTGATGTTTGTAAGAGTAATACGTTGCTTGTATATCATATAAACCTTAACTAACATTCGCAGGAAAGGAAAAAATGGGAAAAAACACTCAATTTAGGAAAAGTCTATAGGTTATCCAACATAACAAGATAGGTAGATCTACACAGGTTTTTTTAAATATCGACAAACTGAGCGACTAGAATTTCAGATGGGATTTTTTCCAAATTAAGACGCTAGTTAGTTTTATTGAAAACTAACGTTTTATTGTTTTATTTATTATCACTTTTCTGATATTATCGGAGTAATTAAACTCAGAGTTACATACGAATAAAACTAAATGTTAACGAATTTCTCAGCCCTAGAGTCGGCAGTTTTATAAAGCATGATCAACCGCTAGAAATCACGAGATATTATGGTCGATAATAATTTATTAATTAATGTTCTTTAACAAAGGAAATCGCTCGTGAATAAGCTGGTGCCCTGCGCTTGGCTTTCGAGTGGCGCTTTAGAAATTTGGAGATTACGATTACGATTACTTCCAAGTGTCTAATAATGGGTTCATATGGCACGAACCAGCTTCTGCTTATAAACACCGCTCTATCTACAACGCCTTCTCGAAATGAGGACAAATAGGTCCACAATGTAAATGTATCCTACGCTTCATATCATGTTTATTACATGATTTTCTTTCTTGTAAACGATATCATCAGGTCGCAAAGGTATTCTATTTTAACCTAGCCGTCATTCACCATCTTGCATGATGTTTCTGTGGAGTGGTGTTTAGTGAAGCCAGATTGGTGGGGGTTGAGGAGCGTCTCTGAGGAGAGGTAGTCGTTTAGCTGGGTAAGGACAATTCGTTCAGTTAATTTTGATAGGGAGGAAAGATATGAGATCGGACGGTCGTTGGATAGGTTTCCTTGTCAAGATTTGCTTTTTGTGAAGGGTAGAGTCGAGAGAGTGCCTGAAGATCATAGGAAAGTTTCCAGTGGACTTTATCTTCGTCACTAATACCTGTGCAATGTGCATCCTTATCGTTGGCCATGCGAAAGGCTAAGTATCAATATAATATTAGGTGACATCATGCAACCGTGACGGAGATTGTTATAGATATATTATGATATGTGTAGACAGAAGCAATCAGTGTGATATTGACTATAGGTTGATTAATCAGAATAGATCTACCGTATTAAAGTGCAAGACTATCATCAGTTTCAATGGACCCTAACGACGTCTCTTTCTTCAGACTAGCACACGCCGACGGTATGTGAAGAAGAGTCGATATTCAACACTGACAACACAATGAAGTCATTTAGCAGGTTACGAGGTAAGTTCATTTAATGATAAAATTGTTAAATTTAGATCTTTCATTAGTTCGAATGGACGGCAGTTAAAAAGTGTAAGTTTCAACCACGAAATATGTTTGCGAACCATTAAATATAATTTATGCGCTTTAATGGCAATGGCAATTGAAAATTTATGTTGCGCCACTTCGTAGAGACTAATGGCAGGTGCTCTCGTCCAATCACAATGAAACCACGATCGAACAGAATGGTCTTCAAACGTGTAGGGCTAGGCCTACCGAAGTGAAGCAGAGAGGCGCATGTCGCAGGCTGTTAGGCAACTTATTCCTGGAGGATAGGCCGAAAACAGCAAAACTTTCATAATGGACAGTGGCAGTCCGGGCCAGTGGAACAACCAAGTCGCCATGCGTTGCATAGCCCAGAAATGTGCCACCGGGGAAGAAATATACTGAAACGCAAAGATCCTAGACAATAGCTGCAATAAAAGTTTCACTGCTGTTTTCGTTACAAAAACTAAAACAAAAACTGCAATATCGACGAACATGGGAACGTGAAAATGCGCTACAACTAGTAGCCTATGTTCGCTCCGGATTTTGGATTTGTGAATTAACCCAGTAGTAGTAAATGGCGCATTTTTAAAATTAAATTTAGTTATTTATCAACTTTCCTATAGCGATTTCGACAGAAGTTGACTAGCGCAAATTCTAAAACTATTAGTAGCCATAGTAATCTTGTTGTCAAATGTCTCTAAAGATCTTCATCGGCCGAAAGCGTGGGAATCCTGTCTTGAGTCAATTAATGGAAAAATCTTATACTATATTTCTCAAAGTTTATCCTTCCGTTTGTTTGTATGTTTGTATGTTTGTTTGTCTGTACACTAAGGCCCAGAAAGGGAACGGTTTAGCGAATTGAAAAATTTGACTAAACATTATTACGGGCGTGTGTAGGTTAACGCGACTATTTTCAGCTCGCAATTTAATTTAAACGCTGATATATGGACATTTTAAACTTCGAAATGATGAGGTACCGTAATCACAATAACGGACTCCATTAATATGCATATTTTAACCTCACGTGAGCGGCATGACGTAAGAGAAATTTTGTCTTACCGGCTTATTCCCCATTACCGCGGTTTTACCGCTAGAGTAAAGCCCATTACCGCGGTATTACCTCAGTTGTTGTCCCCATTACCGCGGTAATACCGCAGTTGTTGTCCCATTACCGCGGTTTCCCCGCGGGAAAGTCCCAATGTCACTCTCTACTGCAGAGAGTGATAGAAGGAGGTGTATAATAAGTGGATATAAAATAAGGCTTTTACTTCACCTCACTCCCAGCTTTACTTCACCACTCCTGGGTTTTAGCTTAACTTCACTCCTAGCTTTTACTTCACTCCTGCCTTTTGCTTAACTTCACTCCTGGTTTTTACTTCTGTGGACCACTCATAAAGCTCGATAAGCGACTATCACAGCGCTACTGCGGTGTTAAACAGCTCGACCGTGCGTGTCTCAACCACAGAGTGGCTACTGCGGGGCGTAATCATGCAGACGATATCCTGGCTGCCGTTGAGTCGAAGCTCGCACTCGCTGACGAAACACAATAGTTGGAAAACAAAGACGCCCTACTCGTATCGGCTTTATTATGTCAACGAAGTCGAGGTTAGGGATGGGTGTCGGAAGGAGGAGACGGCTCACACCTTTTGGAAATCAATAGCTTTACTGAAATAGGCAACAGATGGCTAAGCGTCTTACCTCAGTTCATTACAGCCGAAAATGGTACTGGCGAGAAAAAGCTGCGGCTACTAAACTGGCCTCGGCTGCCAAGTTTTCCAAGGCTGAGAAGCAAGCTGTGTGGCAGATCTATCAGACCGGGTGTGCTACGCAACATACTACGTGCAATACGTGATGAAAGTAGGCCTAACGTCTGCACCAGGCCGACCGGCTGTATCTACCTCATGATAAGGTAGGTCGTAAGAAGTACAAATACACTCTGACTGTTGCTGCTTTCTGCACGTGGGTCCTCGGAACGGTCTATAAAATTGGTGCGACAGCTGTCTGAAGTTGTGGCAGCGTTGAGACACTTGCAGGATTCCGCGTTTATTTGGTAGTGCCCGTATGCCCTTGTTGTGACACCATCAACCGCTTTTGTGTCCAACGGGAAGAGGGATGTATTGTTTTCTTCGTACACACCAATCCGTTGCCCCTTGGCTTCGAAGTGCGATTTGTTTGTGCCGCATCTCCTTTTGCTCAAACAGGCATTTTTTTACAACTCGTAGTGTAGATCCTTCCTAACAACTGCTATCTGAACGCCCCTTGCTTTCCTGATTTGTAATCCGCCCGATTTCAGAATGGAGCATATCTACGAACCTGGCGAATGGAACACCGCTACAGTCTTCCTTGAACTTGGCCACAACCTTCTTATTTTCTACGTTGTAGTATGGACTATATTTGCTGAGATCGTACAGGTTCTTGATGGCCAACATATCGTCATATACGTTTGTTGTCTCCACCTGAAGCAGTAGGCTGTCAGTGTCGGTGTACAGAAGTTGATCTGTATCGCCGTACTGCGCCTTGATATCATTTCACAAAAAGGCGCTCATGAGATGCTTACTGATATCGAGGTCGGCTTGCCCTACATAGACCGTCTATTCAACTCCTATTTGCTTTCTGTGCTATGAATTGCCGTAAGACGTCCATTGAAGATGCGGTGTGACAGAGTGGCTGGGTCGGCGGTCAGTCGACAAAATTTGTCCTCTTGTGGGGCCGCCACTAGGTTCACATGGATTCTGAAAGTCCGATGCAAACTTGGTTCTTAACTGCGTATTCATCTCGATGTAATGAGCCATCCAGGCTTTCCTGTCAGAATTTGATGGCACTATGGATCTTATTGACTCGCAAACCCAACCAATGATAAAGTTTGAGATTGCGATAATGTACCATATATCATTCATTCTTAGGCTGGGCACTAACTTGGTGAACGTGGCTCCCAACTGGTTCACGAGCACCCGCTGATAGTCGCTCATCCACTCCTCTTGAACTGTTATGGTTTCTGGGGCTAATGGATAGTCATTGTGGGTGTCGTGCAGATGTTTCGGGTATTCAAGATCGACCTCGAGTAGAAAACCCTCATATGCTTTGTCGGGCGTTTCCAGTATTTCGTCTAGAGTTAGAGTCATCCTCGTGAATCCTCCTACTGGTAGTAGCTGATGCATAGCCCATCCATTGAGGTTGTTTATATCCAAGTACAAGATCCAGTTGTCTGGCTTTTTGGTATCGTGATAGGGCATTGTGGATTGTTGGCTTTGGCAAAGCGTTTGATAACAGCAGTATTTGATCTCGAAGACCTCTTTCAAAGAATAAACAAAAAATTGGAATTTTATATTATTAATAATTTTCTGTTATAGATAGATAGTTCTAGTCTTGCGCTTAGAAAATTGTGTGGACTGTGCCTCAAACTAGTAACATTGGTCTAGTGCTACAGAGTGATCCATGCTCAATAATGACTTGTGAAACATTTGAGAGCCTCGACAAGGTTGATTTTCGAACGTTACAAAAGGTTCTATAAATTGTTAGTGACAATCAAACTTCACTATATTTTTTAATTTCAGTTCTGAAACTACTTGTACAACACCGTGTAAACTTTTAAATGATGCAAGTAGCAGGAAAAAAATAGCTGCTTTCGTGAATATTAACCAGTTTTTTCATAATCTATACAGAAGAGTCCGTAACGTAGAGTCCGTGACGCACAGTATGTTGCCCAAAGCAAATGAGTTGGGTCTTAGCCGAATTGAGACAAAGTCGGTATTGACGACATCCAAAAGTGTAAATCATTGGCAAGTGCATCAACACATCAGACCAATGAGAGTTGATCAGCTGGTGAACACAAACGCCAGTGCATCATCCGCAGAGAGGTGATCAATCGCAGCGTGTTTTGAAAATAATAGAGGGTGTCAGCCGTATTTATAAAGGATGTGGCGAGCGGTGGGTTCTGTTCGTCGCTCAATTCCGATGGTTTGATTGACCGTGCCTCCCGCTTACGGCCTTATATCTCTCCAGCTTCCTGAAGTCACTCGCCGACGGCCGTATCGCCATCCGTACCTGGTTATTCTCCCGTGCTCCCTCTGTGTTCCCTAGGTCATCTGTGTGATCTCTTCACTGCTTATTGCAGTCACTTGCCGACGGCCAAATCAAAGTCATGCCCTGGTTCCTTGTGCGCGTTCCATTCCTTTTCTTCTTCCTCCTCGAGGGTATAAATAGAGAGAGAGAGTCCAATCTGGGATTCAGTCGTTGAGTCTCAGTTCGAGTTATCGCTTCCATTACTGTTGTGAATACATCGTGTTGATAACCTTGGTGTACCTATGACTTTATTCGAGTGTGCCGTTCGACTAGAGGTGACACTAAGTCTTTCGATATACCACGAAGACCGGACGAGCGTCATGGGAACTGCTGTCCGAGAAAGACTCGAACTCTTTCCAGCTGCCAGAGGAGTTCCGTCACACTGGCACCAGAAGGGGGGTACGCAGTTTCTGCCGCCAGCCGACGACCGCTCAAGTCAACAAAGGATGACGCTTGTAGTCGAAGAATACACGATTCAGTATCGGATGCCGGGTCACGTCTACGCGCCTGTCAATCATTCTACGACGTCCGCGAGGAGAGCGACAGTTGCTGGAGGGACTGAGAAAAGTAACTTCCATTAACATACTTGGAGTTACCCTGAGCTCAAATCTTCGCGTCACCACTCATGTAGACGCCACATTTGCCTCCTGTGCCGGGTCTCTTCATGCCTTGAGAACGTTAAGGGCATATGGACTACCATTGGAGGCCCTACATGTAGTGACCAGAGCTACTACAGTCTCCAGGATGATGTACGCAGCCCCAGCCTGGTGGGGCTTCACCACCGCCGCGGACCCGGCCAGGATCGAACGTCTTTTGGCAAGGGTCCGCCGATCAGGGTACCTGAACGAAGATTCGCCAACTGCTGCCGAAATGGCGAGCCAGGCCGATGCTCGCCTCCTGGCAGCTGTCTCCAGAAACGACTTCCATGTTCTTCGGCCGCTTTTTCCTCCAATTGTCCGTCGTCATTACAAAATGAGACCACGACCTCACAACTTTGTGTTACCTACTAGGATCGAACGAAGATGACAAACATTTCATCTCACGAGCCTTGTATAGAAAGCCATCCTCTGCCCACCAATGCTGATAAATATTTCATTCCACGTGTCTTATATAGATAGCCATTCTCGTCACATTCTCAGTTACTCTCCTTCTAATTAACTAAACAATTCATCAGGCATGGACATAGTTGATGACAATTTTTTGCCTTATTGTCACTCTAATATGGGCTAATATGGGCTCTTCTTTTATGGTATAATCTTGCCTATCATTCACTCGTAACTCTTGTTTAATCACAATGTACAACATTGTACATGATAGCGGTGTGACTATCAGCTTTTTTGTTACCAAATAACGCCATTTGATCCTTGCCAAGGCGGGCCAGATAGCGCATTGGATAACATCGGGCACAGAGAGCGAGAGGTTCCGAGTTCGAGTCCCTTAGGGTGGACATGCTTTGTAGGCTGCTATTAGCGCCGTGTATTGCAGGCTGTCTGTTCTGTTAGTAGTTAAGATTGATGTCTTCTGTCATTTATGTTCTTGTGAATTGTTTCAATTGCATAATTGTACACTGTAGCCGGTTGCGGTTTGTCAACCGGATTGTTGAATAAACGAAAAAATTATTATTATTTATTGCAAAAAATACGATTCTAATCTTGCAAAAAATTGCGTCGGTGTCTCTCCCGAATCCATCCTAACATGTCTAAACTTTAACCGAAATCCCTCCTCCGTCAATTGAAATTGTTTTAGCAAAGCATCTTCAAATAGTCATGATCGGTTGCTCTCTTTGAACGCAATCTAGAGTAGACACTAGACATCCAATGCCCTCCCCTTCAACAAAGCGGACAGGAAGATCGTCCATTCTTCTCGTTCCCATCTTTGAGCTTCACCATATCGCTCAAACCGATGTTGATACGAATCCATGTTATCGTTACCTTCCTCAAGAGCAGGCATCTTGGACCCTTTGACCATACACTGTTTTCCAAAAGAGGTTTCTTAAAAAGATTCCCACTCCCGTCCATGGATTTGCTTCTCCATCTGCACACGCTTGCTTTCCTATTATAACCGATAAATTTAATTTTATAACTTCAATTTTTTTAATTCCGCAACATTGATAGATAGCAGAGAGTTGTTTTACCAATTGGCAAATATTCGCACGTATTTTTTCCTGTCGCACACACATAATATATATTATATACATTAATCTATACATTTTTTGAGTTGATTAATTTAATTTTGTTTGACTGTTGGATATCAACTTGCCTGAGCCCAGCCTCGTGGGAGGTTGCTCGGCTGGGCCTCAGACCGGGGAAGGTCGCCTATGGAGCCTATTGTTAGGTATCGTAATGTCTTGCTTGAGCGGAAGTAGCATCTCTCTCGCGAAGAGTGAAGTAAAAAATATATCGGTGTGAAGTAAAAGCCAGAGGTGAAGTGAAGCAAAATCCAGGAGTGATGTGATGTAAAAGCCCGCAATGTAGTGATGTAAAAGCCAGGAGTATAAGCCAGGAATGAAGTGAAGTAAACGCTAGGAGTGAAGTGTAGTTAACATCAGGAGTGATATGAAGTTAAAGCCAGGAGTGAAGTGAAGATAAAGCCAGAAGTGAAGGAAAGTAAACGCCAGAATTGAAGTGAAGTGAAAACCAGGAGTGAAGTGAAGTTAAAGCCTTTTTGATATATCTACTAAGCCAATTGTAGAACCTCCAGGTGTGAATGCCATCAATCGTCTCCAGAAACATCGAATCCCAATGGAGGGTGTCATATGGGTGGCAGGTCGCTTAAATCTATACGTCGTCAGCGTATTGATGAGGTAGAGCCGTGATAACCTGGGTCAGGTCAGCAGTGTATTGAATGTAGAGGAGCGGGCCTTGTACTGATCCCTGAGGTACATCTAACAGAACCCAGGTTGTTCGAGCTCTTACAACCATTAGCCTATTACCACTGGCCACACAAAAACCTTCTTATGTAGTATCTTATGGCAATCAAGATGTTCTGACTTCTCCATACCTGTTTCAATGCTGCTTCAATGCCTTCAACGCACTGTCCCTCTCAAATCGAATATCGTTGCCATATTCAATGTTTTCTAAGTGAGTCAAGATATGGGAATGTATCAACTTGCCCCATCCGGTTGCAATATACCCTTATGTCACATAATTATGGTATCGTTTATTATCGTGGTCTTGATTTGTCCACATTAATCAAAAGTTGACGGACTGCTCTGTCCAAACAATAAACCATCTCCTGCAGCTTCTGAACCCTCCAACAGCCAAATCTCATCGGCAATCACAGATTTGTAAATCTTCTTTCTCTTATGTAAGTTCCACCGCTATAACCATCTAGAACCTCTCTCATAACAATCTCAGCCATGATGCTGAATAGGTAGGCCTATGGTAAGATCACACAACCCCATCGGAAAGAGGCGCTATATAAAGTATACTAGAAACGAATAATTAAACGGTTATTACTGTACCGTTTTTTTTAATTCAAAACATATTATGCCGTAACTAGTGCTTTTGCATTGCACACAGTGCACTGGGAAATCAAAGTTTCTTTATTGGCAAATTAAATAGAAGATACGTTTGCGCCTTTATCTTAGCATTTATTATTTATCCAATGTGTGACGACATCTTTTAGCTACAGAGGCCGTTGACGTCTTTACAGTTTTTGATGCATTTCAGTTCATTTTCGTGTAGGGTTTTCATTAGTTTTCTATCTCTTGTTTTCGTCTTGGATTCCATTTCTGACAGGATATTGACGTCTTTAAAGTTGTTGATGTATTTAAGTTCATGTTCGAATAATGTTTTTCATCAGTATTCTTTCTCTTTTCTTGTCTTTGTTTCAGTTTTTTGACAGGATGTTGCGACGGTGAAATTTGACAGGTGGTTGTTTTTTTACTCTCTTGTTGTAATTGGTGTATTTGTAAAAAAATTCATTTCTTTAGTTCTTCTTCTTCTCACTGTTGTCGAGTTGGAGGCGACATCTCTTTCTGAGTCTTCCTGTCTAAAACGCAATCTAACAGTTACGGTAGATGACATATTGAAGCTCTACATCGATGGCATTGAAATTACTGGCCTCCTAAATGCCGAGGTCTATGCACAACCGGACGTCATCGAGCTTCCTTGTACTACGAAATTGTTAGCGATTCATGGAAGAAATTCACCATCACTAAAGAAAGAGGCGGCTATTCTGGCGTCAACAGATGATGAATATGTTCTGACAAATTCTTCTTGGAAATGTTCAAATGTCAGTCATTTCGGTTGGGAAGAGATTGATTTTGACGATTCCGCTTGGATGTCTGCCGTGGAGTATGGCGGTAACGGAGAAGCGCATTGGTTTTACATACCTGGAATTAGCCTAAGCGCTCAATGGATCTGGCTGAGACAATGGAATCGTCCGTTAAATTCGTCTTATGAAGAGATGGATATGGAGGTGTACTGCAGAAAGAGATTAGGTAAAATCAAAACTATTTTCCATTTGTATGACTCTCTGCATCATTAACCCGTTTTCATTGATGGGCACACAATTATTTTGAAAATAGATTTCTGTTTTCAAAATAGAAAATACTATTTTATTTTGGATTTTCAAAATAGGCCTACTTTTGAAAACTACTTTGTAAAAGTATTTTCAAAATAGTTTAAAAAGTATTTTAGAGAACTTAATATACTTTTTCAAAATACTTTTCCAAAATACTTTTCTAAGGTACTTTTAAAAAATAATGTTTTTGTGAGTCTGTTGTATGAGGATATAGGGTGGATGACCCTAATGTGGGCAGGTTCCTAACATGGGCACCCCTTGCATCTCAAAATATAGACGACATAGGGTGGTGCCTTCTAGGAAATATTATTAACTCTATATATTGCTGTTATAAAATAGCAAACTATGTCGGCGGAAAATTGCGCTTCGAAAGTAATAAGTAAATGTTTTTAGCATGCCAGTTTTCTATGATGTTCGATATATGGTTCAGTAGCTGTGGGCGCGTTATTTTTTCATGTATTTTCAATCGGTTTTTTGCAGATGTTTGGTGAAGTGTAGCTTTATCGCTCCATGTGAGCAATAATGCGGGAGAAAGTGAGCACACTTTTTTTTAATTTTCCTAGGGAGGTATTGCGTAGAGCCTAATTTGGGCACCATTGGGTATTCCTAATTTGGGCAGTGTATGCCCAAATTGAGGCCATATTTACTACAATATTACACGTTAATATTGGGTATTCTTAATTTGGGCAGTGCCCATTCTAGGTAACCTTGGTTTTGATGTGCCACCGGTTGATGCCTTGTGCCTGTGACACCGGCGCAATAGAAGTTACTAATTACAATTTTATCAATGCTTCAAGTCATATGAAATTATTGATCGCTGTCAAGTACATTAATGCAATGTAAGAGTGCACAATAGCAAGTAGCAATAAAAGTTCAAAATGTTGATTTCTCAAAAGTATTTTGAAAAACTATTTATCAAAAGTTTTTCAAAATATTTTTTGTATTACTTTTGAAAAGTATTTTGTAAAAGTTTTTTCAAAGTACTTTTGAAAAATATTTTATTTTGTATTTTCAAAATACTTTTCAAAAGTATTTGCCGATCACTGCCCGTTTTGACCAGTTTGGCAGCATTGGAACATTTGGAAGAATTGCTTAGTTACTTAAAATTTAGAACCAAAATATAGTAATGTAAATGCGCACCTCCCATTGTGAACACGTTTTCTCAGAAAAACCTGTAGATATATCTTGGCGTTTTGAAAAGACTCACAGTTGTCAGATATGGTTTTATAAGCACTTCCGACTGAAGAAATTTCGACAGGTGGCGACAGACTATACATTTACTTCAAAGTCATGTGAATACAGGTCTTTTTATAACTTTCAGTTATTGGTAATCAAATGTAGGTCCTGTGTATCTGGACTGTTAGAAAGTGCACTTGACATTTTTATAGAGTGCATTTGACATTTCTAATGTGTTCCATACTCCACGACAATTTTATCGGGTTTGAACCTGGGACATTAGTTTTGAATTTGTGCAACTGTGTTTCATTAATGGGACACAGGGCACAATTTTTATTAAAGATTCTGGTTACCGCATTGTATCGTATTGTATTGTGCAAACCCGGGGTCGCTTTCAAAGGGTGCTTTAGAGTATAGATGGGTATAATATTATATGAGTATAGATGATCTTGCGAGTGTTCTCAGCTAAGCCCCGGGAAGAAGATGTTCGAATGGGTTCGGAACCCGAAGCATAGCAGTTGGCTCAAGATCAACACAGACAACTGTAACGTTTTTATTAACTCCGACAGCAACAAGTTTCTTAAGTACAGACGGCTATCACTATAATAGCATTGCAGAGCAAACGTCATTAACTATGAATCAGCTCATGCGCTGCTAAAGAACTATTTCTATAATTCGCTGTCGAATATCTATTATAATCGTTCTTCGATTCTGCCCTAACTATCTACCTTTATCTCTCTCTCTTATCATAAGTCATCCGTCATCCTTCATTCTCTCTCTTTTATACTTATAAACGATCCCCTTTTTCCTGATGGTGATACGAATTTTAAAGACCCTCCGACAAATGTCACCGCACTGCTAAAGGCTGGGCAAACGCATTTAGCCGAGGCAGACCTACTACGAGGGACAAAGAGATTCACACGTGTGGTAGAACGCACGGGTCGAACAGAGGTTTCAGAGAGAAGTCTACGCATAAAGTCAGAAATATATTCGTGGCAAGGCCAAGTTGAGATTTAAAGACTAGGAGGAGGGTCTTATATTGGATACGTGAGGTGATTGGGAGCCAGTGTAGCACTTCAGCCATATAAGTCGATATAATATGGGTAAACCAATGAAGGCGTGCTATGAGCCTAGCAGCAGTGCTTAAGACTGACTGGAGGGGGGAGACACGCAACTTGGGGAGACCCATGAGGAGTGAGTTGCAGAAATCAACATGAGAGCAAATGAATGCATGCACAATAGTGGTAAAGACGGCGGGAGCGACTGATCGTCTGATCGCTCACAGTCGCCTCAAATGAAAAAAGCATGAGCGAGTCAAATTCGAGATGTGTTCAGTAGAGGTAAGGAAGGAGTCGAGGTTGACACCCAAGTCTCGAACACTATAGGTGAGTAAGTAAAAGAGGAAAACTTATCCGTCAGCAGTGGGAGGTCAAGCTAAAGCACTTGTTGCTTCGTCCCAAACCAAATCAGTTGAGTCGTAGCCGAATTGAGACAAAGTCGGTTTGACGACATCCAAAAGTGTAAATCAACGGCATATGAATCAACAGAGCAAATCAATGAGAGCTTATTAGTGAACCATTTACACACTCTTGAGCACCATCCGCGTGGAGGTGACCAATCGCAGCGCGTTTGACACATAATAGCCGTATAAAAGATATGGAGGATTGGTCGGAGCACTGATCCTTAAGGTACGGCACATCTGAACTTGACCCCGTTGGATCTGGAGTCACCAAGGACAACCATCTGACAGGTAAACCAAAGAAGAGGAATATTGGGGATGCCACAAGATTGCTGCAACAATAACAGAGTGGTTCTGGATATGATGACTGAACTTCCTGCTATTATTCCCGTCAAGCTCTAACGGTGATGGCTTCGTCATCTAATTGAACCTTGCTGAATGTTTGCGTTCCCAAGGCTATGGCTATGGCCTACACATGCAAAGTGATGCCCAAGAAATGGTAACGCTGTCTAGTAACAGGAGTAGGATATTGGATTAACAGCCATGAACGTCAACTGACTATAGGCTAAGCCTGACGAAGAGCCACATTTAGTCGTTATTTTGTGGAATGACAATCTGGCGGATTACACGATCAACGTTGGTTCATGGTGTAGCCTATATCCCATTGGACTATGTATGCGTTCGGTTTCTGCGTAGAACGAAAGGCGTCGTTTGAGTGGATAGTTGATGCAATTGTGAAATATAACAAGTTGACCGTGCGATCAAAGAACTGTTGATAGGAGGATTTATCTTCTGCGGAGTCCGTAGCTTTCTTGAAGTTATTTACCTGATGAAATAACCAAATAATTATTATTATTCAGAGCAGCAGCATAGCCAAAAACAAAGCTATGAACCATCGTTTACCGGCGCCTGTTCGGTTTGCCCATACTGCGCTGTGCACCGAAGGAACACAATAAAAATCTACACTATAATTCTTAAACTTTGTCCTTCTGTTTGCTTGTTTGTCCCACTAAAAACTCACCAACGGAACGCTCTAGCGACATGATAATTTTAGAAAATGATTCTTAAGCGAATTTCCTTGTCAACGCAACTATTTTCAGCCCGCAATATACTTTAAATTCCGATATATGCACAATTTCAGTTTCAATACGGGGACATTTAGAGGCGTTAAAATCTAGGTCAGGACTGTAATCTCGCAACTAGTAAGACGACGAGCGTGACTATGCTTCAAGGAAAATCTAGCAACCAATCAGAAGTCGCCATTTCAGTAATGACATTCATTGCGTGATCAGCAACTGATTAGGGCTAAGCGCTTTGCATACAGATTTCACTAAACCGTATGCTACACATTCTGGACATTTTAAGTTCACATATGACACATAAAATGACATCGGGGCTCAATATGCAAATGAAGCGCATTCGCGAGGCATTTCTCTTGACGGACAAGACTTTCTCCGACACGCCAAAGATGGGAATAACTATGCAGATCAGGCGGGAACGATATAATATATGGTAGAGTTACACAGAATCAATTTCAAGGCAACGCGTCCATTCGCCAGGGGGCGAAGCGGCGGAGCCGCCGAGTAAGAGATCAAATAAACGGGCGAAGCTGGGTTCAAAAGCTAGTATGAGATTATTGCAACTTGCAAGGTCAGTCTTCATAAAGGATGCTTTAAAATGTTTCTTGATTATTGACTCACTTTGAATAATTATTTGCACGAGGAATGGACATTTTCGAACCTTTAGCTGGTCCCTGTTTAAACTAAGATACGTCTATTTGAACATACAATGTGGGCTTCAACTATATCTAGTCAAACTGTCATATTGACTTGACTGTTTGTGCGTGGTTAATTTGAATAATCATTTGCTGTACTTGCTGATGCTGTCATGGATTATGTTATTGCCCAATGTTCCGCTGTTTTTATTTTATTTTACTACTTCTTACAGACCATGTAACATACATATAGAAATTCGTGACACACGCAGAATTCGGCGTTTTGTCTGAATGTGTTAGGTCTGGAGCGTCTTGGACGAGTCTCTCTTGAAGTGTCGCTATTTACATTTGCAAATGAAATTACAATGCCTTGTACCTCAGACACCGGCGCGATAGAAGTCATAAATTAAATTGCCAGAACTTCTTTGTTAGCGGTAACAGGACTTCGTAAAGGGCATTCAAGAAGTAGCTGGTGCAGCTGAATGGAACTCCTTACCACAACTAATCCTAAGATCCTCCTCAGTTATTATTTTTAAATGTAAACTTGAAACTCATATCTTCTCTAAGTGCCAATACATTTTAACACGTCCTTCGAATAAGACTTTGTTTGTAGGTCGTCGATTCAGTCACGCCCGACGTGAGCCTATACCTGGGACTAGAATCACGCCCGCATCGCAATTGGTCAGTGCATGTCACATGATTGTGTGTACCTGAACCGACCGATAAACATTCCCGATTTCGGTGGAAGGTTGCTCACCGTGTTTTCAAAAGACGACACTAACCCTATCCCTGACCCTAACCGACCCTCACGACGCCTAATTTGACCCTAAACAACCCAACGAATCCTAACCTGGCCCTAACCGACCCTCAAGATATCCTCCATATCAAAATTCTATGGGAAGACAACAAGTTCACGTGATAGACTTTAGCCAATAACGCGACGGGCGTGAATGTAGTACTGGGGTTCCGCTAACGCCCGGGGCGTGAACGGATCCACTACGTTTATTAATGCGCGTTGTAAATACGAGTTGTATTGTTATTCAGTAGAGGATGAACTGTTGCATAGTACATATTTCGTTCTTTCTAAATG
>JACEVL010000396.1:808557-855376 GCA_020284085.1 Aporrectodea caliginosa
AACTTTGCCTCTTAAAAAATTCTTTGCACCACCCCCAAACATTCCTGTGGACGCCTGTGGGTGTTTGACTTTAAAATAAAATCAAACATTTGGCCGATTGACAGCTCAAGTTCAAATACGAAAGATTTGAAGGTCTTTTCGTATGGAACAAAAACAACATGTGATAACATGTTGATAATGATCCACTTGAACCCAAAATAAGCAGATTTGTAACCACTTTTAGGTTGCCTTAGTCTGCATCCGGAGTCCAACAAGTAACCTATTTACCGTAGACTCTCTTTTTGAAGAAGAAGAAGAAGAAGAAGAAGAAAGAAGAAGAAGAAGAAGAAGAAAGAAAGAAGAAGAAGAAGAAGAAAGAAGAAGAAGAAGAAGAAGAAGAAGAAGAAGAAAGAAGAAGAAGAAGAAGAAGAAGAAGAAGAAGAAGAAGAAGAAGAAGAAGAAGAAGTGGAAAAAGAAGAGGAAGAGGAAGATGTAATGTAATGTAATTTGCAACTTCTATTGCGCCGGTGTCTATTGCACAAGGCATCAACCGATGGCACACCAAAACAATCCGTAATCAGGTCAAAATCCAGAAGATCAGTCCGTGAGAGACAGAGAGGCAGCCTAAGGTGGATAAGCAATTTGAAGAGGTAAGTTTTCAGCCGCGAACGAAATGACCCAAGCGACTGAGCACAGCGTACACACACACACAGGAAGAGAGTTCCAAAAAGTAGGTCCAGATACTGAAAAAGCTCGTTTGCCAAGAACAGTTTTGATTTTGGTATGACCAGACAAAGATGATTAGATGACCTCATTGAATAATGGTAAGTCTGGGGAATAAGAACTGATTTTAAATATTGTGGTTGGCCAGAATTTACAGTTTTATATACTATGAGCCCCAGTTTGAAACGAATTCTCTGCTGAACAGGAAGCCAATGCAACGATTTAAGCACAGGGGTTATATGTTCATATTTGGATGTATTAGTTATGGCTCTAGCCAGAGAGTTCTGAACCCTTTGCAGTTTAAGCAAGTTAGACTTATTGATACCAGTAAGAAGTGAATTACAATAATCTAGGCGACTGGAAACTAGTGCATTTGCCAGAGATATTCTTGCAGACATTGGCACATAAAGACTAATTCTGCGGATGTCACGAATGAACATATTGGATGACTTACAAATACTGTTGACATGGCCACTGAGAGACATGGTAGAATTAAAAACAACACCTAAGTTACGTGCAGCTTCGGCCAAGTGAACAATTGAGTCACCCAGTTTCAATGACTTAAGCCCATCAAATTTTTTAAGTTGCTGAGTTGAGTATCATCAGCATAGAAATGATATCTCAGCGAATGATTATCAAGCAATGCTCCTAATGGGTTGGTGTATAATGTAAACAAAAGAGGATCAAGCACTGATCCCTGTGGTACACCGCATGTCAACAAAGCATCAGATGAATAATTACCATGTACATACACTGACTGAGTGCGTGGACAAAAATAAGTACTAAACCAATTTAGTGCAGGGCCAGAGATCCCAAACCAGTTCTCAAGACGATGAAGAAGAATAGAATGATCTACAGTATCAAAAGCAGCAGACAAGTCAAGAAGAATAAGTGCTGTCACCTTACCACCATCCATTGAGCAAATGATGTCATTATGAACAGTAAGAAGTGCAGATTCTGTTGAGTGAAACTTACGATAGGCAGACTGAAAAGGGGAGATTAAGGAGTTTGATGACAGGTGAGTTTGCATGCGATTCATGACTATCCGTTCAAGGAGTTTGGATATAAAATTCAGTAGCAGAAATTCAGTCTTTAATGGGTTAAGGAGGAGTTTATTGGATGCCATCCAGGACTGTACCTTTTTTTCAATTCAATTCAACACTTTTTATTGACACCAAGTACAAACACAAAAACAAATCTAGCAGTACATAATCACTTCAGTTCAATTATCAATAATATTATAATATGCAGCAATGTTGTCTACCGTGAAACAATCGGTTTCCTAGTGTCAAAGGGTTATCCCTAAAGGAGCACTAATGCTCCTTTAGGGAGCATTAGTGCTCATCAAAGACAGCAGACAACAGCTGTACAGATGAGTTACATGACAGACTGTCAAATGCATAGAAAAGAGGGCCAAGCACTGATCACTGTGGTACACCGCATGTCAACAAAGCATCAGATGAATAATTACCATGTACATACACTGACTGAGTGCGTGGACAAAGATAAGTACTAAACCAATTTAGTGCAGGGCCAGAGATCCCAAACCAGTTCTCAAGACGATGAAGAAGAATAGAATGATCCACAGTATCAAAATCAGCAGACAAGTCAAGAAGAACAAGTGCTGTCACCTTACCACCATCCATTGAGCAAATGATGTCATTATGAACAGTAAGAAGTGCAGATTCTGTTGAGTGAAACTTACGATAGGCAGACTGAAAAGGGGAGATTAGTGAGTTTGATGGACAGGTGAGTCTGCATGGGATAAAATTCAAGTTTGAGATAGGCCTATAATTTGATAGATCATCAGGATCAAGAGACGGTTTCTTAAGTAGCGGATGAACTATGGCATGGGCAAAAGCAGATGGGAAGGAGCCCTCATGCAATGAGAAATTGATAATCGATGTAATGGTGGGACCAAGGACATCAAAGCACTCTTTCAGAAACCAAGTAGGAATAATATCAAGGAGACCGGTTTTGTTAGGTGAGGAAAAGACAAGTGTTCGAACCTCTTCCAGAGTAGTTGGCAGAAAGTAGTCCATGACAGGAGGTGTATAATTTGGATGGAGAAATTTGTCCAATGCAAAGGAACTGACCAATTTAAGACGTATACCAGAAATTTTGTCTGCAAAAAAGTTCAAGAATTTACTTGCAAGATCATGGGCAGCTAAGCACGTAGTAGGGAAAATATGCAACTTCTCCCGATGTAACAATTTATTTAAGGCCAGCCACAAAGATTTTGGTGATGTAGAACTTTCAGCAATTAAATTGGTTAAATATTCAGATTTGGCAGAAGAAACAAGTTTTCGAACACGTTTGCACTTTGAGAGTTTGGAGCGTTGGTGGCACCACTCTCGTTGCCTTCTGATCACATTAAATTTAAGGAAGAGGAAGAGGAAAAGGAGGAAAAGGAGGAGGAGGCGAAGAAAGAGGAAGAGGAAGAAGACGAGGAAGAGGGAGAGGAAGAGGAAGAAGAAGAGGAGGAAGAGGAAGAGGAAGAGGAAAAGGTGGAGGAGGAGGAGGCGGAGGAAGAGGAAGGGAAGAAGAAGGAAAGGAGAGAGGAAGAGGAAGAGGAAGAGGAGGAGGAGGAAGAGGAAGAGGAAGAGGAAAAGGAGGAGGAGGAGGCGGAGGAAGAGGAAGTGGAATTGGAAGCGATGTCTGTTTCTGAATTCGTCTGTCCAAAACGTAATCTAAAACTTTCGGCTGAAAACCAAAAGACGCCTTACTTCGATGGCGTTGAGATTACTGGTCTTCCAAATGCCAACAACTATACACTAACGGACGTTGTCGATCTTCCTTTTACTGCGAGATTACTAGCGATTCATGGAAGAAATTCAGCCTCAGCTGATGACTATGTTCTGACCAATTCTTCTTGGAAATGTTCATACGTCAGTCAGATCGGTTGGGAGGAAATTGATTTTGACGATTCCACTTGGATGCCTGCCGTGGAGGTATAAGGTAACGGAGAAGGCGTTTGGGTGACCTGGTATTGACTAAAAGCTGCATGGATCTGGCTGAGGCAATGGAATCGGACGTTTAATTCGTCTTATGAAGATGTGGATATAGAGGTGTTCTGAAAAAAGAGATTAGATAAAATCAGAGAGGTTTTTGCATTTGTACGATTCTCTGTATCACCGAACCGCTTTTGCCCAGTGTGTCATGATTGGAACATTTGGAAAATATCTTAGTTACTTAATATTGAATGCCACATAGTCAATGTACTGAGCACCTCCCATAGTAAACGCGTTTTGACATAAAATCATATAGAAACATCTCGAATTTCAAAAGACTTATAATTGTCGGATATGGTTTTTGTAAGCACTCGATTGAAAGAAATTTCGACAGAAGGCGTTCAAACGTACACTTATTCGAAACTCGTTTGAATAAGTTTTTTCCACAACATTCTGTTGTTCGTTCTCTAATATTTCTCATACTCCATGATCATTTTATCGGATTTGTACCGCGAACTTTAGTTTTGAATAAGCGCAATTATATGTTATGTTTCATTATTTTAGCACAGGGCACAAGTGTTGGTAAAGATTCTGGTTACCCCATCGTATCGTATCGTATTGTCGCAAGCCCTGGGTCGTTTTCGGAGTTCAAGGATGCCTCAGAGTATACATGTAGGTGACCTCGTAAGTGTTCGGATGGATTCGACCCCGAATATAATATTTAATAAGCCAACTAACCAACTTAACGTCTTCATTAACTCCAACAACAGCAAGATATTGATGGAAAAGGGGCCTTTTGAACAGTCATTTAGGTAGACCTTACGAGCCCCAGAAGACTTCCCACCTTCACACCCACGCCCTCGGTGCCCTCGGTTTGGATTGCGGCCCAGTCGTAATATTTCATTCGTCCGTGGTTACGCTGTTCCTGTATGCCAGGTAACGCCAGAAGGATGCGCGCTGCGATAATGCGTCCGTGATGATGATGTGCCAGCTAACGTCCGCGTGGAATGCTGTGCGCCGCCATAATACTTGATTGTTTTATGCGTCTGTCGGCATAACCAAAGACACTGGCTGGCGATGCAGGGCTATAGGCCTACGTAATCGCTTATGCGTCGTGGTTATGGAAACTTACAAGTCTTTTTGAACACATCTGACGTTACAGAACTTCTATCTTACTAAAGGAAGTCCTATGGGTCCCAAAAACAGCCCAGATAATTATTTTCAGATGAAAAAATTTATTACCATTTAATGCGGGTTTCCTTCAATTCTATCGATCCAGCTCACAAAATAGTAGACAATGAATCTACAGTTCACCGGTGTTGAAAATAGATGTTCTTTTTCTGTATGTTACTCCTATTGTATCAGTGTTGGCTTCACTCTGGCATAAGTGCAAGACCTACTAAAATAGCTCACAAACTATGACGTTTCCATGCATCTACCTACAGTGTTTAACATTTTCACTTGCATTTTTGTAGGTTTTCACACTTTTTTTTATCTGGTTTGGTAAATCATTAATGCTTTTATCTGGTTTGGTAAATATCATTTATGCGCAAGAAATCATTTTACATTTTCAAACATTTTCACTTGCATTTTTGTAGGTTTTCAAACTTTTTTATCTTGTTTGGTAAATAATTTATGCGTTTAGCAATCATTTTAAATTTTCACATTTTCACTTGCATTTTTGTAGGTTTTCAAACTTTTTTATCTTGTTTGGTAAATAATTTATGCGTTTAGCAATCATTTTAAATTTTCACATTTTCACTTGCATTTTGGTAGGTTTTCAAACTTTTTTTTATCTTGTTTGGTAAATCATTTATGCGTTTATCCTCAGCAACTTCTGTGAGACGAATGATGTCCTGATGATAGTCTACAGATTAACTTCCTCCGTTGTCAATTCTCTCGCCATCCGTGTCATTCTGTTTCTAAGGTCTTTTTTCTTTTTTTTCTAATTATTAATGCTTTGATGTATCAATCTTTTATTTCCATGTGTTTAACTGCACTACTCACTCATTCCTATTACTTTCGATATTTAGTTGAAATTAGTTAAGGTTAGTTAAGATTTTTTTATGTTAATCAAGTCAACAACTGTTGTACTAATTAAAGCATCTTTCGGTCGCCACATATTCTGTTGAAATTATATAGAGGTGTCCCTACTTAGCGGGATCTTTGATCCCTTCAGGGCCTTCCCTTGTGGCATTCAACAATCCGTACTTAAAAGTGCAATCTGATTTGTAATATTATTGTTTTGTTGTTTGGCTTCAAATAAACGATTGATTGATTGATTGATTGAAATTAGTTAAGGTTAGTTGTTCTTATCGTCTTTGACCATGCTCCAATTTAATTGCATGTACTGGCTAATTAATTTCCTCCAAGATCGGAAGCACATCACCAGATTTGGCGGCCGGACTTCTGCTGAGGCCAAAATCAACGCCAGTGTTGTCCAAGGGTCGGGATTAGGCCCTTCAGAATATGATGTCAACGCATCAGATCTCCAACCCGTCCACCCTGAGAACAAGCTGGTAAAGTACGCGGACGACACATACTTGCTTGTCGGGTCACAGATGCGGTCTACGATTGGAGAAGAACTGGAACAGGTGTCAACCTGGGCCGAGCGTAACAACCTGCGATTGAACACCACCAAATCCAGGGAGATGATAATCACGCGACGAGGAACTGAGGCTCATCCACCAATGATTGAGGGAGTGGAACGAGTTGGAACAATGCGGATCCTCGGCGTAACCTTACAGCAGGACTTAAGTGTGGGATCCCATGTTGACGAGGTTCTGGGAGCTTGTGCAGGTTCACTGTATGCCCTGCGAGTCCTACGAGCAAACGGCCTCCCACCTGCAGCTATGCACGCAGTGGCCGAGGCAACAACAGTCGCAAGACTCGTATACGCCGCCCCAGCCTGGTGGGGCTATACATCAGCAGCCGATCGGCAGAGACTTGAGAGATTGCTCGCCAGAACTCAGCGCATGGGTTACCTGTCAGCTGGCGCTGCATCGATTGCAACACGAGTTGGTTTGGCGGAGGACCGGCTGCTCCAGGCGGTAGTCTGGAATGATTCACATGTCCTTCGAGGTCTTTTCCCGCCAAAGAATAGTCGACGACCCGGTCTTAGAGCACGAATGCACAACTTCGATCTTCCGTGCAAAGACGATAAGAACTTTGTCTCAAGGGTCCTCTACAAACATATTAATCGAGTCCCCAAAGCTAACAATTAACCAACATTGTTTACTCCCTCCATTTTTCCCAAAGTATTGTACTTAGTCTTTATGTTCCAGGTTGCGGTGTGTCAGCCTGTTTTGCAAATTAAACGAATATACAACATTGATTGATTGATAGTTCTTCTTACAAAACGCTCCCTTTCAGCAAATTTCTTCGCTGACAACACTTGAGCCTGACATAGAGGCACGGCTTTATGTTGCAGTCGAACATAAAACTTAACTATTTGTGTGAACATTATGTTTCTAAGGTCTATATATGCATGTATAATGTGAAGAGTTGTGTTTAGAGGCCAATACACCTTAATGTGTATAAATATGATATAGTGGAATAGTTGTTCGCTGTTGATATAGATGTATAGGCCTAAACATGTTTTAGTTGAGCGTGCGGTCAGCGAAAAAATGGTCTTCGGTAAAGATTGGACCCGAATATAGATTAGTCACTGCACGTATTAATAGCGCGCGAAAATTAAGAAATTGCTGATGACAGTCGAGTTGAAATACAGTTTTAATACAGTAGAGAAATTTGTATATTGAGATTGAACTGTTACGAGATTATGTTTGATTTATCAGTATTTTATTACGCCCGAAGGCAGAAGCAAAAGACGTCACAACATACATGCACAAATCTGAGCAAGCATGTTGACGATGTACATTAAATTGAAGTGTTGAAGGTAAAAGTTGTGTTTGAAAGACTAAGAAAAAATATTCAAAAACTCTGAACGGTGTCAATTTAATTATTACAACAGTCTACCAGAATTTGAGCGAACTATACGTAGCAATAGGGATAAAGTATTTTGTGACATCTTTGAGATATCAATCTCCGAGACCGAGACAGTGGGGACCGAGACAGTGGGTACCGAGACCGAGATCGAGACACAAGGTCCGAGTTCAAAACGAGTGAAATGCACATTGGACCCAAATCGCGAAACAATTTTTTACTCAACTTTTGAAGTCTAATTCAAGCGACAAGTAGGCTAAATGAAATCAACCGATCACCTGAATAGTATAAAATATAAAGATATTAAATATTTAAGCCATTCTGTAATCTTCTAAATGATTCTAAAATTTAAACGAACAACATTCCCTTTATTAGCAACATAGGTGACGTCACTTACTTTGAAAAACTAGATGTTCCAAGGGTTTCGCAAAGGGCAAGCCATATGTTTTGTTTTTCATTTATTTCAAACTGCGTGAATGTAAATTTCACTATCACTGTCACTTTCAGGTTCTTTTTGAGACATTTCAAGATATGTGACTGATAGAAATTAGAAAATTGAAATAGAGTAATAAGGTACAAACTTAAAACTGCTCTTTTCAATATCCGTTAATTCCAGAAACACCGCTTTCTAAACTTCCAGTTTGTTTAGCAATCCGATGAACTAATTATTTGTTCGGCACAGGAAATTTTATAGAGCGATACTGTCATAAATTCAGAACTAAAGACAGTTTGCGCGAGAACTATTATATGGAGAGCGCTTCTACAAGAGAACAAGACTTTTGCTTCGAGACAGTTTCGAAGAAGTCAAGAAATGACCTCGGGACCGAGACAGTGGGGTCAGAGACCGAGACATCGCAAAACCTATCTCGAGACGTCTCGAGACCGAGACAGTGTCTTGAGACAATTACAAGTCTGTTAACTTGCCATCTCGCACCCCAACTTTCATTGCACGCAAATTTGAATCTAGGCGTTGGTTTAAAAATAATTCTCACCGCGTTGTGCGATAGCAGAGCCACCTACTGAAATTAAATGACTCAGCATCCGAGGCGCGCATGTTGGGGAGCCCCGCCTACGAAAATGAAATATAGTCTACATCATAGCGTAAACGTATAGGACTTTAGCAGCGCCGCCTACAGACAGGAAATGAGTGTAATTAACGCTACATCGAATGTTGATTTCACTACTTCACATTTTCTTCTAATATATTATTAATATACGCCTAGCTACTTACCGCTTCTTTTCCTTTATAATCGGTGGAATGCATTTGAAGCAGCAAATACATTTTCAGTTTCTTTGGTGTCTATTCTGCACCACATGTGGTTACTAACATTTGTTGTCTTCCATTATTATAGTCAATACGTCGTCCAGTGCGTGTCAGCCTGTCGCCTGTAGCAGCGATGATATCGCCATAGCAATGGGTACTCTCTTCGGCGCCTCTCTGGCAGTTAACATAACAATTCTGATCACCTGCCTTCGCAATACTTTCCGAGCCAAAAAAGGTTGTCATGGTTTCCTTAACTTTCTTTTGTTTATACGCAACCAAGTCAAAACTATATGATAATGTGTGGTATCTAAAAGTCATTTTTCTTTGTCAAACTAGACATTTCTTGAGACATAATTATTATATAGCGCCAAGTCGTGCAGTGGCGTAACGAGGGGGCAAGGGGCGGCCCCCGGGCGCAGCAGGGGGGCGCAAAATAAGGGTTCAAGACAATTTTTTTGTAAGAAAATAGACAAATTTTAGGTACTTTTAGGGTTTTTTAAGGAAAAGTAGACAAATTTCAGAAATCAACGTAGGACAGGGGCGCAAATAAACGTAGGACAAGGGCGCAAAATGAGAGTTACAGGTAAAAGCAAAAAAAAAAAAAAAAAGGTCATCCGAAAATTCTTGCCCCGGGCGCCGGAACCCCTAGTTACGCCACTGAAGTCGTGCACTAAATAATAAATTCAAACCTGGATCAATTAATTATCCGTTTATCTTTAAAGCCAGCACATTAAAGATACCACTGTTATTACTGTCTGAGTGACGATTTTTTAATATGATAATTTGTTTTCCATTGACTACTGTGAATTCAGATCCTTTTACAAAGCCAGAGAACGTTCTTCCAACTGAAATAACGGATCTTTCGAATGTAAGCTCAGCGCCATCAGCTTACGAAGAACTCAGTCAACCTGATGAAAGTCAACTGCATCAAAAAAACTACGAAAAACTAACAACAGCTATATTGCACGAGAACGACAAACAACCAGAAAAACAGAATTAGATATCATTCGTAACTTGATAGAAAACATTGGCTATGCTAATGCGAACTAAACAAAATGAGCCTACATGTACAATGGCCAATATCTATGTCATATTGTATGTGCGTATTCATTCAAGTCTCATGTGAGACCAATTCAATTCGTCGTGCTATCGATATTTGATGGTTTAATCTTTCTTTTAGAGTTATTTCAATCAATCAATCAAAACTTACATAGAGGCGATCATATAGAGAGAGTAAAAACAATCAAATTAATAAATAGAAAGATCATCATTATTGTGTCTTTCGTAAATTTATGTAGTTTGGATAACTGCTTAGCTGGGTTGGGGCAATGGGTAACCAATTGTTACAGGAAGACACACATACTACGCAAAATGTTTATTTAAAACAGGAAGTGAACTTGTTCTTCAATAGCCCTCTGTTTGAGAAAGAGGAAGTAAAATTGTCACAGGCCGACCGACAATGGCGGAGTTATTGAAAGCCTTGCACCCGGATATCAGTCGGATCAAAGTCTCTGTGTACCTTGAACAATCTCGACCAATATTGCCAACAAACGCATATTGTGAGTCTGACGTTGACTAAAGTACAAGTAACTGCACTTGAATGTATTAGTCCAGATTTATCACGTAGACCAATGGTATTTGCCTTCACTGAATAATAATACGACTGTGTACTTTCTCTGTGTCTGTTTCATCGTTGCCTTGTCTTACGATTAGCAGCCAACTCTCATAATTATGCATGGGACTGTTCTATTTCTTTCTTCTGATTCCCTTGCACTACGTCGTACACATTGTGTTTAATTATAGGGACAATACAAGGCAAGGAACCCATATAACATTGCATTGAAAAAACGAAATTCTTTTCCCAGTTGCACTCTTATCCATAAATGTCGCCCGCTTCAATTTTTATTTAAGGTATTAAATATGATGTTTAAATTTACATACGGAATTTTTAATTTAGCAAATATAATTTTGTATTTCTATTGGCCTTCATAAATTTAATTGGCAGAATGTATTTGTTATGTAAACAAGACACAATTTTTTCCGATCCCTGTTTCGCCCACAAATTAGGCACACGACGCTACGTAAGCAGCTTTCAGACCTCTACAAGGATTGATTATAATTCTTTAGGTAAGCAAGAAAGAAGGAAAATAAGTAAGGTATTAGGCAAGTATGTATGTAGGTAATATTATGTAAACACGTGCATATGTAGTCGCTCCCTTCGCTCTGCTGAGAGGGGGGTAGTGGCGGTCCCGTTTGCCCGCACAGCAACCATGCAGAACCGAGCATTCTCTGTGGTAGGCCCTAGGGTTTGGAATAGCCTCCCACGGGAGCTACGCTTGTTCCCTAGAACATGTACTGATACTTTTTATGGCCATTTGAAAACTTACCTTTTTGGCCGGACTGGAGTTGGGAGCGCTTCTGAGTAGTTACCTTGAAGGGGCGCTATATAAATTTTGAATGAATGAATATAATGTATGAATGTATTTGGACTTTACGAAGAACGCCTCTTAAAATCAAATCCTTTAGGACTTGAACAGCTATTCAAGTTGACAACTATAACAGGTAGAAAATGAAGATATGTTTTGCAATCAATACACGGGTGCATCGTCTATACGCAGTTCGTGGGAGATCATACGGCCAGGTTGTCATATGCCGAGGTCAAGAAAATGGAGTGTCTGCCACTTCAAACCAATGTAAGACGCATAGCCTACTGTCACCATGTTGACAATAACAGATGCTTTTCTTAGACACTCTAAAGATGGCGGATTTCGGGCGAATTAATGAAGACAGTGAAGGACATATTATGAGTATTAATATAAGGTTAGGTCGATAAGGTTAAGTATCGATTCTAATTATTTTTATAGCGCCGTTAAAACGCACGATGCATCAATTGATGATCACTCCAAGTGAAGCAAGAGTAGGCCTAACGAATCCTAACCCGTATTAGTGCAGTTGATATCCAGTAAGCCATGAAAATTGGATCAGAAGAACTGGGTAGGGCACGTACTACGAGGAGACTCCCTTCTTAAAGAAATCATAGAAGGGAGAATGGAAGAGAAAAGAGGGAGGGGAAGACCGAGGCAGATGATGCTGGGGTGGATGGCCGACGGATACAGCAAATTAAAGGAAAAGGCACAGCACAGAGAAGAGTGGCGTCATTGGAAGTTGAAACCTGCCGAAGGGCAGAGAACTTAAAGAAGAAGAAGAAGCCATGAAAGATAAAGAAGCTAAAACAGGATTTGAATAAGTTAGAAAGCTAAGATATAGTAATTAAGGAATGTAGACTAGAGAAGTTTTATTTTATAAAGTAAGGTCATTAATTGTCTTTCGCAAGTATTTTGTGTATGATGACAAACCGAATGAGTTCGTGTTTAGTGAAAGTTGGATCAGATGTTAACAATTATAAACCATGGGTAGTCTACTGCAGCTTGTGGTAAAAGATTGGACTACTCTGAAAAGTAAAGATATCAAACTAGTTGATTAGCCCGTCCTAAGACGGTTAGAAAGCAATTTAAAAAAAATTAATTCCACGTTATTCCATCGATTCTGTTGAAAGGTAATCTATCGTTTTGCCGTCCAAAATTAATTGCCCATTGCAACATATAGTTTGAGCATCAATTAACTCAACTTCTACTTACACAATGATGTTTTTAAAATATTCAACTCCTACGTACACAAAGATGTTTTTAAAATATCCAAACTTCTACTTACACAATGATGTTTTTAAAATATCCAACTTCTATTTACTACACCATTATTATTGCTTTTTCATCACTCCAGCTTCTACTTGCACTATAAAATAGTTTCATCAAAGTAACCTCCATTTAAGCAAGGGTAAAAGTGCATTTTAGCGTGTTTAATTCATAATGCTGACGGTGTCCCGTGACAGTCTCCTTCTTAAAAGTCTACCCCAGAGACTCTATTTCTAAACAGATTCTCCCACCCGGACGGATCTGTTTCAGAATTAAGTCGCCCCCGGAGACTATATTCTGAAACAAAGTATCCGGGGCGGTATATTTGATCATAAGCATGACCATTATCTGGACCATCATCATGATCATCAGTAGCATGATCAACTTTATCAAAGTCGTGATCATCATCATTATCATCATCATCATCATCATCATCAGTATCATCATCATCATCATCATCATCATCATCATCATCATCATCATCATCGCAATGATCATCCAACGATTGTGAGTTGCGCCAGTGAAGCAGACTTTACAGAAGACCTCATGCAAGTTTTCTTAGAGCATGTATTTCTATTAGACTACAACCAGCAGAGTGTATTACTGGATTCATCTGTCAAATGACTTTTGACTTTTGGTTTCGTTCAATACCAGGCAGTCACAAAAAACATAAAATCGTTTCCCTTCAGAGATTTCAAAAGACCAATTAGAGTTGGTCTGATATGAACCTAAATACTAAGATTAAACAGATTTAAAGATAGACTACGCTTTAGACAAATGCTAAATAAAATCCATCGGAGCCCATGTGATAAGTTTTCTGGTCCGTACAGACAAATATGCAGCAGTCTTAGGCAAAGAAGCTCTGATCAAATGCAAAGGCGTGATTTCGTCGCGAGAATCAATTTAATGTTATGTTCGTGTCAGCGACATCATGACGAGAACCGAGACTACATTGCAAATATGATAGCTTAAAAGAATCTAAGCAGGTAATACACGCTGCACTTTTGGTAGCTAAATTTGCCCTCATATCTAATGTGATTACTGGATTCATTCATTCATTATTTGAATTTGTATAGCGCCTCTTCAAGGGAACTACTCAGAGGCGCTCACAACACACCGCGGCCAAATAGGACCATTTTATGTTGTTAGAGGAATGTCTGATAATGGGTTCTAGGAAGGGAGCGGAGTGTCAGAGGGAGGCCATTCCAGATCGACGGGCCAACCACAGATAAGGCACGGCTCTGCCAGGTGGAGGTGCGAGCAAAATGGACAGCGAAGACTATGTTCTGTTCAGCTGAACGGAGGGAGCGCGAGCACCGATCACTGAGGGTGGGGTATACAAAGCTCAATAAGGTAGGCAGGAGCGAGACCTAGCAGGCAGCGCCAAACTTTAGGCAGCTACTCTATACTCGCTACGCTGCCTAAGGTGAGCCAGTGAAGAATGTCGAGCATATAGTTGGGTATGCGACTATGCGGCAAATAAGGCGGGCTGCAGAACGTAAGAAGTGAGCTGTTGGATCGCTTGATAATAGCGATCCAGACAGCTCAGTCTGGCAGCCGGGAGGCCAGCATAGAGAGAGCAGCAGAAGTCAAGTCTGATGGTAACAAAAGAATGGACAGAGTAGCAGTAGCAGTAGGACTTTCCGAGCGAGCGATAGTGCGTAGTTGGCGCAGTTGATAGTAACAAGCACGGCTGAGAGAGTGAAGGTGAGGAGCGAAGGTGAGCTCCTGATCCAGAGTAACACCAAGGTCACGGACCACAGAGGAGAAGACAAAATGAGGAAAGGCGGTAGCAAGGGCAAGGATGGCACCTGTAAAGCCGATTTCGCATAACGACTCTGGGCATATAATCTGCACCAGTGCAGCCAACAATAGGCCTACAAGTAAACGGCAAATTATTGTAGGTCTACACAACCTTGATGTTCGTTCACTGCAAAATCAAAGAGGTAAGAATAGGATATGTTAAAGAAGTGGGCAAGTAAGACATGCTTAAACGTAAGCCAAGGTCTAACTTTACATTTGCTACGATCGGTTGTACGATGCAGGACTCATGTGCTCCGTTCGATTTTCCCTCCAACTGTTGTCCGCCACCATGACCTTCGACCCAGACCACATGACTTTGTCCTACCGCTCAAAGATGACAGGAATTATATCCCAAGGATTTTATTTAAGAGTTTGATGTTGCTCCGCTGACCAAGTCGCCCTTTGCTGGAACAGATATTTAAAAACTATTAATTATTTACATTCTTCTTTTTATCTGGCAATACGACTTTCTGTAATGGGTTGCGGTGTGTCAATCTAGTGATTCAATATTAAACGAATATATATATATATATAACTATATATATATATATATATATATATATATATATATAATGCAAAATTTGTGATCCTCATAGATAAATCCTCAGACTGAAGTTGTCAACAAATGTTTTAGTTTCCGGTCTTGAAACTCGGTCTTACGCATCTTTTTGTTTGTCTTTGTATTCGACTGATGCCACAAATACTTCTGCGTTTGTTCGGATTCATGTCACGTAACATAAACAGATATAAACCTAGTCCTCAGAGACAGCAACCATCGTTATTTCGGTTTTTGTGGGTCTCTCAGACCTCGATCTCAACAGGCTGCAACGCATCCAAAACTCCTTGGTTCGCGTTGTGATGCGTGTTCCACTACGAACAAGTTCCTCAGTTCTACTCCATCAACTTCATTGGCTTCCTGTTGAATTCAGAATTAAATTTAAAATGACCTACAAAGCCCTCAACATCGGCACACCTCCCTACCTTCGTTCACTACTGACTCCTTACATCCCTCCTCGTTGCCTGCGTTCATCAAGTACCAGTCTTAAATCTGAGCCTCGATGCAGAACAGTTATGGACTCGCGTGCATTCCATGCCTCTGCCCCAAGGAATGGAGTCGACTGCCACTCCATCTTCGTAGCTCAAATTCACTTCCTTCCTTCAACAAGCGGCTAAAAACTCCTTGGCTTTCAAGGACTTGGGTATATTACTGCATATCTTCCTATCCTGGCGGCTAACCATCCGCGCCTCAGATTCACATTTCGGTGTGACCATGCGCGCGTAACAAATTTATTTATAGTAGTAGTAGTAGTAGTAGTAGTAGTAGTAGTAGTAGTAGTAGTAGTAGTAGTAGTAGTAGTAGTAGTAGTAGTAGTAGTAGTAGTAGTAGTAGTAGTAGTAGTAGTAGTAGTAGTAGTAGTAGTAGTAGTAGTAGTAGTAGTAGTAGTAGTAGTAGTAGTAGTAGTAGTAGTGTGGCGAACGTAAGTTTCGCCACGGACTTTCATTTATAAATCTTCTAACATATTAGTCGATATTTTCCGCTGGGTCGTTTGAGTAAGGCCCTCGTTCTATTTATAGCAATTTTACATTACGTAAGGGATAAATTTAGCGACTTGAGTCACCCCGTGACTAAAAGCTCGCCTGTGATTGGATCAGGTCATCAGGTCACCTTCGTTTTGGCGGATTTTTGGGCTGCGGTGAAGAATTTCTGTCGAGGTGGTTCGATTTGGCAATTTGGTAGAAATTTTGATGAATATCCTCGCATTTTGATGATTTGGCTGCGACGGAATTGTGGGCGTTTATGCCAAGGATCGATGGCCAAATTTTGGGAGCAAAATTATCGAAATTACCTTCGAATTGACGAAGTTTGATCGTCTGGTGTTTCCGTTGGATGACAGGAAATTTTCCGCTTGATTTTCAATGGCCGAGACGGGTGCATAAGAATTCATATTGGGAAGTTATCACTTTTCAGGAAAGTATAACTTTGTTTCCCGTAAACTTAGTAGATCTCCAGATTAGATTCACGAGTGATCGTACTAAGAAATATTAGATTTATCGTAATGATAATTTAGCGGATAGGGTTTAATGTAGATAATTAGAGTTCAAGTAAAGAGCCTGAACAGAAATGTAAGATAGATAGTCAGGACTCCTGCGTCGTTAATTAAATACAAATACTTGAACAATTCCTTATTAATAATCAATATTCTCGATAAGAATAAGAACACTCGGGTGAAGCGCTTTATTAGTTTACTAACTGTGATTACACGAACAAGTCGTCGATTTCATTTTAATGTTTAATTCAAACTGCATTTCATTGATGTTAAAATAATAAATCAAAACAATTAACAATGTCTAATGAAAAGCTAGAGAGTTTAGATCTTCAAAGTAATTTGCAGAATGAAACTGGCACAACAGAACGAGGAGAAGGAGAAATTCTCGAATCTGAAATATTAGATAATTCCTCTGAGAACTTGGAGAGATCGGCAAGTAATTCACTGAATGTAGAAGCAGCCTTAAATAAACTTCTTCAGCGCCAAGAAGGATTTGAGAACTTCTTGAGTAGTTTTATACAACGTCAGCAATGTGTAGAAGAAACACTGAATCGTTTCTTAGAACAACAAACTGTTGAGGGAAATAAGAACCCCGCAGGGCGACCAAACGCCTTGGCCTCAGACCGAGTAGCTACGGACACCACTCTGGGCAATCCCTGGTTAATTACAAAGAACCCTGGTATCACGCATTCAGAACTTGAAAATAGGTTATTTATGAGTGCGCCTCATAAAACAATCGATAACTTGGCTTCTGTAGCTCCCTCAATGGAATTAAGAGCTAATCCTGCTCTCTATAGCATTTCCTCGGATTTGAACTCGAGACCTATTGGTAGACCCAATGTCAGTACTTTTCCCCAACAGTACGTGCAGTCGCTAGAGGGCGCCACGCACGCTTCAGTAGTAGTAGTAGTAGTAGTAGTAGTAGTAGTAGTAGTAGTAGTAGTAGTAGTAGTAGTAGTAGTAGTAGTAGTAGTAGTAGTAGTAGTAGTAGTAGTAGTAGTAGTAGTGTAGTGTAGTAGTAGTAGTGAGTAGTAGTAGTAGTAGTATTGGTAGTAGTAGTAGTAGTAGTAGTATGTAGTAGTAGTAGTAGTAGTAGTAGTAGTAGTAGTAGTAGTATGTATGTAGTAGTAGTAGTAGTAGTAGTAGTAGTATGTAGTATGTGGTAGTAGTAGTAGTAGTAGTAGTAGTAGTAGTAGTAGTAGCAGTAGTAGTAGTAGTAGCAGTAGTAAGTGAGTGCAGTAGTAGCAGTGGCAGCAGCAGCAGCATGCAGTAGTAGCAGTGGTAGCAGTAGCAGCAGCAGCAGTGGCAGTAGTAGTAGCAGTGGTAGTAGCAGCAGCAGCAGCAGCAGTAGCAGCAGTAGCAGCAGCAGCAGCAGCAGCAGCAGCAGTAGCAGCAGCAGCAGCAGCAGCAGTAGCAGCAGCAGCAGTGGCAGCAGCAGCAGCAGTGGCAGCAGCAGCAGCAGTAGTAGCAGTAGCAGTAGTGGTGGTGGTAGTAGTAGTGGTAGTAGTAGTAGTGGTAGCAGCAGCAGCAGCAGCAGCAGTAGCAGTAGTAGCAGTAGTAGTAGCAGTAGTAGTAGTAGTAGTAGTAGCAGTAGCAGTGAGCAGTAGTAGTAGCAGTAGTAGTAGTAGCAGTAGTAGTAGTAGTAGTAGTAGCAGTAGTAGTAGTAGTAGCAGTAGTAGTAGTAGTAGTAGTAGTAGTAGTAGTAGTAGTAGTAGTAGTAGTAGTAGTAGTAGTAGTAGTAGTAGTAGTAGTAGTAGTAGTAGTAATAATAATAATAATATAGGTTCACTTGTTCACCAAGGAAAGAAGTGAGCCACGCGATTGGTTGAAGTATCATCAGGGAAAATGTGGCGATATTCAGAGTAAGTGAGTAAATCAGGAGAACGTCTACCATCACGGTAGACGTCGAAAGCGTCGAAAGGAGTACGAGCTTGGTTAAGGGCGAGAGTCTGGTCGGTCAACGTTATCAGGCAGAGGCGATTCGACTGGCAAACCTCGATCAACTGGCTTTTCAGATCTTGAGTACTACGGGCGACCTCTCGGCCATTAAGAGGTATCTTTCGACAGCTCAGAGGGAGAACATTTGATAGGATAGTTTTGCATATTGGTGTAAGATGTAGTCTACGAAATCGTATTTAACCACCACTGTTTTATAGAGGAAGCCGAAGGTCCGCCTCAAAGGACTCGAATCTGGAACTTTACTGGGATGTTTCATCTTCCTGGACGCACAGCAGCACGATGACTCAGATTGCATCGCCTTAAATGGCGCTAAATGGCAGAAAGGACTTCGATCTAGCATTTTAATTGAGTGAAAACAATATGAAGACAGAACAGATTCTTGGCTTTGTGCAATACTTCATCAGTGCAATTATAAAGAGTTCTAAACGACTAAAATGCCTATGTCAACAAATAGCAATAGACTTACCAGATACAAACTAAAATGTTCCAAAAAACGCTAAACGATTACATGACCACCTGGTCATGGAATAAGTTTAGTTATACAAGAATATTGAGTTTGTATGTTTGTTATTCAAGGTCTTTACTTTGAATACGAAACTGTACATTCGTTAATGCATGTAATGCGTATCACTACAAATTCACTAACTCCATACTTCTGTTTCTCTGTTTCATTCACCAAATACTTTGCTTCACATGAGACGGTCTCAGATATCTCAGATACTTCCTTTTGTTCAGTTTCCAATGTGAGGTTTCCCAGTTTCCAGCATTCTTTCAACTATTTCTTGTTGAACTTTCACACTGTTATCCTTAAATAACATTTACCATTGGCCATGCTCCTACTATGCTTTTTCAAACTAAAACTGTGGATAATCTGAGGCCACAGTGTTGCACTTTCTTAATTGAAATTAAAAGTAATTATTTGAAGATATGTAAATTTTTGATTTTTTGATAACTACTGAAAATGCACAAAATGCAACTAAAAAGACATAAAAACAGAATTGATTGTTTACTCATGATGCTCTCTTTTTCCAACATTAGTACCACCTTTGCCACTTTTTATCTTCTCTTTGTCTTTCTTCTGTTACAATGAAATCGTGCTGTTTAGGCCTATTTTGAATCTTCATCTCTGCAAATACATTTTTACTGCACCAAAGCATTTCATTCGGGTGTAAGAATTCCTCACAAAATAATTCTTTCAAATATGCCATCACATATTCAGCATCCATAATGTCTCACTCTGAATAACCTTTGCACCATTTACAGATCTAAAATCGAATGTTTCATATGATTGATCTTAAATGCCAATAGATGACTTCCTGAAGACATCTAGAGTGTGAAAATATATATTAACAAAATGACATGGTAGGGTTCTATTCCAGTATATCCAATGTAGTTTCCAGATATGCATGTGATATAAAATCATAAACTTCACATTTCTAAAGTGCTGCTCTAAAGCTGAGCGCCAGCTTATTCACGACCGCTATGGAATAAGTGGCATTAGTATGGTTTCTCTACAGTATGGGTTCTTTCATGTCTTTTCAGAGCTGAAGTGCAAGAGAATGCTTTCTGACATACCTAACAAAGGTCTCGTTTTTCTCCAGAATGAATTTCCATATGCCTCTTTAGATAGTAATAAGATTTTACTTTTGTTTGACATACCTTGCATTGGTATGTTTTCTGTTCAACATGGATTCTAGCATCACCTTCCACACAGAAAGATCGTACAGATCTCTGTCGACTTACTGATTTCTTTCCTCTGTGGGCTTTTATGTGAGCTGTTAAACTAGAAGGTTGTGAAAATGCTTTTGAGCATAACATACACAGATAGGGTTTCTCTCCAGTGTGATCTCTAACATGCTATTGCAGACTAGAAGAGTGGAAGAATCTTTTACTACACATTTGACATTGGTATGGTTTCTTTCCAGTATGCTCTCGCATATGTTTTCTCAGAGCGCTAGCACTGGCAAATAATCTCTGACATAACTGGCACAGATAAGGTTTCTCTCCAGTGTGGATTCTAGCATGACACTTTAGAGTGGAAGAATCAGCAAATGTTTTTATACATTCCTTGCATTTATATGGTTTCTCTCCAGTATGGGTTCGTTCGTGAATTTGCAGACCATTGAGGCGTGAGAATAGCTTCAAGCAAGTCAGGCACTGGTATGGCTTTTCTCCAGTATGGATTCTAACATGATTTTGTAGGTGAGGAAGTTGGGTAAATCTTTTTTTACACACCTGACATATATGTGGTTTCTCTCCAGTATGAATTTTTTCGTGACTTCTCAGACATGATGAGTAGGAGAATGTTTTCTGACATATCTTGCAGAGGTAAGGTCTTTCTCCGTAATGTGTTCTTATATGACTCTTTAAATGGCTGCTATTGTTAGTTTTTAAATCACATAACTGGCATTGGTAAGATTTCTCTCCAGTATGAATTCTCGCATGCAATCGCAGAGAGTAAGATCGGTCAAACGTTTTTTGACATACCTGGCATTGGTAAGGCCTCTCTCCAGTATGGACTCTCAAGTGAATGTTTAAATCACGAGGATGTACGTATGCTTTAGGACATAACTGACATTTGTACGGTTTCGTTGTAGGATCGATTCTCATATCGTATGGATACGTATGGATTTTAGCATGAGTTCGTAGCGAAGAGGATAGGGGAAAACTCTGCTGACATACCTGACATAGATAGGGTTTCTCTCCAGTATGAAGTCTCATGTGATGCTTCAGATAACAAGACTCTGAAAATGATTTCTCGCATAACAAGCACATAAAGGGTTTCTCTCTAGTATGCAATTTAACATGACGTTTGACAGAGCAAGAATGAGAAAATCTTTTTTGACATATATCACACTGAAATGGTCTATCACCGGTATGAGTTCTTTTGTGACCATATAGAGTGGAGTACTGTGTGAAGGCCTTATGGCATAACTGGCACTGGTATGGCTTCTCTCCAGTATGAGTTCTCTTGTGATTCTGAAGAGTGGTATGACATCTGAATGTCTTCTGGCATACCTGGCATTGGAATGGGTTTTCTCCAGCATGAAGTCCAACATGACTCCATAAATCAGAAGATTGGATAAACCTTTTCTTGCAATCCTGGCATTGGTAAGGTCTCTCTGCAGTATGAGTTATCTTGTGATTCTGAAGAGTAGTATTCCGCCTGAATGCTTTCTGGCATACCTGGCACTGGTATGGTTTTTCTGCAGTATGGATTCTAACATGACGCCGTTGATTCGCAGATTGGATAAACCTTTTCTTGCATACCTGGCATTGGTAAGGTCTCTCTCCAGTATGAGTTTTCTCGTGATCCCGAAGAGTAGTATTCCGCCTGAATGCTTTCTGGCATACCTGGCACTGGTATGGTTTTTCTGCAGTATGGATTCTAACATGACGCCGTAGATTCGAAGAATAGAAAAACCTTTTCTTGCAAACCTGACATTGGAAAGGTCTCTCTCCAGTATGAGTTCTCTCGTGATCCCGAAGAGTGGTATGCTGCGTGAATGTTTTCTGGCATAACTGGCATTGGTATGGTTTTTCTCCAGAATGGATTCTAACTCGTAGACTAAAAGATTGGCAAAAGCTTTTCTCGCATACCTGGCATTGGTAAGGTCTCTCTCCAGAATGGATTACCTTATGTGTCTTTAAAGTACTGGCGTACTTAAACATTTTCTTGCATAACTCGCATTTGTATGTCTTTTCCTGAGACAAGCCTTCCTTCTTTCTGCTGTCATGACTATCCTGCGTAGATGATTTTTCACATAATTTCATATTTTTGTGTGTTGCAACTCTCGTGAAATTCTCAAAAGAACTCTTGGAAGAATCCGACAGCATCAGGGAACAAAAGGTTTCTTAACCTGTTTCAGATATTATTTCCCACAAATTAACTGTTAACGTTCGAATGAATTTCGACAAAGTTGTAAAACACCGAAACTCTATGAAGTTACTGTGGATTTGATTATTTTGCACCCTTTGTAAGTTGTTTGCTTTGTTTAGTGTTTAGTTTACCAAATATTAACTTCTTTCAGACCTAAAATAAAGACTTTCCTTATTTTTTTCAATTTATTTATTCATCTATTTAACCCATCCTAATAAAATAAAAATGTATAGACAAGAAATCGTTGAGCTATGTTAAAATGACTATTCAAATGAAGAGATAGTAGGGGATGCCTATTAAATAGTATCAATTTACAATAACGACTTCATCAGTTGCATTGACTACGATTTCCAGTCTTCAGTCCACCATCTGAATGAGCTTTTGTCCAAAATAATGTGAAAATCAATTCCAATTCCATAAAGACCCGGCAAGATTTTTAAATCCATCAAGGGTGTCCAGTACGCTGTTATATATCATGGCAGTAGTGCATGAAATATTGATAGACCAAAGCATTTAATATTAAAACACCTGATACATGTGCGTCGAATGTAAGTAAGTAAGTATATTCTTTATTGAACCAGTTGCAATACGCATTCCGGTGTACACACATCAAATACAATAAACAATCAATAGTCAATATGAATAAAGCATTCTAACTATAAAAGATTTTTTCATATTATGGTTAGCTAAAGGTAAAACACGGTCATGTGACCGGGGTCGAAGGGAATAGGCCAACGGCTTTTTTGGAGGGAGAAACCTATGGAGAACATGACCCAGGTTTCCCAGGACAGCTGAAAACAAGCAGGTGTCGGCTTTAAGGCTTAATTGTTCAAAGGTTGGGCTATCACTTGGGAGGTATCGCTGACGGATCAACCTGTTCATTACAGACTGGAGCATTCCCTTCTCCCTTTGGCTTGCAAAGCCCCACCATGCCGGAGAAGCATACAACCGGCGTGCCACCGTTGTCGCCCTCACTACATCGTAAAGCCCAGGGCCAGATAGACCATGAGCAGTTAGTATGCGCAGGGCATACATGGATTGCCTAGCCCTGCAGCATATTTGAGCAATGTGCATCTCAAAACTTAAAGTTTCAGTGAGCATAACCCCCAGTACCTTCATGCTATGTACTCTGGTCACTCCCGGGGTGGCCGCAGGGGCTGACACCCGCCCTCTCCTTCCGATCCCTCTTACAATCATCTCTTGCGTCTTCTTATGGTTTAGTTTTAGGTTGCATGCTTTTGCCCAATTTGTCACATGTTCTAGTTCAGCTGAAACAGTGGCACTATTAGAAGAGGGTATCAGTAAGTAGGTATCGTCAGCATACTTTAGTATTATGTTTCCAATGCGAATCGTCTTGAGCTTAGATATTCTAATTATAAAATTATTTGGGCCAGTGCCCGAACCCTGTACAAAACTAGAGTTGATTTTTATGAGGCGAGTTGTGACGCCGTTGAATTTAGTTCCATGGCCCCGATGTGCTAACGTAGCAACCCTGCTGTCTGGAAGAATAGGTGTGAAGTAAAGAGTAGCTTAAGATATGACCATAAAATACGTGAAGTAACAATCTTTGCTCATACGAAACACGATTTCGGTAATTTTAAACCTATTAACAGAATACATTTAACGTTTTTTTTATTCTGAGAAGATAATATGATCAATGTCAATTCCACAGCACTTTTTAGCAGTGATTCAGGTGGCTGTCGATGTAAACACATCTGTAGCAGCTTAGCTCATTGATTTACTCGGTCCTAGCGCAAATACGACATCAAATTAGGTGAGTTGTGGGCTAATTGGCTGCATCTCTGGTGGACTATTTGATTGGTCCTATTAGGATGAGGCAGTCCTGTGTCTCAGGTGGCGTCATCTTGACGTTTGTAGGAACTCGACAACAATCCAATAGCGTGAAAACCTTTAAGTTTTAGTAACATGCTAATGATTTGTTAATCTACAATAAGGAAACGGGATTCAAACTCTGGAGATAGAGGCAAATGGCAAACTCAGTATAGTGGCGGAATCGATTTAAGGTGTTGAAGTAGGCTACCATCAGAAGGCTACCTTTATTACCATCTGCATGAATGGCAGTAACTAAATAGACTGCAACAGAGAAACGGAGAACTAGACAAATGTTTACAAAAGATTTTGACAATGATGTGCCTCAGTATCTGCTACTTCCTAAACACCAAAAATGTCCGATAAGCAAATCTCCCATCCACCGTCATCTTACACAGGGAGCAATTGAAACTTCCGGGTTTGTCGAACGTTGAAAATTACTTTTTTAAATGTGGCTACATGAATAGATTCGATAGCCTATTAGATAAAATTATATAAATTACGCATTTCATGTTTGGTAGCTTTAGGCAACTTAAAACTCATTTCAGTTAACTTTAAATTTAATTTTACGAACTAAGTCCGTAACTATAGGAGGCACAGTAGGTAACTATAAGAAATATTCGACTTGTCTGTTGCATGCTCCAGAGCAATGGACTATTATTTGGAACATAGTTTTCAACAAAGAAAATAGTAATAGCCCAAACGCACCGTACAAATCCACAATTGTCATCGCTTTTTGGTTAAATAAAATTATGTTGGTTATGCGAGATCTAGAATATCTTTACATTAAATATAATTAATATTTGTTTCGGCAAGAATTGTACAAATGTTTTAAGCTGATAGCCAAACCGAAAGCATGTAGTTAAGATGGAGGGCAAATAGTAGAGCCCAAGTAATTGACTTTGTAAAAACCACAATGTACAGAAGTACATAAATTGAAAAATGTCCATTCCAGATAATAAGGCCGTTTTTAGAGATATAAAATGATAGAGAATGTGTTTCGAAATATTTGAAATAAAGATGCAGTTTATAGAGACTGTCGTTTTGGTTCAATTTGAAGTCGATATATAGACAAACATAAAAAGACTTCGGTCCGCTAGTTCTGTAACTTCTCAATGATTAATTGAATATTCTACTGAAAGGCAAAATCATGATATATCTGTAAAACCTGATTGATTATCGGAAGATTAACTTTAATTTCTGAACTGTATAATTCGAAACCTTAGGCTACCGTTTACCAACGACCTTAGCAACGACCTCCTATATAGTGACGTCAGAGTTGCTGTGTTCTATGCTTAACACGGAGATTTTATTAATAACAAGAGGGGTCAAACTCAGTAGTAAGACAGACATCAAGTTTCATGCGCCAAATTTTTAATTTATTATCGAATAATTTTGTGAGTTATATAAAGGCATTTGAAAATAACCTTTAGTTATGAAATGTGTCATGTTTGTCAAATATTTGGCCCCTCCAGTTGTATCAATCAAAGGTTTCCAAACGAGGCATAGGAAATTGATCGGGAACTATTAGCCTAAAGCATTTAGCATGCGGATTTCAGTACACAAACGAGTCGATCCGTCTGGTTTAGGCACAAAAACTATGGGTGCAGTATGGGAATTGTTAAAAAATAACTTAGACGTTGATTTATGTGCAGTTTGGGTGTGAAATGTAGACTTTACCATGGGAGCCTAAAAAAGACTAGGGTTGAACCCCTAACTCCCCCGGGCAATTCTCACTCTGTATGGGTGCTACCCAGAGACTCTCGGACTCGTCGATAATTCAAGAGCTAAGAAGTTTCTGCATTTGCCGCCTTTTTAATCGATTTAATCGATTATGGTGACTCTTGAAACGATCGCGCTCCCGACTGTAACACAATAATATGCTTCATCAAAGTAATTTTCTCCGGCTTTGTCATTAAATACGTAGCCTACTCAAAATCAGACAAAAGAGACTTCAATTCATTGGCCTATGTTGTTTTAGCAACACAGAATTCATAAACGTTGTAGATTCACCCTGGCGCAGAAACCCCTCGTTACGCCACTGGCGTAAAGTGAAGCTCGAGTCTCTAAAATCACACGGGATCAATTTATGATACCCATGGGCTCCAACTGGCTTTCCTGATGTTTAGGCATCACCTGGGTATCCTTTCTTGGTTTTTATATCTTACTCAACTGAAAATGCTACACTGCATAAAATAATAGCCTACATCATTTGCTTTGAAGTGTTAAACACAAACCCGTTCTTAGGTCTGTAGGAATAGAAATGTAAGACGTTTTTCACTTAAAGACATGCAGTTGTGGAATTCCACAATCCTCGAATTCGGGAATCACTTTCGTTGAATGCATTTAAGTTTATCTTACAAATCATTTTTTATTGATAAATATTACACAATATGCCATATTATTGTGCCGAACCTGTAGGCACAAGGTTGGTTAGAAATGCGCTACATAAGGGCTGCTGGCAGAAGACCCTTTGGTTTATAAAAATAGCCTGCCTTCCGGAAAAGATAATTCTCTCTGTGCTTTGTCGGTGATGGTGGCGTCGTCACATGGGGATGAGAGCGACGATTAAATGAAGTTTTATCGTGGTTAAACTTGCAAATGTCTTCAAATAAGGGTTGCTTTCCATGCTGACGTGACCGTGGATGAAGCAGGGTTGCCATTTACGGACGGATATCAAGTTATTCTTGGTGAAATCTTCGGATCAAATTTGGGCTCCGAATTGCTTGTTCGAAAGGCTGCCATTTTGGTTTGAAGTACCTAAGGAAATTTTTGGGAAGAAATTGATAAATTTATGGAAAAGGGATATCTCAATTGATACAGGGAGTATAAAATTTCGATTCTTTGCGATACACTTTTAGCCCGGTTCAGTGCTAGAAACCTCCAATATATCTTTGTGGAGCTGTTTTAGTATAATGTGCATAGTTTAAGTAAGGAAAATTACTGGCGATAATTAACGCTCAGTTTTGTCAAAGAAATCGTCGATAACTAGATTAAACTGTGAAATACCTAGAAATAAGTAAGAAACAGAAACACGTAGTATTTGTGGATATTCATTTGATTTGTTTTCACGAACTGTGAACTTGATCTCTTTAAATTTAACAGTCTTAAATGGCTACATCTGATCTTACAATGTATCGCAACTCTGACGAATTGTTAGACATAATTGTTAATAATCCTGAATTAAAACGTAAATGTCTAATCAAATATGGAGATTCTCTTCTTGACTTGATCAGTGAGAGTAGTGTTGAGCTCCCAGACCGCAGAGGTGAGGAAGGAGTTCGAAACCCAGTCCTGGATGGCCAACAGCTTCCTTCACAAGCAGATCTAAAAATAGATACACAAGTAAGTAAGTATAAGACTGTGCTCGGGGCCATAACGCACCCAAAATTATCCCAGCAGGGGATGGTTGCTCCTAGCTCAGGAGCCGTGGACATACACTCGCGCATCTTGGTACCAAATATAGAAGAACCTGAGGAAATGACTGACCTTGAGGTAGCCTCCCTATTGGTAGGGATGGGGCAGGTTGATAACAGGGCAGTAAGGTCACAAGAGGTTACAAAAGAAAACAGAGGCTTACCTAGCACCTGGACACAGCGGCGTGGGCTGACCCGAGCGAGAGTTCCGACATGGTAAGGGCCAGACGCGTTACCATTGGTACCAGCAGCCTCGTAACATTATTACTGCATCAACATTAGGCCCAATACAGTTTGAGTATTGGTAGAGATATACGTTAGAATTATTGCTCATCTAATTGAATAATACTGTGTAAAATAAAAAGGGATGACTAGATAAACTCCGTCAGCTTCTTTTCCCCGTGAATCGTCTGTTGCATCAGTATCGTATCGTATGTAATAATATGCAAAGCGCCTCTCCTTTGTGACGTCTTAAAGGCTAGAGCAGAGAGTTGTTTAAATGGTGTGTCCAAAGTAGGCCTAAACACGGGGAGGCTAGTGAGCAAGATCATCAAGTATATCAACAAATCGACTGACAAGTATTGTCAGTCGATTTGACCTTACTCGAGTTACCTTTGACTCGATCTTTTTGAATATAAGACCAAGCACAGAGTTATGCATATCACACCGGAGACGGTGGTCCTCGCACAGTTTTGGGAGATGTGAGTTAGGGTGCCTTGAGCACTGCACTTAGCGTCACACCATACTAGAGGGCCATCGGTGACCCGTGTGTACATCGGGGTTTGTCCCTGCTGTTTGAGTCTCCGACCATCCACCTATGTGTGAAGCTGGATCGCCAGAAAGTCGTTGGCGCCTCTGCTGCTACTCAGTTCCAGACCTGCCACCCTTGCCGTCTTTGCACATTACCTCGTCGCACACCACAGGAAGAGTGTACTTGTAGCCACGCTTTGCATGACCTGGTCTTGCGACTCCTCCACCTTACCCATGCGACGGGATTTGAGAGGTTGTATTATGCAACGCAGGCGTGGCACTTCCAGCCCACAAACCAATACCTTGGCATGGAAGTAACCGGTGGCGTATCGTGCGGCAGACACGACCATTTGTGACGCCAGGGGTCAAAACCCGTCACATGTCGGTTTCTGACCTTTTTATTCAGTCATATTCTACAATTAATCTGCTTCAAAATACGTTTTGCAGAATTAAAATATCTGTTTTCTAACTGGAGTTATGTGCGTTTGATTCTTTCATTGGTATAGAGTGAAAAAATCGAATAAAAAGTTTCGTAATATTCATGTAATTAAAGTCCTCAGTAACCATTACTTGATTATTCTGCAATTGTGCTGTGCAATAAAGGGCTCTATTCTTTGTTGAATAAAACAAACGGCATCAAAATCGGATTACTACTTTGCAAGTTATGGTAAATTCACAGGCAACTGCTGAATTGAAGAATATTCTACATTATTGACCCCTCTCGCCTATTTCAGCTTCTATTGTATTGTATTTGAACACTTGTTATAGCGCCCCTACCAGATTTCATATTCAGAGGCGCTCCCGACTACTGCGCGAACGCTGAATCGGAGTTTCACGCCGAAGCGCATGAGCAATTGCGAGTGAAGGACTTGCCCAGGGTCCCTACGCGGCGACTTTGAGGTGGATTCGAACCCGCAACCCTCCAGCTGCAAGGCACCGAACATACCCCTAAACCACCGCGCCCCAGTTGTATTGTGATGTGTTGTATTGTGTGTTGTATTGTACTCCACGTTTATAATGCGACCGAGCCACCCGCAGTAAAGATCCGAGAAATTAATCTCTGATAAACCGACCGACCGGGAAGCGAACCCGGGGCGCCGGTGTCACGAAATAGAGTATCCCCCATACACGAGTATCCCCCTTAGCGAAATGGAGTATTCGGTTTAATTTGCATTTTTGGCGGTTTCTAAGTGTATTCAGTCGTACTGTTTGGATTTATTGTACACATACCATTTTTAAATTGCGTATCTTTAGTTTGTAAGTCGACCTGAAATTAATTTACTTAGTTTTTGATGATTTTGACTGGATTTGCGCCGAGGCTATCGTGATGCGTATACCGATGGGGGATAGAATGGTTTATCCCCCCGGATACTCTAAACTGGTTTATTCCATCCGGGGATAAATTCATACATCCCCCGGATAGTCCTAGGACGGATACTCTATTTCGTGATAACGGCGTGACGAGCAGGCTACCAACCCACTCGGCCACTCAGGATCCTTCTAGCTCAGTATCTAGGAAGCGACAAGCGACGGGTTTTGACCCCTGGCGTCACATTTGCGTACTGCGCCAACCGGAATTCTAATGACTTTGCTGTCTTCTCCCCGAGAACAAGTCCGTGAGACAATTTCAGCAACAAATGGCAGCGCAATAGGAACTTGCGCTGCTGGGGCTTTAACGGGGCACGTGTTAACCGGTCCAGTCCCACAGTGAGGAAGTCCCCATGGGCCCTCCTCACCCCGAGTGGTCCGGCCTGCAGTCTCAAGTATTTATACGTCTGCACTATGTTCAGCGACTTGACTGACTCGCCGTCGATGGTCATGATCGGCGAGAGATGTCAGTGCTGAGGGAGGCACTCTATGCCGGATTCAGTCGAAGCCCGTCCAACTTCAAAGCCCATTGAAATCTGTCCACCTGTTCCCGCAGACCTTCTGCAGTAGAGGCGATCAGGACAAGGTCACCAGCAAAAGCCAAACACCGGACCATGACCTCCTCATTTAGGAAGTACCCAAAGGCCGAGTTCAGCTTTGGGAGAACCTCATCCATTACACAGCTGGCCGATAGGGTATCGCCTTGACGTCCGCGGTGACCGCATCTGATCGGGCCACTCTTTTGACCACATACTTTAAGGACGGTCGATGCGTCGGTGTACATCCTTGCAGGGTATTGCACCAGCGGCGATGGCACACCCAGCATCCTTAGTGAACTAGCCAGTGTTTCGTGCGAGACACAGTCGAAGGCTTTGGCCACATCCAGGAAGACCAGGTACACCGGTTTCCTCTTCCGCTGGGCCCCTTATGATGTTGTCAGAAGGAGGGACCTTATGTCCCGCTGTTTCTTTTGGTCTATGTCTCTGGCTCTGGCTCTCTGTCTCTGTCTTTGCTTCTGTCGCTATCTCTGTCTCTTTGAGCATATATAATTATATATATATATAATATATATATATATTCATTCATTCTGAGAATGTATAGCGCCTCTTCAAGATACCTACTCAGAGGCGCTCTCTGCGCTAGTCTATTATGATGGTAAGTGTCATTACGAACGAATATAATTATTACATCAGTTAGCAAAACAATGCATAGCAAGCTAGAAGAGTCACCACTGACCGGCCCACGAACACGCATGGAACCGACCAACGGATTCCCGTCGACAGCTGAAGATGGCATGGATGTCCCAGACTCTCTGAGCCAAGTTGCGTCGATAGAATAGAGCTACGACAGGTGACAGCGTTCGCAAACACGGTGACGATGCCGACGAGCAGTCCTCCACTGGTAGAGGATGACGCATGTCCGGCTATTCGTCGAAGCACCAGGGAGTACGCAGAAAGGCATTCGTCGTGTGTCGTTAGGTAGATTGAAGCGACTGAAGGTCGAGGTCACTTCAACAGCCCGCGTCGGTCGTCCTCCACCGAGTCGATAACATTAGGCTGCAGCCTGCAGGAGGCGTACACGCACCGTATGGCTGACGCTCGACCGTACTGTAAGCTTACACATCAGAAGAATGGGCTTGATGCAGTCACATGGCGACTTGAGAACAAAATGCCATCAAACGTACAAAATCCCGGTAAAACCAACGAATAAGTTCGACATGCAAATCTAGCACCGGAAAACTCTAACATATCTGAATTGTACGTTTAGACGAAATAATCCGTCGAAATGACGGCCTACAGTCGATCATCGACCGACATGGCCGATGACCTGCGCAGAAGAATCACATAGAAAATTTCGTTCCTATTTTAGCGCCTTTCTGCAACGATCCATCACATTAAAACGATTGTTTTACACGGCGCTTCCATCGATATCGGCGAAGACAAGCCATCCCAGATGAGGCAAGTCTTCCAGTATATTTTAATATATCTTTATCTTACTATCTTACCCTTAAGATATTTTTGGATAGAGTAAAAATAGCAGTAATAATAATAGCAATAATTATAGCAATCACAGTGTACAACAAAGTGGAAATGAACGATAATAACAGTTATAATAATAGTTAATAATTACGTTATTTATTATAACAATAATAATATGGTATGATGTCTACAACATTATCAATTATATAAATTATAATTATTACATTATTAAATAATAAGAAGTGAGATCGAGTCCTTTGTGTGACGTCATAATAACTATAAAGGTTCATGGTGCCATTATTCGTTTCAGGGATTCGCTCGCATCGATTAAGCTTCAATTTCAATTTAATTTCAAGTTATTTATTTGCTGTAGGCCTACATGTAATTGGTTTGAAATGTTTGGCCTAGGCGGTTGACTCTGTCGATCGATTTTCTTCGAACATTGTTCGGCGTTTCTTGCAATATCGACGTTAATTGTGTGAAGAGGCGACGTTTGTTCTTCTGCAGATCCTAGCGCTTCTATTACGCCATGTCAAAGAAACGAACATCAGCTGAATCCAGTTATGACGATCAAACGACTGAAGACTCAGATGGTAAGTTAATGAACAGAAGTCTTTAATAGTATGCTTTTTAGTTCATTGTTATCTCATAACATCAAACAATTTCCGAAGATGAATACTCGGTATGCTAGTCAGAACCATGCAACCATACCTTAGCTAAAGCCTTTACCTATTCATAATCAGTAACATACGCGCAAACACACAAGCCTACCAGCTCTTTGCCTGGCTATGCTTAAGCCTCATAATATTAAATAGCAATAAAGAATTATTGAAGACAGTAAATGCATTTGGGTCCAGTTGCATTCATTTATTTTATAGCAGTATTCCGACAAGTAGACGATGCTAAACGTGGAAAACTTGCCTCATTCAACGACACAACGGTAAGCAACATGACATTGAAATGCAAGACGCAATTGTAGTTTGGATGTTATTGAATGTGTTTATATATATTTGTGAGATGTTTAAGCAGTGTGATTTATAGACCGACATTTTCTATGCTTTTTATTTAGTCAAGTTTCCTTGTTGACACTTAACTGTAGTTACATGTAGATTTGACGCAGACACAAAATTGTGTCCATGAGTCTAAAGAAAGTGTGGTCTAAATGAGTCACATAGGCTACATAACTGGTTTTCAGCCATAATTTGACTTCAATCTATGAATATCTTATCAATTCTATTTCTGTAACGACATCTAATTGTTTTCGTTAACCGCTCATTCATTACCGACATGTAATTCTACGATCGCTTTTTTACGGCAGGCTGAGCAAAACCTGCGAAATAGCCTATGCATCCTCATTAACTATTGCATTTTATATCAATCCAAGGACAGATTGTTATTGTAATTAGTCATTTCTATTGTTCCGGTGTCAAATGCACAAGGCATCAACCGACGGCACATCAAAACCAAGCCGTAATCAGGTCAGTAACGAGAAAGTCAGTCTGTAAGTCACAAAGGTTGCCAATGGTCGATAAGCAATCTGTAAGAGGTAAGTTTTCAGTTGAGAACGAAATTACAGAACTCAGACACAGGGCAGATAGACATTTCCAGAGGCTAGCTCCAGCACCGAAAAAGCTCGTTCACCAAGAACAGTTGTTGATAGGTACCAGGCAAAGATAACCAGATGACCTGTTTGAATAATGAGAAGACTGGGGAATAAGAATTGACTTTATTAATTGTCACTGGCCAGAGATCAATGTTTTATAAACTGGTTCACTCAATTGTTGAGTTGGCAGACCAAAGCAGGTCAATTTTTTAAATTTACTATGGCATGCCTCTAGCATAAATTCAGTCTTTTATGGGTTAAGATGGAGTTTATTAGCCGCCAACGAAGACTTTACCTCATCAAAGACAGCAGACAACAGCTGTACAGATGATTCACATGACAAACTATAAAATGAAATGTTGATTTGAATATTATCAGCAAAGAAATTATATCTCCAAAATGTTCCTAGTGGTATGGTGTATATGAGAACAAAATTAGACCAAGTACATAACCCTGTGGGCACCGCATACCAATAAAGTAGCTACTTGATAACAACATTTCATTTATATGCATTGATTGAATGTGTGGACTAAGCTAAGTAATTGGCCAATTTTGGTAGGGTCAAAGATTCCGAATGAATCCTGTAACAAGTGTTTTGAAAAGAAATTATTGGAAACATATTAATAACTAAAGTATCGGAATAAAACAAGAGGAAATGCTATACTTTTAATTAATACCAAACAATATAAAATCGAAAACATTGGCATGCCGTTGCGTTCAATTCCTTATAGTTGTAATTGATAATGACCTTCTAAAATTGATATTCAAAATTATCCTATATTTGAATTCTTCGACTAAATAATCGTTCCACTGAGGTGTTCCTAAGAATTGTAAACGATATGATATCTTCTATCGTTTAACTCTAGATCCAAGATCTCCCGATCGAGATGCTGGAGTGTATCCTCGTTAAAGCCATAGCTATGGAAGTGAAGAATATGAAGCTGGCCAAAAGTGTGTGGAAAGAAAAGGCTGATCTCGTGATAAGCAGACTTAGAACTGTCTGTTCGAATTGGAGCAACATCCTCTCGACCAACTTCTTTCGAAATGAACTTCACAGAGCTATAGATGGCATTGGTTAGTCAAGAAGTATATTATGTGTTAGCTCTGTTTTATGCATACCAATAACTTTACCTAATATTTTAATTACGATCAATGTGTAAGTGATTCCGCGACAACTCGTCGAACGACACTTCGTCTAACGACATTTCGTCTACGACAATTCGTCTAACGACATTTCGTCTACCAGTGTATCTGTATCCATTACGGCTAATCAACAGAGGCCGCTTTCGTATAGTGTCGCCAAAACGTGCTATATATTCTCAGGAATCCAGCTTCTAATTACTGACAAGATTATTTTCATCAATCCAGCTTCTATTGAATGGAAACCTATTTTCACCCATGCATCCAGGTTGATTTCCATCTTCTATTTACGCGAAAAATTAGTTCGATCAATCCAGCTTCTATTTCAACACAGGAATGTTTTCATCAATCCCACTTCTATTTCGTAAAACAGTTTTTTTCATCAATCCAGCTTCCATTTTAAAGTGACAACATCAAATAACTTAGTAGACGAAATGTCGCTCGACGAAGTGTCGTAGACGAAATGTCGTTCGACTAGTTGTCGTGACACCAGACGAAATGTCTATAAGAAGTGTTGTAGACAAAATGTCGGTAGACGAATTGTCGTGACACCGATTTTGGCATGATCTATTTACAAACCCAAATATTAATTTCTTCGTTATTTCCCAAGTTTTCACTTTATATTTAATCTTACGTACTAAACTAGTGTACAAACAGTATCCCCTAGTAACGTGTTCAGGTCGTTTTACGTTCTAAAATCATTGTATTTCGCATCTAAAGTAGAGTACATTATAGAGTAAATTGTCTAAGTGCATGTATGTTTGAGAAATGCGTTTAAGACATGTAATTTCGTTTGTGTAATTTACATAACAGAGTAATGTTTTTAGCTCAGGAGAAGATTCGTCTGGAAATTTTGCAAGAATCACTGGTCGACTGTTGCGTCTTCACAATTACTACAATAAAAGATGACATACTTATGTTTTGCCGAGGCTATGATCAAGACAATGTGACATCTGCCAGATCTACATGTAGATCATTCAATATTACAGTTTACGACCGCAACAATATGGAAGAGGTGAAGGATGTCATCGCACTACCAGAAATGCGTTATGGTACCATGGCAGCTTGCAACGTTTCAGATTGCGTGTATGTAGGTCTAAATGAAAACAGGGAATTGCATTGCTCTTCAGTCTTACGTATTACGAGAGATGAGGAACATAAGTATAACACTCAGACGTGGATTAGTGACCTAAGAGATTCAATTTCTTTCATATCCCTATCCGTATCCGATAAAGGAAACCTAATAATCATTTCAAGACTGGAAGAAGGTTCTCGCGCAGTTAGCGTATATACTCCGAATGGTTTCTTGCAGCATGAAGTAATGTTGTCTCCAGATGTGTGTGGGTTCAGATATATTGAAAGCCATGTAATTCAAAAATCAAATGGAAACCTTGTATTAGCTATTGTTAGCGGACCGCAGTTTCAAACAGTATTAACGGAAATTGATATTGATGGGATTATTCAACGGCAATACAAATCATCACTTACTAACAGAAATCTTACGAATTTGGCCGATAATTCTGGCAGAATTCTGATACATGATCAGGAAAATGAAATCGAGCTGTTAGATTCTGAGTTGAATCCCTTGGATTTTGCTGGTCCGAAGCCAAATCAAAGCGACTTCTATCTTTGCCATAGTTTGCACTACAACAGTGAGAGGAATGAGTTGATGGGCATTTGTGCTGTTGATGCTGATCTATGTCTTCTAAGAATCTTTCGTTTCAGAGAAGAATAAAACTAGGCTGAAAATGTTAACGACGCGGACAATTTCAATCAAATAGTGTCGACATCTCGTGTGGTTACTGTCCTACTGTATGTAATTTAAAACATGTGTGTTTAGAAGACTATTCTCTTTCAGATATACGTTGATAATTCGTTTAAACAATCCACTGTCGCTGTATAAAATCGTATACATTTACATATACGTAATTAAAAAGCAATTTGTTTAACTCTGTTTCGTGTATTTTATTTTCAAAATATTCAGCTCTGATCTGTTTAACAGTCAGAAAATTACTTTAGCGTAAAGAGGTTTAACATTAGGCCCACCGAATGTTTGTCTTTTTTGTAATTCGTAGTAGCATGCAATAACTGAGGTCTTCACCGATGATGCCATTACAATCATCGGCCATGTACGGAGCTGCAAGTCTCATACATCACAGCAACGCTTTATCTATTCTGTGCATGCATACACTTATAAAACCATAGTGGCCAACTTAAGTAAGTAACTAAGTATATTCCTTATTAACCATTTGCTAATCGCACTTTGGTGTACAGACATCTAATAAAATCAGTTAAAAAGTTTAAAGTATCCTGACAATAAACGTTTCTCGCATCAAGTAATTTAGTGACAATATCCTTAATAAACCAACTGCCAATCGCACCTTGGTGCACAATCATTATAGTCCCGCAAATATCAAAGAAAGTCAGCCAATCTTGATCAGACATTATATATCATCCTAGTGATGAAAGACGATCTCCTTACGTATTGACAGACAGACTTCTGAGCACAGGTGTTATTTGATCGAATTCTTCCGTGCACCAGGTATGAATGTGGCTGCTGCATTCTGCTGCTGCACACTCTGGTATTTCGTCAAGAGCCCTTCCTAAACACCAGATAGCAGGCTATTGTAGACGTTGATTACATCTTGACTACATACGCATGTATGTAGTCAAGATGGCGGCCGGTTGACACGTGGGGTGTGTGACCGATACTATGTTTTGTCGTTTTAACGCAATTTGACGGAACTTACATAATTTACTTTTGCAATCAGCTTCATGCCTTTGAACTTATATTCTGTGTTCTACTGTAAACATTTGAAAAAGGGCGTCAAAGTTGAAGATCTCATTGGCCTAATTAATCAAGACGATAGAGTTGTGGAGGTTCTGGCAACGCGTCTGACGAAAAGCAACTCTTGCACTGAAGAATTTCTGCCATAATTTTCCTTTCCGCTTTTTAAATAATGTATACCTGTGTCTCCGAGTTGCTTTGTGTGAAGCTAGTCCAAAGAACCTCTCCCAGGAGTTAAGCATCGCTCTTGCAACTGCTGAGCTGACCTACCATTCTGCACGCGATCATGCTTTCGGTTGGAGAGACCTTTGCAATTTTGGATAGTTCATCGATTTTTTAAATATTATTATTACAAACTTTACGCTACAGTGGAGCGTGTCGCATGACTCGACTTTATAGCCGGGAACCCAGATAGGTCTTTCTTGGTGTCTCCTGCCGGGTGTTCCAAACCTACGACGTCATGGTACCATCGTCTGAGCCACTGGCGCTGCGCAGCGGAGCGGCGTGGGCGGGAAGACAACCTGACCGTTGTCGTCTTCACAGCTCTCAAGGTAAGGAGGTCTAGCCTTCTCGCTCCGACGGAGCGTGACGATCGACCTTCGCTGGAGCGTTCATGTGCTATCACGGGGGTTTGCGGAGACCGCAGGGCCTTCGACGTCAGAAGTATCGTCGGCTGCTGTCCCTTGTGACAACCGTCATTCTCCTTTCGCTGGTGCCTCGTGTTCGCCGAACCAATTCTCTTATAATCTCTTTATCACCGTACCCTACCAAGAAGGGACTCTGAGGAACTCGACGTCGGCCACATACAGCTCTTCATTTCATGCTTTTTCTGTTCTTCTGTTATGCTTTTTACTATTAACGTCTTAACGATGGTCTGTCGTGTATGTAAGAATCAATGTTAATTTGTTCGGCAGCTGTTTGTTAACAGACTAATGACTCACTGAACTCATCAGATTGTAACTAGCTGCGGTTTGACAGCTGGATATTTCATTAAACGAATATATATATATATATATATATATATATATATATTATATATATTAGGTGATTCAAAAAAAATTTTTTGGGAAAGTTAATGAGCATAGTTGCTAATTGTGTTCCTTTTGTGTACAGAATAAATTCTGTATACAAAAATTCAAGATCAAATGTATTTTAGAGTGTTGCTCAATGAGCCTAAATGTTTCCATACAGCCGTATTCAGGTTACAAATTAAGTCGATAGCCATATGATAGATCATACAAAATAAAGTTGAATAGCAAGAAGCATAGATTGATTAGTAACTCACAGTAGCAATAAAAAACAGATATTCATTCACAACATATTATTGACTAATTGTAGAATTATTTATTAGCAATCCTCCACTGCCTGATCTGCGTGTTCAACTGCAAGTCGTGTACTGGCTTGTCAGATGCCACCGGACCAGCTATCCATGCTCTCACGTTTATATGATTTACAAATAAACAGAATGCAGTGACATTTCTTCTCTCAGAGGCTGTCAATTGAGATTGATCTCTAAAAAGATTGGTCTCCGAGCAATAGATGACCTTTGTCATCCATGTGGCCAAATGCACCTGGTTGTCTGAAACGATGCATCCGATCACATATCTTCTAAAATGACTCAATTTCATCACTTCCTTGTAATTGTCTCTTGGAATATATCTAGTCGTGATGTGACTGATGTCAAGTGATTGCTTGCGATGAACAGTTGAAAATTACAATGGGCCTTCGTCCTCATTTTAACAGTTTGCTTAAGAGATGGCAGCTACCAAGATATTGACATGTTTATGTGATCCAATGCAGATTCTGCTTTGAAAAATGCAAGGTTTCTTGTCTGCTGTATCTTCTTATAAACCTTCAGGAGGGGTATTTCACTGTTTTTTCTTGCCATACAAAGGGATCTTGATGTCATAGCCAAATTCATGTCTCAGTCGTTGTCGTCAACATCATTATCCACTTCGTCATCATTAAGGTTGCTGCTCTTGCAATCTCTAGTTGCCCGGTTACTTGAACCACAGGCTTCGACTGATTTTCTTAGCATTTCATGTTCTACCTGGCTTCAAGTCTCATCTTGTGTTCTGCAACTCTTGCCTCTTTCTTACTAAGACCCTTGTCTACATCAGCCATGCTCATCTTTCTCACTGATCTGGCAAAAACAGCTTATAAATACTCATCAATTTTAAGAACATGCTCAGTTTGCTACTTGGCAATATCAAATATGAGATGCACTTTTCAACATATGCTTCTCGCTTTTTCTGTGACTCATAGTCCTTGTTTTTGCTTTTCTTTATCAAATTAAACTCCTCCATTAGACCCTTCACTTTTACACTATATTCGACTGAAGTGCTGTAAGAATTCTAGCCTTGACCAAAATTCAGATTAAGTTGATAGTCATGGCATTCAAACTTTCTGACACAGTCTTCTTCAAAACCTTGTGATTATAAAAAAAGGAAAAAGGTCTACAGTGTGTAGCCTTCTGTAGGCAACACATTAATAGGAAGGGTTGCTTCTGATTTCCCAATGATTGAGAAATCTGGTTAATTATTAACCAGATTTCTGTCTTCATCCTTATCACAGAAGTGCAAAAGGTTTCTTCCATTTACACTGCTAGCTGTAATGCAGTAAATTAAGCCATTATTCAAATTCTGTTGCTTTTAGGCCTGTAAGAATGAAACATAAACAAATAAACTACTGAAAGCCAGTTTTCATTATCTTGTTAATTATACTTCCTAAAAATGTACAAAAATAACATTTATATGAAATGAAAATTTAAACAACTTCAAGTTCAGAATAAAGTGCCTTTCTCACACTGTCTAAAACAATGTTTATACAGCTAAAAACTATGCATTTGTACTTTTTCATATAAATATATGAATTTATTGCTACTTTTTAACAATGACGTCACTGCTCAGAATTAGTATTAAAATTCATAAGGCTTAATAATAATATACAACAAAGTGAGAATTAATTGTTTACGTGTGGCTTATGACTATGTACATAATTCTTATCTACAGGATTGATGCCCAATCTAATTAGGATTTTTGCATTCCAGTGTCTCGTAAATGGCAATTGCATTGCTTTCTTCATATAGACCCCTATCTGAGATTCCAGGGCATTGAGCAACCAGTAAACATTCATAGAATACAGTAAAATTTTGCTGTATTGTTCAGAAAGACCAAAGGAACAAAATTATCTACTATGTCGATCAATCAGGAAAAATAATTTTTTCCCCATGGTGACGTGAATCACCCTAATATATATATATATATATTAGGGTGGTCCCAAAACATTGAAGTCAAGCCAGAGACCAAGACACACCCTACAATTTTTACACTTGTCATTTGTATTATTTTGAGAAAATTGCAGCCTCCTACTCCAACTGGAAGATCACCATCTCAATGACGTCAACTTACAACACCGTCGTCGTTATTGTATTGTATTGTATTTGAACACTTGTTATAGCGCCCCTACCAGATTTCCCCATTCAGAGGCGCTCCCGACTACTGCGCGAACGCTGAATCGGAGTTTCACGCCGAAGCGTTATGTAGAAGCATAGGCCTAATGTGTTGCAAATTGTGATTACCTTGGCAACCTTCTTATGCAATAATGCAGTTTAGTTCTTCTACTTACTTGTTTGTATTTTGAACTTAGTACACAGTTCTTATTACGGATCTCGCTATCTATTTCCTGTTTATACATAGACATTTAGCTAACTTGTATTTTCATTTATATTTATACAAAACGTAGGCCTACTGTTTATGCAACACACAATAATCCAGAATTCATATTTTTGATTGTATTTCATCAGCATTCTGCGGCAATTCATACATTTATACATGCATTTAAACATACATACATACAATATGTATGTATGTATGTATGTATGTATGTATGTATGTATGTATGTATGTATGCATGAATGAATGTAAGCATCATCTATGTACGCTTGTATGCATGTATGACATGTATGTCATAATACATAGCCTACATGCATTTAGGCGTACATAGATGATGCTTACATTCATTCATACATGCATACATATATGTATACAAACGTGCATAAAGCCAAACATACATACATGCATTCATAGATGCGTACATGCATACACAGAAAGCTTAAAAGTTAGATTCTGAGTCAGTGATAGCTGAATGTATACCAGATTGTGCCTTGGTGATTGACTTGAATGGTAAATTCTTTCCGGGTATTTTTCGAATCGAAGACATGGAACGCCTACCACTGCCCTACCAGTGCTGGTTTCTGGAGGTTGCAAAGATAAGCTACTTGGCATTTTAAGTTCACCTATGGAACAGGATGTAACGAAGCCAAGGCTATTTATTATCTGCTAGAAGCATGAAAGTAGACCTAAGAAATCAAGCCATGATCGTTCACACTACTTCTATGAACACTGTTCGCTTCAATGGGCATGATATATTCTGGAAAAATGATTGGTCGAGAGCTCCTGTGGTTGGCTTGCAGTCAGTATAATAATTATCATAAACTGATCTTGGCCAAGGTTTTCATTTTGTGCTGCGGTTTTTCAAGTTCCCCATATACTTCAATCTTCAAGAGATTTAAGACTGCTTGGGAAAATGTCACACATGACAAATTTCTCGGACTAGTTCTATGGGCTAGAAACTGCAATCTACGCCTTAATCCTGGCAAGTTCTGCGAGATTATTATCAGGCGACGCCACACCAAAATTCATGAAACTATCCCGCAAATTGAAGGGATTGAACGTGTAAATGAAATAAAGATTTTGGGAGTAACCCTTTCAAAACAAATTAGCTTCTCCTCATATATATCAATAAAAATGAATATCAATAAAATTTGCATCAAAGCTAAGCAATCCTTTTTTGCTCTGAGAGTTCTTGTGGCCTATGGTCTCACTGGTAACAGCCTTCACGACGTCGTGCGCTCCACCACACTTGCTCAACTTCTGTACTCCTCCCCTTCTTGGTGGGGATTTACTACAGTGGGGGAGAGAGAACGCATGACTGCACTGATCAGGAAGCTTATACGCCAGGGATATCTACCTACTTGTACCCCTACAATTGAAGAGCTGTGTGCTAAAGCAGACGCAGCTCTCTTCTCCTCGGTTTTGTCGGATCCTGGACATGTCCTACACGGATTACTCCCTTCTATCCGCGAAACCGGATACTCCCTAAGACCTCGTTCACACAATCGTACCATTCCGCAATCTGACCCCCTTACCAGGAAGGGATTTATCACCAGGATGCTTTACAATTATTAATTATCTTCCACCTGCATTTAACTTGTTACGCATTATTATTATTAATATTATTACTTCGATGTTTTACAATTATCATTGCATAACTGTTGTCCCAATTGCGTTTGCAAATGGCGTAATAAAGACCATACTTACTTACTTACTTACTTACTAAAAGAATTCCGATTTAGATGCAGTGCTGAAGAAATGAATTTTTGTGACACATGCTTCTTGGTACACCATTTGACTGTGCCATGGCTGATTATTAATACTGTTTCTAATAATATATGAAGGAGTTTTCTTGGTATTCTTCAGTAAGGTTAAGGGTCAGATCGCGTGGAGTGCACTTTGCATTGTCGTTCACAGGAATTGGTAAACTGAACAGAGGCCACAGTTCTCTCTTGATTAAGTGGATTGTCCGGTATCGAGGTATTGGTCATACACGTTCTGAACTCTGGTCTGTAATTGCACGATGAACCCACCACTGAACCTGTGTCCACAGTCGTTCAACAGTCCGGTTTACCCATACAACTCAAGGCAGCTCAGTCCAAAACGAAAACGAAACCAAAGTAAGCAGACTTTAGAGCCTTTTATAGTCTAGTGAAGAAGATAGCAGTAGCAGCATACCATGTTCTTCGAAGCATGTTAGAATAGATTAGAAGCCACTCATGGCGTCTTGATACGAATTTATTTGTCCTCCATAGGTTGGTCATTAAGCGACCTAATTCTAGTGGTATTTTCGATAGACGACGATGTCATCTTGGTGTAGACTTCCCCGTCATAGGTCCAAGTTTCCAATATTTGTTTATTCCGTAGGCGTTGAAGTGATCGAGTCAGGTGACAGTGACTGGCATATATCATGCTATATGTACAATTGTACATAGCCTACAAGTTTTCAGTATGTTATTGACTATGTTCGTCATTCAGAATTGACCTAATTCTGTATCTGAGGGTGATAATACATGTATATAAGTCTCTTTCTTCCTCAATCTAACACACACCGTCGATCTGCGAAGAAGAATCGATATTCAGCATGGACAACACAATGAAATTACTTTGCATATTAGGAGGTTAGTAGGCTATATTTAATAATGATTTTCTTCAAAATTAATTCTTTGATTAGGCAGCTGAAAAAGTGTTATCTCTAACCACGTAATATGTATGCGAAATATTAAATAAATTTTATGCGTTTTCTACTTACTTGTGAGTTAATTTGCGTTTAAGCGAACTGGGCTAAGCTGTGTTCATCGACTTGCACTAATTATGGAAAGACAATAGGTGAGACAGATGACTGAACTCTCGCCCTCATATGGTGATTCACACTCAATCAGTAACACTTCATACCTCTCTTCCTCTCTAAGTCGACACAATTATTCTTTAGCTATGTGCTGCATTGGTTGTTCCAAGTCCCGTTCGCCCGCACCACTACCATGCAAAGCCGCGCCTTTTCGGTAGTGGACCCGGTGGTGTGGAATGGCCTCACTCTCGAGCTGCGCCTGCTTCTTAGGTCGCTTCCTGACACATTATAGCTCATGAGTTGGTGAATTTTAACATATTATCATGCACCTTTCCCTTAGCCTTTGTTGAATATATTGCTCTTTGGTGTAATAATTTACTAAGTTTAATTAAACCAAATTTTTATTTTCTTCAGTTTTTCTTCTTCTCTCAGTTGTCGAATTCAGAGCGACATCTGCTTCTGAGTTCCTCTGTCCAGAACGCAATCTAACCGTTACGGTCGATAACTATATGAGGCTCTACATCGATGGCGTTGAGATAACTGGACTCCCAAATGCCGAAATCTACAATAAAGCGGACGTTGTCCAACTTCCTTGTACTACGAGATTAATAGCGATTCATGGAAGAAATGGACCTAAATGGCAATTGGGGGGAATTCTAGCGTCAACAGGTGATGGATATGTCCTGACTAATTCTTCTTGGAAATGTTCAAACGTCAGTAACCCTGGCTGGGAGGAAATGGATTTTGACGATACCGCGTGGGCGCCTGCCATTGAGCATGGTCACAACGGAGCTAAAATATGGGAGGTCGTGCCTGGAATTAACCCAAACGCTTTCTGGATCTGGTTGAGACAATGGAATGGTCTCTCAAATTCCACTTATGAAGAGATGGACATGGAGGTCTACTGCAGAAAGAAATTAAGTAAGATAATTGTTTGCATTTGGGTGATTCTCTATATCATTAACTTGTTTTGCCCAGTTGGCCAATTATATTATGGGGCGGAAGGCATACTGGTCTGCAAGTAGGTTGGAGATGGGATGAGTCTGAAAGGCTTGATACATGTACGTACGGACCAGCTCCCTCTCGACCATTCTCGAGAGTACTGGAACTATTGAAATAGGGCTGGTTTGCTTGGAGACTCAATCTTGGAAATTGGGTGGATGATAGCTGTTTTCCACTGAGAGGGCACGTGTGATTGCATGATAGAGAGATTGATTAGATGCGTAAGTATGTCTGAGTATACGGGGGCCGACAGACGCAGGAACCATGCGGGAAGACCGTCAGCACCGTCTGCGGTGTGATGAAGGCGGTCAAGTAGATGGAAGACTCGGATCTCAGAAGTGAATCGTTTGTCCTAGTCCTAGGAACAAAAAGATCAAGCCATTCAGCAGAGCTGTTATCTAACATAAAAACTTTAATATTACAAATGTAATAATGTAAAAGGCTTCCATTAATTTCCATCAATCGATGTCGCTTCTTCATAAACATGAAACAATGTTTATCCAGCAGGATCAGCGGGTTCTTCTCATTAGGAGGGGCAGGGTTGTTTTGTTCGCCTGATGCGAGCAGCTGCACAGGTGTTCCTATATACTTCCAATTTAGAGTTAATGGCAGCAACCAAGGCATCTGAGCTGTGTGATGAATGCGGCGACTAACTTCTGAAGGACTCAAAACCCGGTAGGATCTTTGATCCTGGATCAATGTCTGAACTTGATGACATTGACCAAAGTCCGCCATCGGCCCTGTCGAGATGGCTAACCTACTAGGCATGAAGCAAAGTTAAGTAGTGCCTTCTGACTTTCTAACAGGGACGTAACTTGGGGTGCCATTTAACAGGACTCAACTCAGCGGAATCACTTAATTATTAGACTAATTACTCTATCTTGAAATATGAAATAGCCATCATACGTTAAATTAATAATATAAACGCATATACGAGAAATTGTCACGTGGGCCATTACTGTGGTTGCTAGGCAACTGCCGGAAGCCGTCTGCCCAGCGGTTGTTGTAAATAATGGATAAAAACGAGAAACGTGCGGTTATTAAATATTTGCATTTAAAAGGATTGACTCAAAATGAGATTGCAACGGACATGAAGAAGGTTTTAAGGGACAATGCCCCTTCACAGGCTACAGTCTATCGGTGGGTAGCTGAATTTAATCGCGGTAGGCAATCAACTGAAGACGAGCACCGTTCTGGCCGCCCTATTGAGACCTGTACCAACGAAAACGTCCAATTCGTCCAGGATCTGACACAGAAAGATCGGCGGGTTAATATTAGAAATGTAGCAGATTGTTTGAAGTTGTCGTATCATATTAATACAGACATTTTGGGGAACAACAAGGTCTGTACTCGATGGGTTCCACGAATGTTAACACATGAAAACAAGCAAGTCCGACTAACAACTTCTCGTGAAAATCTCGACCTTTTTAGAGAAGACCAGGCAAAGTTTCTACGCAGATATGTCACTATGGATGAGACTTGGGCTCACCACTTTGATCCCGAGACAAAACTGCAGAGTATGGAGTGGAAGCACGTCGATTCCCCGACACCTGTCAAATTCCGCAAAATTGCATCAGCGGGTAAAGTTATGGCATCCGTATTTTGGGACAGTGAAGGTATTTTGATGATTGACTACTTGGAGCGTGGAAAGACTATCACGGGTGTCTACTATGCACAGTTAATCCGAAAACTTCGCGTGGCTATTAAGGAAAAACGTCGAGGGAAGTGGCGTCAAGGTATCGTGTTTCATCAGGACAATGCTCCAGCTCACACCTCGTCTGTTGCATTGACTGCAATTCGCGAGTGCGGCTTCGAACTGCTACAACACCCACCCTATTCTCCAGACCTGGTACCGTCTGACTTCCATCTGTTTCGTTACCTGAAAGGTTCGCTTCGCGGACAGAAATTTGACACTGATGAAAGTGTTATCTGTGCCATAAATGGCTGGTTTCAGAAGCTAGATAAAACTTTCTTCCTGAAGGGTGTAAAAGCACTTGAACATCGCTGGGAAAAATGTGTTGAGCTTCAGGGAGATTATGTTGAAAAACTATAAAACAATTTTGGTCCAGATTTGCTGTCTAATATATTTTTCTCATTACTTATTGATCTCTCGTATAAACGGGCAGGGTCATGCGATTTTAAGTGGAGCGTGCGAGCTCCCTAAACTTCACCGTCCTAGGACGGTCAAGCATCTAGTAAATGTAATAAAATTAAATAATAACAAATAAAAGTGTATA
>JACEVL010000397.1:0-147500 GCA_020284085.1 Aporrectodea caliginosa
TCATGTTGAATTGTTCATCTGATCAGTAGGTGCTTCGGTATTGCCATGGCAATGATATTTTCAATGCATTGCTGGAGGAAAGATAGTTTCGACGATTGCCCTGCAACAGAAAGCACGTCAAGAAGACTGATTACAGCTTTGTTGTGTGTAACAGGCCATTCTCCACTTAATTCCACCCCAATTGCTCATGTTGAATTGTTCATCTGATCAGTAGGTGCTTCGGTATTGCCATGGCAATGATATTTTCAATGCATTGCTGGAGGAAAGATAGTTTCGACGATTGCCCTGCAAGAGAAAGCACGTCAAGATGACTGATTACAGCTTTGTTGTGTGGAACAGGCCATTCTCCATTTAATTCCACCCCAATTGCTCATGTTGAATTGTTCATCTGATCAGTAGGTAGAAAACTATGGTGCTTTTTCGTATTAAAACTCGTGTTGTTATAATGAATAGATTTTGTTTTAGTAAAATATTTTGCAAAATCCAAGGGTAGCAATTGCTCCCTCTGCGGCCTCCCATGAGTATGCCGGCCCTAGTCCCTACTACAACTACTATTGCTACTACGTATTACCACTACCATCTCTACCACTGCTGTTATTTCAGGCATCTTGGACAACAGGCTCAATATCACCCACTAAAGCACGGTTTCGACGAATTCTTTGGTTCTACAAATTGCCATTTTGGACCATACGACGACAAAACTACTCCAAATATTCCCGTATACAAAAATGAAAAGATGGCTGGAAGGTATGTTTCCTTAAACAAATTAAAAACAATAGTATAAAAATTGACTTATTGCCGATATCTTTTTCAAAACTGTAGACTTTTCCAAGTTTCGGAAGAGGACTTGAGTCTTAGATTCACGTAGGCCTAATTAAATAGGTTACATTTAGCGGTGGCATGAATGATCGTTTGAAATTTTTATTGTCTTCCAGATATTTTGAAGATTTTGTCATTAATACGAAGACGGGTGAATCAAATTTGACTCAGATGTATATTAAGGTGAGAAAATCAATAATTTAATTATCATCTTAAAGATTGAAGACTACGATTTCGCGCTGCAATGACTAGCAAGTGATGCATCTTATACGTGCATAAAGGTTAACCTCTGGAGATTCTACATAATTATATGCGTAGTCCTATATATATATATATATCAGCATAGCTAGGTAGCCTACCGTATGAGTGGATCTCTGTGTGAATGGAGCGCATGAGTAGGCGCGAAACTGCTGAGAATCTGCTGGGTGTCGTGATCAGCATAGGAGGTGGTAGGCTAATCCTCTAACCCTCTATTAGTAGGCTGTCATGAGGTTTTCAAAAGAAAGGTTTTCACTCATTTAAGAACTCCAACAACGAGCAGATGCTACAAATGCGCTAAGTAATTAACCGAAAACCGGTTCTGCAATAAACAGACTCATAATTCATAATAATTCATAGCACGGAGTGTTTGTCCCCACACGCCTCTGTTTAAAATAGTTGTCTATAGATTCCGATACTCCCATTCTGTCCTATGTAGCCCTAGACCTATATCTCCTACATTTTGTCATAAGCCTGAATTTCACATTTGTATATTAAAGTGTTTAAGCCTAGTAGCCTACACTTAATTTAGCACACTGTACGAAGATCTCTTCACACCTCTTCCACAGTTATTCAACCGCCTCTGGATTAATCTTTTTTTTCTGAAAAGGAGGCACTTGAATTCATAGAGAGCCAGGCTAAATCTCGCAATCCATTCTTCTTGTACTGGACTCCTGATGCAACACATCAACCTCTTTACGCATCTGCAGAGTTTCTTGGTACCAGTCAGCGCGGATTGTAAGTGGTAGGCCTATTACCTGCTTTACACACAACTCTAACACAACATTTGCGAGGTTCTTAAAGCGCGCTATATAAGTGTTCACTTACATGCATACGTACGTACATACATGCATGTATGCTTACATACATACATACACACATAGTATACATACATACATGCATACATACATACGTATACATACACACATACATACATACATACAAACATGCATACATACATACATACATACATACATGCATGCATAATACATAAATACGTAATCACCAAATATCTCATTACATGCCAAAAACAGCTTTTTAAAGAGCAAGGAGTATTCTCTATTATTTGTTGTGTCAGATAAAGAGTGGCTGTTTCTACTGATGGCATATAATTATGCATCTACTTAGTTGAACTTAGACGTGATTTAGACCAATTTTACCTTTTCTTCTTGTTTTGCTAAATGGCAATCATCTGTTAACGTATTGTATTTTCATTCATTCATTCATTCATTCATTCATTCATTCATTCATTCATTCATTCATTCATTCATTCATTCAATCATTCATTCATTCATATCGAACATTTATATAGCGCCCCTTTTATTGATATGTTGCCATAGGGGTTCTTACATTAGATGAGTTCCTTGGCCTATTAATGGCAATTGCACATTTATGTAGCGCCATGTCAAGACAGACTCATCAGAGGCGCCCTAAAGGTGCATCACCCTGAATTTCAGGTCAGTTGATTTCCCTGTCGGATTCCTAATTCTTTAGTTTGATCTCAACAGTATGAGAAGCTTTCTAAGTATAATAAATGCTTGTCTGTATAGATATGGAGATGCACTTAGAGAACTGGATTACGGAGCTGGGGCGATTCTTCAGCGACTACGTGATCTGGATATTGCTCATAATACATTAGTAATTTTCTCTTCAGACAACGGTGCAGCGACCTATGCCAAAACAGAAGGTGATTTTAATAGCGTGTTTGCTTAACTAACACCTCTTTACACCTCATTTAAAGCAATTTTCGCATGCACAACAGAGTCGGGGAATTGGAATCTGAGGCACAAATGAGTTAGCTGGATTCGCGAAACTGGCCAGAATGAAATAATGAATTTCGTGCAAAACACAGAATAAAATAATGACTTTCTTGCAAAGGCCAGAATGAAATAATGACTTCGTGCAAAGGCCAGAATAAAATAATGACTTTCTTGCAAAGGCCAGAATGAAATAATGACTTCGTGCAAAGGCCAGAATAAAATAATGACTTTCTTGCAAAGGCCAGAATGAAATAATGACTTTCGTGCAAAACCCAGAATAAAATAATGACTTCGTTGTGAAAGTCTTCTATTATAGTGTTTCGTCAATCGTCATGCTGCCTTACAGTATGTATTATGTATTAATTCAATTCAATATTATTTTCGTGAGGTTATCTTTGTTCCAGGTGGATCAAACGGACCTTTTCTTTGTGGTAAAGAGACAACGTACGAAGGTGGAATGAGGGAACCAACAATAGCCTGGTGGCCTAGTAAAATTAAACCTAATCAGGTCTGTCTTTGTGACATTTCACGATAGCTACACTTTATAATAAAGTTACTACCAGGGCATCCTCAACTGGCGAGAGTAGGCGTGTAGTGATTAATGCATATTCCCATGGCAGTTAAATTGTTGTAGAGGTGTCTAGACCACGCTATGTTTAATCATTTCAAAGCAAGGAACTTCAAACTGAGGAAATTGAAGCCTTCGGAAGGCATGGCAATCGTATAATTAACTAACTGATCACTTTGGCTAAAGTGAAATCGTCGAACTAATAGTTACACCCATATTAATAAGGTATAGGCCCTATTCTTAGACCTCCACTTGGTATCTTGAACCTCCACTTGGTATCTTGGACCTCCACTTGGTATCTTGGACCACCAATTGGTATCTTGAACCTCCACTTGGCATCTCTGGACAGCCGTCTGACGCGATGCAGCGCTCGTGAATAAGCTAGTGCCCTGCACTTATCTCTTAGCAGCGATCCTGAAATTTCGAGATTACGATTATGCTAAGAATAAGAACACACCTTCACTGAATTTGTAGGCATGTAACGTATAACTTCTATCACGCCACAGAGTTATAATGCCATTATTAATTTGCTGTAGTCTTTGTTTAATCAGGTATGTCGGCAGGTGTCAACCTTAATGGATATCTTCAACACATTCCTCGAACTTGGTGGGGTACCTTTGCCACGAGATCGAACCATAGACGGCGTCAGTCTCGTGTCATCGCTTTTCAATGGCACAACATTTGATAGGTAATCTGGTTTAATTGAGTGATGCTTCATATTATTTTGTCACTCTGCAGAGTTAAATGTGATGTTTTGTTTGACTGGGTGTTTAACAGAGGTGGGTAACTAATCGATTAGATTCTAATCGATTAGGTAATCGATTAGACAAAGAAACCCAATTCCAGTCAATTTGCTACAAGATTTTTGCTAAGTGTAATTCTAACCGATTAGCCAATTTAAGTACCTAATTCTAGTTCTAATGGATTAGCAATTTAACTTATCGATTAGACTGACAGCTAATTCTAATTCTAATTGCCTAGCTAAGTATTTGCTAATTCTAATTCTAATCGATCAGAAGTTCAACTAATCGTGCCCATCTCTGCTGTTTAACTTACTGACTTATTATAGCTACTTAGGTTACTTATATTATTAGTTACTTAGGTACGTACAGTCAGTTCGCGAATGTGTTCGTTCATTCATACGTAGGCCTAGGCCTACTGCAGGACCTAACGTACGTCGTATCCACTTAGAAGTACTTCCACAGACCTGTTTCGGTAAAAGCAGTTTGAAGTTATGATATTAAAATGTAATTGTTCCGACTTCCCACCAATAGAAGACTCTGAGTAGGCCTAGTCCTAGGAGCCGCCACAGCCGCCGCTGAGCCTCAAGTCGATGCAGTCGCTATGATATAACTCCGCCACTGCTCGTACTCTGGCAGTGCCAGTCCCAAGCCTGTTTGAAGGAGGTGAGCGACGCTAACGATCTTAGTTATCACACAGTGGCGTTAAGCTTAAACTACTACTATAGTCGTCATGCTATCGACTGCTAGTGACTTCGTTCACACTTAATAATTTGCTTATTGCTTGTGAATATTTCAACCTTCAGTTGTGCTGATGACTTGCAGTGGATTAATCCGATTTCTGTTTTAGACCTGTGTTTTATTATCGAGGCAATGAACTGATGAGCATTCGTTTCGGGGCGTACAAGGCTCACCTCTGGACTTGGACCAATTCCATAAAGGAATTCGAGAGTGTAAGTCCTATTCTACCAGTGTAACATCTTAAATTTGTCAACAACTGTAGTGGGCGCATTTCTAAAGGCTTATTAGCCTTCGGACAACCCTTCTGATACGACGCAGCGCTCGTGAATAGGCTGGTGCCCTGCGCTTAGCTTCAGAGTAGCGCTTTAGAAATTTGTAGTTTACGATTACGCTTGCGATTAAACCTAATGAATCTGGTAGAATAGATGTCAAAAGTAGAACAATGGTTCTGAGCTTTGTCTGATTAGTGAATCAAATCTCACAAAGGCAGGAAGGCAGAGTGGTGAATAAAACACATATGAATGTAACTGCTAATTCCGGCTGTATGACATGCACCATTTGCTAGAAAGATACGAAATCGAAATGCTGTAGCAGAAATTTATCTGCTTTAGTCGTAGAGCTTTTGAGCAAGTAGGATGAACCGTATACGGGTAGACCTACAGTATAATACAATAATACAATACGACTGTATTGATATTGCCCTCCTTCCAAAGTTCAGAAGTGCATACGATCATAGGACAACACATCAATGGTGCAGAGCAATGGTGAGTGAAGGATTTCGTACCCCTAGAATTATAAGGTACTATGTCCACTTTTTTGAAAAATCAACCTAACGCTATATCCGTTACCGGGATGACAGGGGCTAGGCCTATGTCCTGAACAGTCTAGCTTAACTGGAGACGCTTTCTTTAACTTATCTTCAGTGCTATAATGACCTATGTCCACAAATTTGGACCTAATTTGGACAGTGTCTCAAAGCTATAGAGGAACAAGTTCAGTCATCCAATAGAATCATTAATTTTGTATCAGAGGGAGGAAGGAGCGAGGGAGAGGGAGGGACGGAGGGAGGGAGGGAGGGAGAGGGAGAAGACACGCACGTTCGCCGCGAGAGACGTGGTGGAGGGAGGGACGGACGTTGAAGGGAGGGAAGGAGGTACGGACGGCCGGGACGGACGGCAAAGAAGTACGGGGAGGGAGGAGAGGGTTGGAGGGAAAGTGGAAGGGGAGGGAGAGTCGGAGAAAGCGACGGACGAACGCAGGGACGGAGGGAGGGAGGGAGAGGGAGAAGACTCATGTCAATCATAGCACGAGAAGACGCATCTCTTGACATTTTAAAATTGTTTTTAACCGTCTTAGGACGGGCAAACATCTAGTAATTATATAGCCAAATTACTCATAATCGGTTTACATTATGATCGAAATACACATATAATCATACTAAGGGAAAACTTTGTTTTCCAAAAAGTTTAATTTAATTGCCATCAATGAAACAGAGCAAAAAAATTTCGTCAGCAAATCTTCAAAATCGTTTTTCTCCGTTTCGCAAAAAGTGGACATAGAACTATAAAGTTCTAGGGGTACGATTTGCTCAAAGTCCCTACACAGTAACTGCTTCAGAGGCTCAGACGAGGCTCGAACCTGTACTCTCCCCGTTGCAGCCCGAGCGAGTTATTTTAATTCACGGTCAAAAAGTGAAAAAATCACGGCATACTTTTGCAAAAATCAAAAAATTCACGGCACCGTGAATTTCTGTATTATGTTGATTTAAAAAAAGTTTTAACTTCAAACTAAACAGTGGTCACAGACACAGTAATCAATGAAATTACATTGATCGTAAATAGAGAATAGGCTTATCCTTAATAGCCATCATTCTTGGTAGTCTGAATCTACTCTATGAGTACTTTATAAAAAAAAACAAATCTTAGGCCTACTATAGCTATAGCTATAGTATTGGCCGGTTTAACAACTGTGCTACGTACTTAATTAACGCAACGAAAGTGCTCAACGTGTGTCTTGTTAACAAAATCAGTTACGCCTCGTAGATCCTGAAGCAAATAGTCTAGCTCTTCTTCGCGTTACAAACCATCATAACCTGAAGGGCTAAATTGTCGTCAGAAAAACGTTGACGCTGCGGCGTGTTGACCATATTGTACTGACTGACACTTCGTTCAGCATCAACAGAGTTACATGCAGAGGCGTCTACACCATGTAAACCTTGGAGCAAATGCTCCATCCAAGAAATAAGGGGGAAGACCTCATTGCGAAATTAGGGGGAATTTCACATTTTTTAATGGCGTACCATGGAAAGGGGAGTGGAGGGGTAGTTGCTCCAATGATTTAGGGGGATAGACGCCCCTGGTTACATGGCACTGACAGGTATCGTATGGCAAGCTCGCACAGGTTTGGAAAACGCTCACGGTTCGACAACCAGTATGTCAATGGTTTGACGCCTGCAGCAACCTCAGAGTCTGTGACTGTTTTTGGTCGTCGGCGCAATTTTTGACGTGTTTCGTAACAATTTTTAACGTGTTTTTACAAAAAAAGTGCTGAAAATGTGAAAAATCACGGAAAATCACGGCAAAAGGCAAAATTCACGGCAAACGGCGAAATTCACGGTTTCCGTGATCTCCGTGAATTCGTGATTTAGGGACTACCCTACCAATCAGCCACCGTGCCTACGCTGTTAGTGACATGCCATCTCAGTATATACAATGATTAATTATTTGCACATAGTCATTAATGTTTGTATGAATTGACAGCTTATAGTTTAATGCAGATTGTGGTGAGTTTCTCGGTTAAAAGTGTCTGTCTTCTGTTTTCCGAATTCCAGGGAACGGATTTCTGTCCTGGACAAGAAGTTAAACGACTTACAACACACGAACAGACGAATCACACAGATGAACCGATTCTCATACACTTGGGACGCGATCCAGGGGAACGATACCCAATCAGGTCTTTCAGGCGTAGGCTATTTCCTGTTTGTTTTATGGAACACGGAGAAGGGTCGATAGTCTAGTGGTTAGCTTGCTAGATGTCAACCGAGAGGTTGGGGGTTCAAATCCCCGCCAGGGCAAAAATTTGGTTCGAGATTACTGCTCCACCTGCACCCCTAGAAAACTCGGCTATAATGAGTACACTGACCGTACACAGTCGGTGAGAAAATGAGACGGCAAGGGAGGGGACTGGACATCATATGCTGAGGCTAAGAAAATGAAGTCGCTAACACTTCGTACCGATGGCTGCCTCAGGGCTAGATTAAGGGGCTGCTCTTCTGCTTCTATGAAACATGACTGAAACCGAATATTACGATCATTTAAAAGGCCAAGGAACAAAAGCTTCAGGATTGCATCTGTTGCTTTTCAAGTGTTCCACATCGACCCATTCAACTTTAATAGTAATAATTATTGTCATCGCTTTACATGAATGCTAAAACAGTTTTTATTGATTGGCGTTACCAGCTAATTATAAAAGAAATTAAACAAACCATGATTTCTATACTCCATCGGCTCTCCCCCCACCTAGCCCCTCTTGTGGACATGCTTTCCGTTCTCGGGCGCATGGACAGTAGGCTACAATCGGAACTTCATTTCTAGAGAATAATTATATGAAAGCAATTTCTGAATAGACCATTCAAAATTAAATCAAAAGATACCCAGGCATGACAAGGTGACATACAAATGAACACATAATTATAATACAACTTACTACTTAATGTAACAAGCTGCGTTGTGACAGTCTGGGGTTCTGAATAAACGAAAATTGATTGATTATTTAATAGTGGAGAATAACTGACATAATTATATCGATGTTTTCTTGTCTACGTGAAGCTCGAAAAGTAAAGAATACACAGACACCATTAGGATACTAAGAGTTCTGGTAGAAAACCACCGGAAGAACTTAACACCTGGTGAGCCTCAGCTCAACTACTGCGATGATGCTGTAATGGTAAGATTCTGTTGTCATCAATATTATTCACTTGCTGCCCTTGTGCCTTGCTTGGTAGATGGCCGAGTGTCGGATGGATTTAACTGTGCGCGCACCTTATTGACCCACGTCGATTGACTCGTGTGATATGTAAATGCTATTATGCTATGAGTCCATGTTTACATGCATGGGGTGATGTTTGTCTTGTATTATTGCATTAGCGGTAAAGTGCAATGCAATCTTGCTGATCAGTGTTCTTCTGTGACAGTTGTCGTGTGGCGTTCATTTATGTCATTCATTTATTTATTCATTCATTCTGAGAATTTATATAGCGCCCCTTCAAGATTTCTACTCAGAGGCGCTCCCGACTACAGCGCGGACACTGAATCGGAGTTTCACGCCGAAGCACATGAGCAATTGCGAGTGAAAGACTTGCCCAGGGTCCCTACGCGACGACTTGAGGTGGATTCGAACCTGCAACCCTCCGGCTGCAAGGCACCGAACATACCCCTACACCACCGCGCCCAACATTCATTATGTCATTCATTAATTCATTAATTCATTCTTTCTTTCGAGGATTTGTATAGCACCTCTTCAAGGGAACTACTCAGAGGTGCTCCCGACTCCAGCATGACCAAAAAGAACAATTTTAAGGTCAAGATAGAACATGTCTGAGATAATTCTGGGAAGTAGGTGTAGCTCCAGAGGAAGCCCATATCGTCGGACCTACTACTGAGAAAGCACGGTTTTTGAGAGCGAATGGGACTAAGAGCACCCCATCCAGCGGATCGGAGAGAGCGACTACCCTGGACCCCCGACATAAGCCCACAGAGGTTTTGCAGATGTGTTGGGGCAAGGCACAGCTTGCACCGCCACCCCAAGGAAGCGATCCATTATACAATACGTATACGGCGTCGTCTGCAGGCATTTTCAGAATGATCTGAAGTGTCACCAGATGCTTTTAAAGTTGTTGTTGTTGTTGTTGTTGTTGTTGATGATGATGATGATGATGATGATGATGATGATGATGATGATGATGATGATGATGATGATGATGATGATGATGATGACGAATGATGACGATGTCACCAGATGCTTTTAAAGTTGTTGTTGTTGGTGTTGTTGTTGTTGATGATGATGATGATGAACGATGATGATGATGACGACGACGACGACGATGATGATGACGATATTAACGATTGATTATGGCTGCAACATCGAGAGGATAAGTATGAATTAAATCTGGACGAATGCGCTTATACGCTGAAAAGAGTGATGGTGGCAGATGGCGTTGTGAGTGAACCTAACAGTAGTAAACGTGTTGTTTTCTTATCAGAACTGGGCGCCACCTGGTTGCGAAGAGCTGAAACGCTGCTTGAAGGCTCCGCCGTCGAATCCGAAACTCTGCCTGTGGCCTCATTAGCTTAAGACTAAGGCCCTACTAAATTGCACGCATTAATCAACAGCACTCTGAACTCTGTTAATTATGGTCCAACTGCATGGTCGATGTAATGTTGTTTCTTTTCATTCAGGTGATATTTCATTTAAATTGCTAATTAATTCAATAATACATTATGGTTGCGTGTCGAATGTTTATTTATAACGGAAACTCAGTCATTCAACATAGCAGCTCAAATGGCGTTTGATTACATTTCGCCACCATTGTGAAAGTAGCCTACAAACTTTTTTCAATAGACTTTCTAGATTTGCCTGTGACTATAGGCTTGTCGATCGTTAGGCCTATTTATAGTGGTGCCAGACCCATGCAGAATTGCAGACCCAGACAGCGACATGACTTACGGTACTAGGACAAAATGTCCCCAGACAAATTGTCCTGGACAAAATGTCCCGGACAAAATGTCCCGGACAGCAAGTCCCTGGACAAAAAGTCCCAGGACAAAATGTCCCAGGACAAAATGTCTCCGGACAAAATGTCCCCGGACAAAATGCCCCGGACAAAATGTCCCCGGACAAAATGTCCCCATACAAAATGTCCCCACACACAAAGTTCCTGGTAAAAGAACAAGAAATTATGTTGTTTTATAAGTCCCACTGGCCACTGTAGTTTAACGGCAGTTATTTAAGTAAAAAGAGTAATTGTAATTGTAATCGAACATTTATATGGCGCCGCTCCGCTCAAAATCAGCAGCGATCTCGACCTGCTTCAGTGCCTGCGTCAGCGAACAGGAGAGTTTTAAGGCGTCTACGGAACTTGGATGATGATATGGCTAGTAGGCTAACTCATCAAGGCGAAGAGATGGGGGAAGAGAGTTCCAAGCTGATGGGCCAACACGGGCAAAGCACCTAGAGTGTGCCATAGCAGAGCGCATATGCGAGGGACAACCATAAGGCCACGAGTCGAAGATCGCAAAGAGGCCCTCGCAGGTAAGGAGGAGAGAAAGGTGCAAAAGGACCTCAGGTAGGATGGGGCCACCCCAACAAGGCAGTTACGCAAGAGGGAAAGGATTTTGAACTGAACCCGCTGTTGGATCGGGAGCCAATGAAGGGTATCCCGAATATGGCCTGAGATATCATGGGCAAACTTTGGAATATCGCCTGTAAGCCGAGCAGCTGTATTAAGAATAGACTGGAGTTTGTGAGTATTACAGGCGGAGAGTCCAATGTATGCAGGGTTCTCGGGGGGTATCCAAAGTTTGCCCATGATATCTCAGGCCATATTCGGGCCAATCATCGTCGATATGACGGCGTCGTTAAATAAACGTATTTCAGTCAGCACAAGCCTTTCAGAAGCGATCCCAGTGCGAGGTACCATGAGAGGAAAGGAATGTGTTTAGGTGAGAGAAACAGGCAGAGATTCCACCAGAGCAGATGATGGTAGAGCATAGAAAAGGATGAAGTCCATTCCATATAGAGGGTCCTATGTAGGCAAAGGATCTGGATTAGCCATTTTGGTTCTAACACGAGGGAACGAAGCTCTAGGTCACATCATCCATAGGTTTACAGAGGCCAGAGGTCAAACAGCGGTAATGGAGCGAGTATAGGTTTGGGAAGGAGAGACCAAATTTCTAAATACAATACAATACAAAAACAAAAGTGAAAAAAAAATTTCCAACTGGGCCATGGTGGGCTGGATTCTCGGGGGGTATCCTCTAGGATTCTAAATTGTCAATACAAAGCCTTCATTGTAAATTGCAGGCCAATGAATTGTAACCACAGATTGTATATTTATATAAGACTTTAAATGATGCTGTTGAGCTAACAGGAAGAAGTTGAATTGATCATCCGATCAGTAGGTGCTTCGGAATTGCCATGGCAATGAAATTCTCAATGCATTGCTGGAGGAAAGATAGTTTCGACGATTGCCCTGCAGCAGAAAGCACTTCAAGATGACTGATTACAGCTTTGTGTGGAACAGGCCATTCTCCACTTAATTGCACCCCAATTGCTCATGTTGAATTGATCATCCGATCAGTAGGTGCTTCGGAATTGCCGTGGCAATGAAGTTCTCAATGCATTGCTGGAGGAAAGATAGTTTCGACGATTGCCCTGCAACAGAAAGCACTTCAAGATGACTGATTACAGCTTTGTTGTGTGGTACAGGCCATTCTCCACTTAATTCCACCCCATTTGCTCATGTTGAATTGATCATCATCTGATCAGTAGGTGCTTCGGAATTACCATGGCAATGACATTCTCAGTGCATTGCAGGAGGAAAGAGAATACCCTTCTCCACACAAGAAAGCTATAATCAGTCATGTTGAAGTGATTTCTTTTGAATGATAAGCGTCGATACTATCGTTCCCCCAGCAAAGCATTGAGAATTTTACTTCCATGGCAATTCCGATGAACCTACTGACCAGAAGATCACTTCAACATGAGCAATTGGCATGGGTTGAGTCGATAATGGCCTTTGGTACACAAGAACGCTATTATTAGTCATGTTGAAGTGATTTATTTTCTAGAGGAAAGATAGTTTCGACGATTGCCCTGCAACAGAAAGCACTTCAAGATGACATGAGCAATTGAGTGGGGGTTAGGTCGAGAATACCCTTCTCCACACAAGAAAGCTATAATCAGTCATGTTGAAGTGATTTATTTTGTAGCAGAAGCGTCGATACTATCGTTCCTCCAGTAATGCATTGAGAATTGTACTTCCATGGCAATTCCGATGCACCTACTGACCAGACGATCACTTCAACATGAGCAATTGGCATGGGTTGAGTCGATAATGGCGTGTGGTACACAAAAACGCTATTATTAGTCATGTTGAAGTGATTTATTTTCTAGAGGAAAGATAGTTTCGACGATTGCCCTGCAACAGAAAGCACTTCAAGATGACATGAGCAATTGAGTGGGGGTTAGGTCGAGAATACCCTTCTCCACACAAGAAAGCTATAATCAGTCATGTTGAAGTGATTTATTTTGTAGCAGAAGCGTCGATACTATCGTTCCTCCAGTAATGCATTGAGAATTGTACTTCCATGGCAATTCCGATGCCAGAAGATCACTTCAACATGAGCAATTGGGATGGGATTAAGTCGAGAATGGCCTTTGGTACACAAGAACGCTATTATTAGTCATGCTGAAGTGATTTCTTTTGTAGGAGAAGCGTCATTACTGTCGTTTTTTAAGGCAGTGCATTGAGAATTTTACTTCCATGGCAATTCCGATGCATCTACTAACCAGACGATCACTTCAACATGAGCAATTGAGTAAGGGATAGGTCGAGTAGGCCCTTCTCCACACAAGACAGTTACAATCAGTCATGTTGAAGTGATTTCTTTTGTAGCAGAAGCGTCGATTCTATCGTTGCTCGAGCAATGCATTGAGAATTTTACTTCCATGGCAATTTCGATGCACCTACTCATTCATTCCGAGCATTTATATAGCGCCCCATCAAGGAACCTACTCAGAGGCGCTCAAATCCCATCCCAGCTACTGACCAGAAGATCACTTCAGCATGAGCAATTGGGATGGGATTAAGTCGAGAATGGCCTGTGGCAGGGGGGTCTGGCCAGCAAACTCAGTATCTCAGCAAACTTATTTTCTCAGCAAACTTATTTTCTCAGCAAACTTATTTTCTCAGCAAACTTATTTTCTCAGAAAACTCAGTACCTCAGCAAACTTATTTTCTCAGCAAACTTATTTTCTCAGCAAACTTATATTCTCAGCAAACTTATTTTCTCAGCAAACTCAGTATCTCAGCAAACTTATTTTCTCAGCAAACTTATTTTCTCAGCAAACTCAGTATCTCAGCAAACTTATTTTCTCAGCAAGCTTATTTTCTCAGCAAACTTATTTTCTCAGCCAACTTATTTTCTCAGCAAACTTATTTTCTCAGCAAACTCAGCAAGCTTATTTTCTCAGCAAACTTATTTTCTCAGTAAACTCAGTACCTCAGCAAACTTATTTTCTCAGCAAACTTATTTTCTCAGCAAACTCGGTATCTCAGCAAACTTATTTTCTCAGCAAACTTATTTTCTCAGCAAACTTATTTTCTCAGCAAACTTATTTTCTCAGCAAACTCAGTATCTCACCACACTTATTTTCTCAGCAAGCTTATTTTCTCAGCAAACTCGGTATCTCAGCAAACTTATTTTCTCAGCAAACTTATTTTCTCAGCAAACTTATTTTCTCAGCAAACTTATTTTCTCAGCAAACTCAGTATCTCACCACACTTATTTTCTCAGCAAGCTTATTTTCTCAGCAAACTAATTTTCTCAGCCAACTTATTTTCTCAGCAAACTTATTTTCTCAGCAAACTTATTTTCTCAGCAAACTCATTTTCTCAGCAAACTTAGTTTCTCAGCAACTTATTTTTTCAGCAACCTCAGTATCTCAGCAAACTTATTTTCTCAGCAAACTTATTTTCTCACCACACTTATTTTCTCAGCAAACTTATTTTCTCAGCAAACATATTTTCTCAGCAAACTTATTTTCTCAGCAAACTTATTTTCTCAGCAAACTTATTTTCTCAGCAAACTCAGTATCTCAGCAAACTTATTTTCTCAGCAAACTTATTTTCTCAGCAAACTTATTTTCTCAGCAAACTTATTTTCTCAGCAAACTCAGTATCTCAGCAAACTTATTTTCTCAGCAAACTTATTTTCTCAGCAAACTCAGTATATCAGCAAACTCAGTATCTCAGCAAACTTATTTTCTCAGCAAACTTATTTTCTCAACAAACTTATTTTCTCAACAAACTCAGTATCTCAGCAAACTTATTTTCTCAGCAAACTTATTTTCTCAGCAAACTTATTTTCTCAGCAAACTTATTGTCTCAGCAAACTTATTTTCTCAGCAAACTCAGTATCTCAGCAAACTTATTTTCTCAGCAAACTTATTTTCTCAGCAAACTCAGTATATCAGCAAACTCAGTATCTCAGCAAACTTATTTTCTCAGCAAACTTATTTTCTCAGCAAACTTATTTTCTCAGCAAACTTATTTTCTCAGCAAACTTATTTTCTCAGCAAACTTATTTTCTCAGCAAACTCATTTTCTCAGCAAACTTATTTTCTCAGCAAACTTATTTTCTCAGCAAACTTATTTTCTCAGCAAACTTATTTTCTCAGCAAACTCAGTATCTCAGCAAACTTATTTTCTCAGCAAACTTATTTTCTCAGCAAACTTATTTTCTCAGCAAACTCAGTATCTCAGCAAACTTATTTTCTCAGCAAACTTATTTTTTCAGCAAACTTATTTTCTCAGCAAACTTATTTTCTCAGCAAACTCAGTATCTCAGCAAACTTATTTTCTCAGCAAACTTATTTTCACAGCAAACTTATTTTCTCAGCAAACTTATTTTCTCAGCAAAATCAGTATCTCAGCAAACTTATTTTCTCAGCAAACTTATTTTCTCAGCAAACTTATTTTCTCAGCAAACTCAGTATCTCAGCAAACTTATTTTCTCAGCAAACTTATTTTCTCAGCAAACTTATTTTCTCAGCAAACTTATTTTCTCAGCAAACTTATTTTCTCAGCAAACTTATTTTCTCAGCAAACTTATTTTCTCAGCAAACTCAGTATTTCAGCAAACTTATTTTCTCAACAAACTTATTTTCTCAGCAAACTTATTTTCTCAGCAAACTTATTTTCTCAGCAAAATCAGTATCTCAGCAAACTTATTTTCTCAGCAAACTTATTTTCTCAGCAAACTCAGTATATCAGCAAACTCAGTATCTCAGCAAACTTATTTTCTCAGCAAACTTATTTTCTCAGCAAACTCAGTTTCTCAGCAAACTTATTTTCTCAGCAAACTTATTTTCTCAGCAAACTTATTTTCTCAGCAAACTTATTTTCTCAGCAAACTCAGTATCTCAGCAAACTTATTTTCTCAGCAAACTTATTTTCTCAGCAAACTTATTTTCTCAGCAAACTTATTTTCTCAGCAAACTCAGTATCTCAGCAAACTTATTTTCTCAGCAAACTTATTTTCTCAGCAAACTTATTTTCTCAGCAAACTTATTTTCTCAGCAAACTTATTTTCTCAGCAAACTTATTTTTCAGCAGCCTCAGCAAACTTATTTTCTCAGCAAACTTATTTTCTCAGTAAACTCAGTTTCTCAGCAAACTTATTTTCTCAGCAAACTTATTTTCTCAGCAAACTTATTTTCTCAGCAAACTTATTTTCTCAGCAAACTCAGTATCTCAGCAAACTTATTTTCTCAGCAAACTTATTTTCTCAGCAAACTTATTTTCTCAGCAAACTTATTTTCTCAGCAAACTCAGTATCTCAGCAAACTTATTTTCTCAGCAAACTTATTTTCTCAGCAAACTTATTTTCTCAGCAAACTTATTTTCTCAGCAAACTTATTTTCTCAGCAAACTTATTTTCTCAGCAAACTTATTTTCTCAGCAAACTTATTTTCTCAGCAACTTATTTTCTCAGCAAACTCAGTATCTCAGCAAACTTATTTTCTCAGCAAACTTATTTTCTCAGCAAACTTATTTTCTCAGCAAACTTATTTTCTCAGCAAACATATTTTCTCAGCAAACTTATTTTCTCAGCAAACTTATTTTCTCAGCAAACTTATTTTCTCAGCAAACTTATTTTCTCAGCAAACTCATTATCTCAGCAAACTTATTTTCTCAGCAAACTTATTTTCTCAGCAAACTCAGTATCTCAGCAAACTTATTTTCTCAGCAAACTTATTTTCTCAGCAAACTTATTTTCTCAGCAAACTTATTTTCTCAGCAAACTTATTTTCTCAGCAAACTTATTTTCTCTCAGCAAACTCAGTATCTCAGCAAACTTATTTTCTCAGCAAACTTATTTTCTCAGCAAACTTATTTTCTCAGCAAACTTATTTTCTCAGCAAACTTATTTTCTCAGCAAACTCAGTATCTCAGCAAACTTATTTTCTCAGCAAACTCAGTATCTCAGCAAACTTATTTTCTCAGCAAACTTATTATCTCAGCAAACTTATTTTCTCAACAAACTTATTTTCTCAGCAAACTTATTTTCTCAGCAAACTTATTTTCTCAGCAAACTCAGTATCTCAGCAAACTTATTTTCTCAGCAAACTTATTTTCTCAGCAAACTTATTTCCTCAGCAAACTTATTTTCTCAGCAAACTTATTTTCTCAGCAAACTTATTTTCTCAGCAAACTTATTTTTCTCAGCAAACTTAGTATCTCAGCAAACTCAGTACCTCAGCAAACTTATTTTCTCAGCAAACTTATTTTCTCAGCAAACTTATTTTCTCAGCAAACTTATTTTCTCAGCAAACTCAGCAAACTTTTTTTCTCAGCAAACTCAGTATCTCAGCAAACTTATTTTCTCAGCAAACTTATTTTCTCAGCAAACATATTTTCTCAGCAAACTTATTTTCTCAGCAAACTTATATTCTCAGCAAACTTAGCATCTCAACAAACTTATTTTCTCAGCAAACTTATTTTCTCAGCAAACTTATTTTCTCAGCAAACTCAGTATCTCAGCAAACTTATTTTCTCAGAAAACTTATTTTCTCAGAAAACTTATTTTCTCAGCAAACTTATTTTCTCACCACACTTATTTTCTCAGCAAACTTATTTTCTCAGCAAACTTATTTTCTCAGCAAACTCAGTATCTCAGCAAACTTATTTTCTCAGCAAACTTATTTTCCCAGCAAACTTATTTTCTCAGCAAACTTATTTTCTCAGCAAACTTATTTTCTCAGCAAACTTATTTTCTCAGCAAACTCAGTATCTCAGCAAACTTATTTTCTCAGCAAATTCAGTATCTCAGCAAACTTATTTTCTCAGCAAACTTATTTTCTCAGCAAACTTATTTTCTCAACAAACTTATTGTCTCAGCAAACTTATATTCTCAGCAAACTTATTTTCTCAGCAAACTCAGTATCTCAGCAAACTTATTTTCTCAGCAAACTTATTTTCTCAGCAAACTTATTTTCTCAGCAAACTTATTTTCGCAGCAAACATTTTTTCTCAGCAAACTCAGTATCTTTCCAAACTCAGTATCTCAGCAAACGTATTTTGTCAGCAAACTTATTTTCTCAGCAAACTTATTTTCTCAGCAAACTTATTTTCTCAGCAAACTTATTTTCTCAGCAAACTTATTTTCGCAGCAAACATATTTTCTCAGCAAACTAGGCAAAATTGCTTCAGAAGCTTTTTAAACGGTTACCTGTTCATTTTTAGTTGCTGAATAACATATCCAAAATCCCACAAAATCCGACCACGGGGTCACCCGCAAAAACTGCATTTTATCCAAGAATGGCGCCAACACAGAAAACAGTATTAGCAACATAGGTAAGCTACAATGACAAATGAATTATCCAACCTAACAGTATTAAGGTCAAGGAAGCGATTTATCGTAGTTGCAATAGTGTCGGAATGTTACTATCCAAGATGGCGGCCAGTGTGGCCGCCAAAGACATAAAATATGAATAAATCAGGTCAGAGGTAATCTACAATAACAAATGAAGTGTCGAATATAATATTTTCAAGGTCAACAAATCGATTTATCGTAGTGGCATTAGTATCGGAATGTAACTATCCAAGGATATGCAGAAGCATATCCTATAAAGCTTTGATTTTGAAGATCTTTTTATGATTTCTTGGATGGTAGCATTCTTCCACTATTGCCACTTCATTTGTAATTGTGGCTAACCTATTCATTCATTTATTTAATGAATTTGATATTGCAAAATATTGCCAATATGTTCGCGAAAACAGAAAAATATGCATATATCAGGTCATAGGTTAGATACTATAATAAATGAAGTGTCAAATTTAACATTATCAACGTCAAGGAATCGATTTATCGTAGTGGCAATAGTGTCGGAATGTTATTATCCAAGCTGGCGGCCAATATGGCCGCCAAAACAGAAAAATATGTATCTATCAGGTCAGATACAATAACAAATGAAGTGTCGAATATAATATTTTCAAGGTCAAGGAATCGATTTATCGTAGTGGCATTAGTATCGGAATGTTACTATCCAAGATGGCGGTCAATATGGCCGCCAACACACACAAATATGTATGAATATGTTGAAAACTATTTGTAACGCTCACAACAGCAGAATTGATTTTGAAGATCTTTTTATGATTTCTTGGATGGTAGCATTCTTCCACTATTGCCACTTCATTTGTAATTGTGGCTAACCTATTCATTCATTTATTTAATGAATTTTATATTGCGCCCCTTCAAGAGAGCTACTCAGAGGCGCTCCCAGCCCAGCTGCGGCACTAATAATTAGACTTTAGCAACTTATTAAACGGAATCGCACTAATGGGAGACCATTCCAAATGGAAGGTCCAACCATTGAGAAGGCACGGTGCTGCCTAATTGAGGAGCGAGCAAGAGGGACTTAGAGTTCTCCCCAAGCAGAAGATAGGAAGACTTGACGGCCAGCTGTATACCAGAGCGGACGGAAAAAAGATCGTGCAGGTAGGCTGAAGCCTACGCCAGACCAAAACAGCAACCCTGTTAGAGATGCGTTGTGGAACAGAGAGCCATTACAATTATCCCAAATATAATACACAAACAGGAGCATATTTGGGAATATAATAATATATAATATATAATGGTTCAGCATTAAATAGCGGCAAGAGGGGTAGTGACGCATCTTGACTGAGAGTGCTGGGAGAAATGTGTCTAGTGGCTCAGTGATCACAGCCTCATAGGAGTCAAATAGCTCAGAGACAGTTCGCTTAAAGCTTTCGTCAGTGTCGTTGAGAAGGTGATGGTTCCGAAGAGCAGTTCCAAAGGCCCCCGATCCAGACTTTATGAGCTGAATTTACAGTGAAAATAATTTTCCTGAGATACTGAGTTTGCTTAGAAAATGATCTTGCTGGGAAAATAAGTTTGCTGAGAAACTGAGTTTGCTGAGAAAATAAGTTTGCTGAGGCATTGACTTTGCTGGGAAAATACGTTTGCTGAGATACTGAGTGTGTTGAGAAAATAAGTTTGCTGAGATGCTGAGTTTGATGACAAAATAAGTTTGCTGAGATACCGAGTTTGCTGAGAAAATAAGTTTGCTGAGATACTGAGTTTGCTGAGCAAATGCGTTTGCTGAGATTCTGAGTTTGCTGAGAAAATAAGTTTGCTGAGATACTTAGTTTGCTGTGAAAATAGGTTTGCTGAGAATCTGAGTTTGCTGAGAAAATGAGTTTGCTGACGCCCTGAATTTGCTGAGAAAATAAGTTTGCTGAGATATTGAGTTTACTGAGAAAATAAGTTTGCTGAGATACTGAGTTTGCAGAGAAAGTAAGTTTGCTGAGATACTGAATTTGCTGAGAAAATAAGTTTGCTGAAATACTGAGTTTAGCTGAGAAAATAAGTTTGCTGAGATACTGAGTTTGCTGAGAAAATAAGTTTGCTGAGATACTGAGTTTGATGAGAAAATAAGTTTGCTGAGATATTCAGTTTGCTGAGAAAATAGGTTTGCTGAGATCCTGAGTTTGCTGAGAAAATAGGTTTGCTGAGATACTGAGTTTGCTGAGAATATAATCTCGCTGGGAAACTAAGTTTGCTGAGAAAATAAGTTTGCTGAGATTTTGAGTTTTCTGAGGAAATAAGTTTGCTGAGACACTGAGTTTGCTGAGATAATAAGTTTGCTGAGATGCTGAGTTTGCTGAGATAATAAGTTTGCTGAGATACTGAGTTTGCTGAGATAATAAGTTTGCTGAGATACTGAGTTTGCTGAGATAATAAGTTTGCTGAGATGCTGAGTTTGATGACAAAATAAGCTTACTGCATTGACAGCACTCTTTCTGAACTTGACCAAATCTCTAAGTGGGCATCCATTAGCAATCTTAAATTAAACCATGCTAAGACCAGAGAAATGGCTGTCAGACGACCGAGGTCCATAATTATTGCCTTCCCTCGTCTTATCCCTGGCATCGAGTGGATCCAGGAGATGGTTATTTTGGGTGTTAACATCTCTGATCGTATTGGCTTTGGGGCACACGTGGACAAAATATGCTGCAAAGCCCGACAATCTATGTTCGCGCTACGAGTGTTTTGGTCAAGCCCGACAATCCATGTTCGCGCTACATGTTTTGGTCGCCCACGGTCACCACGGTCAACGTCTCTTTGACGTTGTTAGAGCTACTACCCTCGCACGGCTACTTTATGCCTCCCTGTTTGTTGGGGATTTGCCACTGTAGGGGAACATAAACGGCTCAACGGTATTCTGAGAAAATTGACCCGTTCAGACTTCCTCCCTGCCCATTTTCCTAGTTTTGACAAACACTGCTGATTCTACTCTTTTCCGTTCAATTCTCCTAAAGTCCTAAACCATTGTCACGTCCAGTTTATTCATATTTTTTTTATAGTCATATTTTTCACAGATCTAGATGGTTTAGGTACTTTTATATCGAAATCATCGGTGAAAAATTTGGGGTAAATTAAAGCCCAAAATGTACTTCATTCGGCATCAAATGCTCAAAATTGCGTCGGCTTCTAGTCGTTAGGGGCTTCTTGCCTTCGACAATCGCACCTTCGCGCCTTCGGCGCTCGCAACCCCCCCCCCACTCAGACGTTCTAGTTGGTCCCCCAACTTCTGGGCCGTGGTTGCGCCCCTGCTTGCTGGGAACCTAAGTTTGCTGAGAAAATAAGTTTGCTGAGAAACTCAGTATGCTGAGAAAATAAGTTGGCTGAGGTACTGAGTTTCCTGAGAAAATAAGATTGCTGAGACACTGAGTTTGCTGAGAAAATAAGTTTGCTGAGATGCTGAGTTTGATTACAAAATAAGTTTGCTGAGATACTGAGTTTGCTGACCAAATGTGTTTGCTGAGATTCTGAGTTTGCTGAGAAAATAAGTTTGCTGAGATACTTAGTTTGTTGAGAAAATAGGTTTGCTGAGATTCTGACTTTGCTGAGAAAATGAGTTTGCTGATATACTTAGTTTGCTGAGACAATAAGTTTGCTGAGATACTGAGTTTGCTGAGATGCTGAGTTTGATGAGAATATAAGTTTCCTGTGATATTGAGTTTGCTGAGAAAATAGGTTTGCTGAGATCCTGAATTTGCTGAGAAAATAAATTTGCTGAGATACTGAGTTTGCTGAGAATATAATCTCGCTGGGAAACTAAGTTTGCTGAGAAAATAAGTTTGCTGAGATTCTGAGTTTGCTGAGATAATAAGTTTGCTGAGACACTGAGTTTGCTGAGAAAATAAGTTTGCTGAGATGCTGAGTTTGATGACAAAATAAGTTTGCGGAGATACTGAGTTTGCTGAGAAAATAAGTTTGCTGAGATACTGAATTTGCTGAGCAAATGTGTTTGCTGAGATTCTGTGTTTGCTCTGAAAATAAGTTTGCTGAGATACTTAGTTTGCTGTGAAAATATGTTTGCTGAGATATTGAGTTTGCTGAGAAAATGAGTTTGCTGATGCGCTGAAGTTGCTGAGAAAATAAGTTTGCTGAGATATTGAGTTTGCTGAGAAAATAAGTTTGCTGAGATACTGAATTTGCTGAGAAAATAAGTTTGCTGAGATAGGCCTACTGAGTTTGCTGAGAAAATAAGTTTGCTGAGATACTGAGTTTGCTGAGAAAATAAGTTTGCTGAGATACTGAGTGTGCTGAGAAAATAAGTTTGCTGAGATACTGAGTTTACAGTGAAAATAGTTTTCCTGAGATACTGCGTTTGCTTAGAAAATGATCTTGCTGGGAACCTAAGTTTGCTGAGAAAATAAGTTTGCTGAGAAACTGAGTTTGCTGAGAAAATAAGTTAGCTGAGATACTGAGTTTGTTGAGAAAATAAGTTTGCTGAGATTCTGAGTTTGATGATAACCTAAGCAAACCAAAATTCAATGCAAACAAAGATTTCACTGGAAACCAAGTTTTCTCAGCAAACCAAAATTCAATGCAAACAAAGATTTCACTGGAAACCAAGTTTTCTCAGCAAACCAAAATTCAATGCAAACCAAGTTTTATATGCAAACTAGAGAGTGACATGGGGAGACAATCTCGTCCCCATCCCCGCCCCGCAACAAGTAAGTCTTCCCCATCCCCGCCCCATCCCCGCAGGGTTTGTCCCCATCCCCGCCCCATCCCCGCAGGTTTTCTCCCCATCCCCACCCCATCCCCGCAGGACGACAACGCATTCCCCGCAAAAGTTTACAACAATTAAAATTTAAAAAATAAGATATTTTAGCTTACAAAGCTATTTGTATTGTGACTGCATTTAGTCTGTTATTATCTTATCGACAGTTTGCATTAACCAAGTCCTGACCATTTCTGACTAGAAGGCTTCAGGAAATAAGAAAATCTCCTTATCAGTTCTCAAGTTCTTAACATCACCCGGGTTTCTTGCTGGCTCATTCCCCATTACCGCGGTATTACCGCGAGGGGAAACCCCATTACCGCGGTATTACCGCAATTGTTGTCCCCATTACCGCGGTATTACCGCAATTGTTGTCCCCATTACCGCGGGATTTACCGCGGTTACCGCGGTTTCCCCGCGGGGAAATTCCCCATGTCACTCTCTAATGCAAACCAAGTTTTCAGACTGACCAAAATTTAATGCTATCAAAAATTTCACTGCAAACCGAATTTCAATGCAAACCAAGATTTCATTGGAAACCAAGTTTTTTAAGGAAACCAAAATTTAATTGCAACCAAGATTTCACTGTAAAACGAATTTCAAAACAAGCCAAGATTTCTATGCAAACCAACATTTCACTGCAAACTAAGTTTTGTGTTGAAACAAAGGTTTCAATGCAATCCGAGTTTTCAATGCAAACCAAGCTTTCATTGCAATACAAAGTTTCTATGCAAACCAAGCATTCATTGGAAATCGAGTTTTTATGCAAACCAAGATTTAACTGCAAACCGAATTTCAATGCAAACCAAGTTTTCTGTGCAAACCAAAATTCAATGCAAATAAAGATTTCACTGCAAACCAAGATTTCTATGCAAACCAAGTTTTCTATGCAAACCAAGATTTCATTGCAAACCAAGTTTCTATGCAAAAGAAAATTTCATTGCAAACCAAGTTTTCTATGCAAATCAAGAATTCACTGCAAACCTAATTTCAATGCAAATCAAGACTTCTATGCAATCCACGATTTTCTTGCCAACCAAGTTTTCTACGCAAACCAAGTAACCTAAGCAAACCAAAATTCAATGCAAACAAAGATTTCACTGCAAACCAAGATTTAATTGCGAACCAAGTTTTCTATGCAAACCAAGATTTCATTGCAAACGAAGGTTTCTATGCAAACCAAGTTTTTTAAGCTAACCAAAATTTAATGCTAAGGGGCCGTCCATAAAGTACGTCACGCTATTTTTGACCATTTTTACCCCCCCCCCTGTCACAAACTGTCACAAAACTCGGACCCCCCCTAAAGTACGTCACACTTTCGAACATAGAAATAACAATACTTCCGAAAGCAAGGCTAATACATAAAGAAGGCTTCGCAACAGCATTATTACTAGCGCTCCTAGCGAGAGGAATCGTGAAAAACACATTCAGGAGATATGCATTTCATGCTATTTTGACATAAAACTAATTAAAATGTTTCAGAAAATTTTTGAAAATTATTTTTAAAGCTGTGAAATTCTACTAAAAAATAAAAATAAATTATAAATAAAATTTAAAAAATAAATGTGTGACGTCACACATGGCCTGACCCCCTCCCCCTGTCACAAACTGTCACACTTTCTTAAACCCCTCCCCCCCCTGGAGCGTGACGTACTTTATGGACGGCCCCTAACCAAGATTTCACTGCAAACCGAATTTTAATGCAAACCAAGATTTCATTGCAAACCAAGTTTTCTAAGCAAACCAAAATTCAATGCAAGCCAAGATTTCTACACCGCCGATGTGGGTGAGCTCAGGGGCGCAACCAGGGGGTGCTGGGGGGTGCTTGAGCACCCCCCAGAGTGAAAAAGGTGACCCACACAATTTGTCCAAATCCGATGAGTTTTTCTTTTGGGGGGGTGGGATGTAAGAATTACTACAGTTTACTAAGAAACCAACCAATGAGCGAACTCTTCAAAAATGAAACTGCAGGGTTCGCGGACAAACAGAAACTGACGGAAATTTTTCTGCACACTTTTAGAGAATTTATGCCAGATCTTGACAAATTCATGTCGGCATGTCCAAAACTGCAACATAATATTATATGACGTTGAAAATTCAAAATGATTTCATACAAATGACTGGTGTTGGTCGCACAATCTACAGCTTGTGATGAGTCATGCAGCTACTGGCAAGTCTGCTGCAGTTGATTGTTTCAACAAAATTAAAAAAGCTTATAGGTGTAGTTCATCTTCGTCTCAACAAACTGGAATAATGGAACGCTATCTACCAAAACAATTAAGGACTTCCTGTAGATGAAAGTCGAGTGGGAAAAGGTGAACAAAGAAGCAGCGACCATGCTTCTCAATCAGAATTCTTTATAACTGAAACTGAGTCAAATGCAATTAGGCTTATAACCGATAAAGCGAAGCTGGTTGAAAAGGAACCTCGTTACCGACGTCTACTGTCTATAGGGCTAAGTGGCACTCGTTTTATAGCCCTGCAGAACAAGAAACTTCAGTGGTGTAACAAAGGGTTTCAGCGCCCGGGGGCAATAGTTGATGATTGCGCCCTTTTAAAATTTTCTTGTTGGCTTTTAATCGTTTATGTCATAGTACTGTGTACCACCGAAAGCCAATTTTGCGCCCCCATGTGCTGTGCCTTGGGGCTGTTGCCCCCTCTGCCCCCTTCTTTACGCCACTGAGAAACTTGTGTATTTTCCATAAAAAAAACTTCCAGCAATTCAATCAGCACTTACAGAAATTAACTTAGAGTCTGTTGCTAAAAGCTTAGATGACAAGTTTTGTTTAAATCAATAGTTTCAGTTGTGCATGCCATTCTCTGCCCAATTTCAAAACTGAGTCAGGCACTTCAGAGTCCAGATCTGAGATCTAAATCTTGTGGATGCACATAGACAACTGAATCTGTTCACATCCGAGATGGATAAAGTTTGCTTGGAAGACGAGTACAAGAAATTGCTGGCCAACACAAAAACTTTGTCTTCATTTCCTGCACTTTCAGGAGTTGTAAGCATGATATTGAAAGTTCATCTAGAGCAAAAACGCAAACGCTGTCTGCCAAATGATTTAGGCTAAATGAATCGGTAACTATGCATGTTATGCCCAAGCATTTGGTCTGCCAGAGAACACAATAATCCAAATCTTCAACTTTGCGAGTACTTTGAAATTCTTGACTTTCAAAGAACAACTGGCAGGTCTTTTCAACAACCCAGCCTTCGGTGCTCTTTTGACTCGTCAAAATGGAGAAATGACGGTAGAACTTCGCGAGTTTTGTGTACTTCATCAGCAAGACCTTGAAACTGTTGAAAGACAACTATATAGACTCCACAGTTAGGCAACCGGCCGGGTTGCGTTCTGATCGATCCTGTGAAGATTGTTAATTGGAACCAAATGAATTGCTTCTTTATAAAAAAATTCAGCCAGTGCTGCAGACATGCTGTTTCTTTTAAAACAACTCTGAATTTGTTACGCTGTTAGTCTGGGAATCTGGAAAAATAATTTCTTCTTGAAGTTTTCATGACTTTGTCGGGACAGTAACAGCTAGCAAACAAGGGCCAAAAACGTGCTCCATTTGATATCAACTGCTAAAAATGCGTTGGCTTCTGGGGCTCCGCCCCAGACCCCGCTGGGGAGCTTACGACGCTCCCCCAGACCCCCTAGTCGTTATAGGCTTCGTGCCTTCAGCACTCGCAGATTCGCGCCTTCGGCGCTTTAAATCTGAGCACCCCCCATGAAAATTTCCTGGTTGCGCCCCTGGGTGAGCTTGCTGCCAGTCTCGGCCTGTCATCACATTTCTATGCGGACGACTCTCAGCTCTACATGTGGGCAAAGTTTTGAATTGTTGGCACGGGGTACTAACAAGAGTGCCGGAAACAACTTATCACGTCAACTTATCACGTCAACCTCAACGCTCGCTTCAGCGATTAGAGGTCTGGCATTATATTTTGGTTTGCTTAAAAAACTTGGTTTCCATAGAAAACGTAGTTTGCATAGAATAATAATAATAATAATAATAATAATAATAATAATAATAATAATAATAATAATAATAATAATAATAATAATAATAATAATAATAATAATAACGACAATTTATATGGCGCCGTTACACGGCCATGCCGTTACAAGGGCGCCTTACAAGACAACTAACAACAGTCGGGATTGGCCCTGGTGAACAAATGTGATTTTAGCATGGATTTGAAAGAGTCCACAGAGTCAGTCAATCGAATAGCAGGAGGAAGTCTGTTCCAGCATCGAGGACCGGCGGCCGAGAAAGCACGATCACCGAAGCGCGTCCTCATCCTCCGCACACGGAGATCAATCTTCGCAAGCGATCGGAGCCGGAGCCCGGACGCGGAGGAATGAGTCCCGGTGCAGCAATCGCGCAGGTAGGCCTACTCGGGCGCAGCTCCGTGTAGTGATTTGAAGACAAGCAGACAGAGCTTGAACTCAATGCGGAACGGAACAGGCAGCCAATGGAGGACATCGCGGAGGAGCGGCGTGATGTGGTCGTACTTCCTCCTATTGCAGATACTTAACCCTCGGGCTACCAAGGGGGTGGGTGGTTGCCACCCCCTAGGTTTTTTCATCTCAAACTTTTTCCGTATGGAATAAAAATTTGACCTTTTGACGTTTTGAGATAAAATGTGAGATGATATCGAGGTACCAGAGGGGTGGATACCACCCCTAGATTTTCGACTATATCTTATCCGTCATTTAATATTAAGAGACACAAATTATACCATTCTATAGAGGGAATGTGGGGCTACATTTCTATGGTCACTGAGTTGACCTGAGACAACCGGAAGTGCTCAAAATAAATAATAATACGCGTAATATGCGTGAAAAATGGCTGAATGGAAGCACTCCCCCCTTAGTTTTTTGTCTGTAGCGTATTCATTTGTCTTCCTGGACGAGAAACAAAGATACCATTCTTTAGAGGGAATGTAGGGCTTCATTTGCATACCTACATCTTTGTCTTTTAAATACCGGAAGTGATCAAAATAAATAATAATACGCGTAATCTGTGTGAAAATGGCTGAATACAGCATTACAACGTAAACCGATATATATGTATGGATATATAATAGGCTGACCAGATATTGGAAACTAAAATCCGGGACACTTCAATCACAAAATAAATTTGTGATGTTGTCAATAATTAATATACTATAACTTGCACAAATATCTATTTTATGCTTATTATAATTGGTATAAGACTAGTATAAGACTAGGTGAAAGGTTTTATTCAAATCATGCCTTTAAATTTAAAATTAAATTCTAAATTTCTCAAATCAGTTACTCAAATTTGGCACTTGAATGTATGCTTCTTAAAAGTTTTTTGTCTGCTAACATTCTATCATAACAAATCTTGCATTTAAATTTAAATTTAATTATTCTAAATTTATCAAATCAGTCACTCATACTTGGCGCTTGAATGTATGCTTCTTAACAGTTTTTTGTCTGCTAATATTCTGTCATAAAATTCAACACGTGGTCATTGATGTCTGACCTGCCGCCGTGAGCAACCGAAATAGTTGACTTAGGGGCCGGCCATAAATGACGTCACGCAATTTTGCCGATTTTTAACCCCCTCCCCTCGTCACACTTCGTCACAAAAAGTAACACCCCCCTCTGAAAATGACGTCAGCTCCCCCTAAAACCAAATTTCCATGGCGAAGCAAAATGCTCCTTCATGGAACAAATAGGGAAAGCATGAATATTTTAAAATCTAACGGTGACCAAATATTGAAATAATTAGAAAAATATTAATAATGGTGCCCGTATACATTAAAATAATAAAAAAATTATGAAAATTTGATCCTCAAAATTAGTGCTGTTATTAATAAACTTAAATTGTTGTTTATTGTTAGATTTAATCACATAAACCTGGTGTGACGTCACACTTCTCAGACCCCCCACCCCCATGTCACACATCGTCACAAATTTCCGACCCTCCCTCCCCCAGGTGCGTGACGTCATTTATGGACGGCCCCTTACAGATATTGCAGAATGTAGTACTACCATCAGTCGCACTGCTGGACAAGAATGAAAACTCGGCCTTCAGGTCGTCGTTAAAAGAACATTTTCGTTTTGACATTTTATAATCTTATTTCAGTAATTTAGTTTCAAATTGTAGGATTTAGATTTTAAATTAAAAATTATTATTTATGAAAGTGTGTTTTATCAGAATATTATCACTACGACACTAATATTATGACGTTTAGAACCGGAAGAGGTATAATGCATGGTAATAAATAAAAGTGAGATTAAAAATGAATTTACTCGCCAGATGCCAGTAGTAAAATCAAAGAGACGTTGATAAAGTAAGTAAGTATATCTTTTATTTGATCACATGACAAACGCACATGAAATAAATCATATATAATATCGGAAAGTCAGGTCAGTTTTTAAAAACCGGGACATATTTAGAGTTTGGCCTACCTTTCCCGGCAGCCGGGACAGCTAGCAGAAAATCGTGACTGTCCCGGGAAAACCGGGACGTCTGGTCAGCCTAATATATAATTATGTATGCATGTACATTTATACTATATAAACATGTGTAGGGATGATTGTGTGTATCTTTTATACATAGATGATAGATTAGTTTCAAAACACACATAATCTTATATTTGTTTATCCAAAAAGTACAAAATGTACGCAATAATAAAGTTCCGTTGTTAAAAGTGATGTAATTTCGAGGTGCATTCACATAATGTACAACTAAATATACCATTCTGTGCAGAAATGAATGCTGAATCCATTGGTATATTACAAGTTATGATATGTAAAACCAAACACGAAATTACCACCCCCCCCTTGGTAGCCAGTGTTACCAAAAAGCTTGGTAGCCCTAGGGTTAAGCCTCGCCGCGGCATTGAGAACCGACTGGAGTCCGTCCAAGCTGTTACAGCGGTCCACTTTGGAAGCGACGAAGGCGGCGACGGCCGCTCTCGCAGCCTCAAAAGGTAAGGACTTGATGCAGTTTAAATACCTATAATTCTTGGCAGGTATGGAAACAGGATAAACCCTGATAAGGGTTAAAAAATTTATCCCAGAGAAAGTTTCTTACTTACTTACTAAATTTATTAGGAATGAAGTATCCTATATTAAATAATCTTTGGTTACATTGACAACCATATTTCGTCCATGTTGACAACGATTTGCTTCGTGCAAAACGAAAGAATTTCATGTTTTATTGGTTAAAATTAACTCTGATCCAGGTATGAAACTGATGTAAGTCTGTAACCTTTTCGGATTGGTATTGTATGTTTACATCTCGATCAAATCCTAGTCGTAAACTCCAAATTTACAGCCACTTGAAAGCTATACGCAGAGTACTACCAACCTATGCACGAGCTTAGCGCTGAATTTGTCTGCCTTTCATATTCCAATAAATATTCGTTTGTGTGGCACGGTGGCCGACTGGTTAGAGCGGTTGGCCTGTAACGCGGAGAGTACGGGTTCGATCCTCGTCCGAGGCGGTTACTGTGTAGGGACCGTGAGCAGTGGCGGCGCCAGAGGGTATAAGGGGGGGTTTAGCCCCCTAACTGCGGCTCAGCCCCCCAAAATGGGAAATCACTGCAAATCACAGGGAGGAGGGTACAAAAGGGAAGGGATTTGGAGCTTTAGCCCCCCAAACCTGAAATTCTGGCGCCCCCCACTGACCGTGAGCAAATTCTTAGCGCACAATTGCTCTGCAATATAATTGCTTCTGCGCCACCAAGGCGTGTGCACTTCTGAGCTTTGGGCCACTTTTGGAAGAAGGACGATATCAAAATGCAGTTGTATTGTATTGTAATTCCAACGTACACTGCTGTGAATTTAGAGAGATTGTTTCTCTTTGTAGCAATGGCAGAAGTTCACATCATTGGTCAGATAGTTGGTGCAAGTGAATTTCCAAGTCACAGTCTCTTTTGCAGATGGGGAGTGCACACAGGTAAGTAAACAATACATTGCAAATGTTGTATGTATATTTATGTATGTATGTATATCAGGAGCGTAGCCAGACTTAAATTCAAGAGGAGGCAACTTGGCAAAATTCTGGTTATTGGGGTCATTGGTCAATAAAAGTTCCAGTATATAAAGAAAGCAAGAGCCCATGTAGCTACGCCTATGATGTATATATGTATGTCATGGCCATTTACATAGCCTTTCTAGAACCTCACAAGGGCGTTATATAAATGTATCAACCTTGAAAGAAGTGTGATACGTTTTATAGATTGTGCATTATTACAGCAAAGCTACCTCTGATATTTAAATTCTCAAGCTACATTTTCTTTGTTCCTTTTACATATCATAGCCTACATTTAGACACAGAGGTAACTGCTTAGATGGGTTCCTAAAATGAGCATTATAAAAATCCAGATACATAATTGTCCGTTAATGCAAGAATGCTGATTTTCATTAGCTGTTTAATATTGTGCTAAAGTCTATCAACAGCCGGTCACTAACAGTTACCATTTATATGTGGTGGTTGAATTCATTTCTCTCAAAAAGAAATGAATTCCCAAAAATGGATTTCCATTGTCTTTAGACATTAGGCTCAAATGACTTCCGTCATGTGAACCGTTTAAAGAAACTACGTTTGCTAATGTATATTTGAGTAACGGCAATCTAATGGTAAATGTTTTTTATGGTTTGAAAATGTGTGTTAATTTTGTGATTTTAAAACTGTTTGGCATCGTTGTAGTTGGCATTTATTGATTATCTTTGAATAACGACAATCTAATGGTAAATGTGTTTTATGGTTTGAAAATGTGTTTATTTTGTGATTTTGAAACAGTGTGACATTGTTGTAGGTGGTGCATGGACTTTGTTGTCTGGGATTCGTGAGGGTCAGACCCAGGTAGACAACCCAGAGTACGAGTCATTTGCTGTCTGGTCTCATCCCATCGATTTACATTTTGCCACAAAAGGACTTCAAGGTTTTAGTTCTGTGTTATTTACGGGCCTTCAGTGAGGATTAATTAGAAACATCTTTTTTTATCAGTTAATGTATATACCAAAAGATGATTCTAAGCACTTAGTGAAAGTAGCCCTAGAAATACTTTAGTTATAGGTTTTTGAAGGGTTGCTATATAAATGCTCTGAATGAGTGAATGAATGAATGAATAGCAAAGATCTCTTTCCTTGAGGAATGCATCTGGGTCTTCTCAAAGAATTTTCTTCATCTTCACCAGTTGACTGAGTTTTCTAACAGAAGTTTTGTATCAGTGACTTTCCTACAAAAACAAAATGACTCAAATAAATTTCCTATAGAAATTTAGTTTAGGCAGATGATGCAGTATACGAGTAATGAGAACATACAGGTTGTCAGTTGCAACATTTTAAAAGAACATACAGGTTGTCAGTTGCAACATTTTAAAAGAACATACAGGTTGTCAGTTGCAACATTTTGTCTGAGTTGTATAAGCATTCATTTGCATGTTTATTTCAAATTTTATGGATGGGTTAGTAAAAGATTGCCAACTAAGGAGAAGAAGAAGAGCAGTCCTTTGAGGTAGCCTCGGAGGCTGCCTCTGAGGCATGGGTATGAAGTGCTAACGACTTCAGTTTCCTAGCCTCGGCATATGAGGGCAGGTCCTCATATGCCATCTCCTTTGCCATCTCTTCTTTCCACAGATAGTGTACAGTCAGTGTACTCATTATAGCTGAGTGGGCTGGGGGTTGCAGATTGAGCAGAAATCTCTAACCAAATTTGGGCCGTGACGGGCATTTGAACCCCCAACCTCTCAACTGACAGTCCAGCATGCTAACACTGTCGAGCACTCCCAACTAAACCAAGTCAAAATAATTTAAGACTGCAAATTAAGCCAAACCGAGGATCGAGTCTTTGCACCATGATTGAAGGACATGATCGCATTGCTTTTATAGAGCATGAGTAAGAAGGCGTAATTGGAATTTTTTCAATTAATGCATTTCCAGTTAACAAATTGAATCATCTGATTTTTGTGTTTTAAATTTTTTATTAGGTTGGCCAAAGATTCACTTTGAAGTCTGGCATGAAGATGGCTACGGTCGGAACGAACTGTACGGCTATGGCTACATTGACGTTCCCACGTCTCCTGGCATGCACGACATTCATTGTTACACGTGGCGCCCTGTGGGCAGCCTGTGGGAACAGGTGGCACAGGATTTCCTGGGGGGAGGTCCCCAGCTGAAGAGCCAGGACCTCGTCTTCAGCGGGGCCGATCGCTATCACCTCAAGACCGAGTCCATGGGAAAGGTTCAACTACACCTTGGAATTATCCTCAAGAACTTTCACAAGTATGGACTGGAAAGTTAGCATCATGTATCTGATTTCAACAAGTTCCAAACGGTGATTCAGATGACCTGTACAGTTGTGTAGACTGGTTGCAGATTTTTTACTGTGCTTATGGTTATGAAACTAGGTTTACGATAGGTGTGACCGATTGGCAATTTTTGCTGATTTCTCAGTCCGCATGTTTGGCCTGCTTTTTCCCGAATCCGGATTCGATCTGATTAATCGGCAATATTTATTTTCATTTGGTCCTAGGCACTGTTTGTTACTCTGTGATCGCAGAAAATAAGACAAAATCTTGTATGTTCTTGCGAGATGTAATTCAAACGAGAGTTTATGCACTGAACTATTTAAAATGAATAGCTGGAAAGATTAATGCTATATGTTCTGTATTTTTATTTAGTTAACATTTGAAACCACGTGGCTTAAGAAAAAAGGTCACCAAAAAAGGTTAATAATAATAGCCGATAGTACTGATCGAAGTATCGACAATGTCCAATTCAGTATCCCTAGGGCCTAGGCAAACATGCATAATTATACCCCTACACCACCGCTGGGGTGCGGTGGTGTAGGGGTATGTTCGGTGCCTTGCAGCCGGAGGGTTGCGGGTTCGAATCCCCTCAAGCCGCCGCCAGGGACCCTGGGCAAGTCCTTCACTCGCAATTGCTCATGCGCTTCGACGTGAAACTCCGATTCAGTGTACGCGCTGTAGTCGGGAGCGCCTCTGAGTAGAAGTCTTGAAGGGGCGCTATAACAAGTGAACTTAATAAAAAAAATAAAAAAATAATTAACGGAATGAAGTTAATACACACGTAAGCTTTGCACTACAATGGCTAACCTTTCTGGCTTTTGTGATACAGATTACACGTTGTCCCAATGTTGGCATGCTGCTTGGGATTTAGCATTGCCCCAACGTTGTTCCATGTACTTTGCTTCACAAAATCTAAGTGACAAATACCAAAAATAGAAATCAAGTACAGAATCAAAGTGTCAAATTTCATATCTCGTAGTACGTTTCCTTAATTGATTATGTCTTTATAAGAGTATAGGTGTAATTTACGTTATACACCCTGTATTGCACTCCTGCAATATATAATAATTTAATTTAATTTGTTTATTGCACAGAACCGGTTTCAGGTTACAATCATGAAACAGCAAGTACAGTGCAACAGGAGCTAAGAAAAGCTAATAGCTTATACTAAGCTTGACCCCTCTTTCTTATTATTCATAAATGTATTTGTTACTTAATTAGAACTTAAATAAGTTTATTTCTATTAGAACTTACATAAATAATATTCGACATACGAAGAATGTATAGTCGTCCGATTGTGTTTTTTCTGCCATTGGTTATACGTTTTTTCTCAGTGTTCAATCAATCAATCAATCAATTTCGTTTATTCACAACACCAAGCTGACAGGTCGCAACTTAATTGTAACTTGTATGCTGGCTTTGATCCGAAGAAGTCCAGTGTTAATTAGTTCACTGCATAGCAGGGTCTGAAATAGCCCAGTGTATTTTCCGACACAAAGACATTGTTGAGTGTGCTTTTGACTCGTCTGGAGTGTGTAGTATGAATTTTTGAAAGATTAGCTCAGGCTGACTGCCCACGATTTCATTCAAATACTGACATTTTACTTAACAGTTTTAAGTACCGTTTGACAGTTTCAGGAAGTGTGCAGCTGACATTTCTGAGTATTTCAGGCACTTATTCATATGCCTACGCATGCGTGACAACACAGCCACGTCTGAATATCGCAAATAATATACTATGTTATTATCAACATATATGCAAATTCTGTGTCCTTGGGTATATACACTGTGTCCGGATAAAAAGGGACCCCTTTTGTTATCATGAAAATAAACTAGTAAATATTCATCGATTTTTAAAATTCCAAGACCATTTTAATCCTGAGATAATTTGCTAAATACTGGATAAAGTATAAAAGTTTTCGTTATTTAATAATGACGTCATAATGACGTCATTTTCATCAAAATTCAAGTGTCAAGGACGGCACAAAAATCATCTAAAATTTTCAATATTATTTTAAACTGTCATTCATCAATTATAAATTTTAGTTTAATTTAATTTTTACATTTGAATAATATTAGACTACAAGGCGTGCTCAAAGTGTCCACCTTCTGCCTCAACACAAGCTTCAAGACGAGCGCGCCACAGGCAGCAGTGATAACCAGCTGATCAAATTCATCCCATGCATTAACAATACGCGCAGGGAGTTCTTCAATGTCTCTGATCTTTGTCCTGTAAACCTTCTATTGCATTAGTCCCAAAATCTTGTAATCAACGGGATTAAAGTTCGGACTGTTTGGCAGTCAAAGATTAGGAGGCATGAAATCCAGAGTCTCCTTTGTCTGCAGTTCAACAGTTTCACGAGCTCAGTGAGCTGGAGCGCCATCTTGTTGGAATGTGTAATAATCCGAATATACCCTGGATATCAAACAACAATTTTTCCGACAGCAAACAATCACGGGGAAAAGTTCCACTTATTTTCCCGCCTGGTTCTGTTAAATGGATTTCCGTTTTACGACGATCCGATCATCCGACGCAACAATTTTTGTCATACTTAAATTTTGATGCAAATGACGTCATTATGACGTAATTATTTGATGACAGGAAATTTTACATTTTAACCATGTTAGCAAATTATCTCAGGATTAAAATGGTTTTGGAATTTTAAAAATCGATGAATATTTACTAGTTTATTTTCATGATAACAAAAGGGGTCCCTTTTTATCCGGACACAGTGTATATATATATATATATATATATATATATATATATATATATATATATATATATATATATATATATATATATATATATATATATATATATATATATTAGTATCAACATATATGCAAATTCTGTGTCCTTGGGTATATATATATGCAACATATATATATGTATATATATATATATATATATATATATATATATAGCTTATAATAGAGATATATTTTGTTTAGAGAGAACAGTTATTCAGTGTTTAAAGTGGCGTGGGAACCGTGCACGGGAACGGCGTTCCCACTGCTCTCCAAATTTTTCCCTTGCGTTCCCACTGCTCACCATGCAATGGAACCATGATAACACATGATTTCCAATAAAACTCTTTTTTGGTGTTCCCACTGCTCACCCAAACCACTTTAACCACAGCAGTTTAGTTAATACATATAGGTATGCGTGTGTCATTGATACGAAAAAGCATAGGCCTACGTGCATCATCGGTACATCCTGTATTATGGCGACAGCATTCAACACAATGTCATGGCTATAGGATGATGGCGTACTGTCTCAGTGGACACTATTGCAGCTTCTACGAGGAAGCTTCGAAGAATGGGCCAAGTTAAATTGCAGTAGGCCTACACGTGGTTCTAACACAGATTACAGCATGTCTTGTGAACCACTTAAAACCCTTGTTATATTGTGTATTATTATTATTATTATTTTATGACGAATTTATAAGGCCTACAACAGTGCATACACGTAATCCCAATGTTGATAACTTCCTTACGACATGCATACATGTACGTACATACATACATGCCTACATACATGCTTACACACATACAGATATACATGCATACGTACATACATAGTTACATACATACTTGCATACATACATATGCCCGGGCCCAGTGATCCCATCCTAGACAAAAAAGAACCGGAACGTCGGCTTCAGGAAGAACCGGAACGTCAGCTTCAGGAAGAACCGGAATGACGCCTTCAGGCGCCATGCTAATCAAAGAAGGAACCGAAACGTCGTTGCGGTCGTCAAAAAAGAACCTGAACGCCGTTCCGGTGCGTCGCGGTCCCAATTCCCAAACAATCCCTGCCCGGGTCTAACTGTTCAAGTATAGGCTGCGTCGGCGTATAGGCCTATGTGATAGGCCTAGCCCTGCGCAGATTGGTTCGATATTATCTATGACGGCATGTCTGTGATGTCTTGAAGAGGGTGGGATGGTTCTATGTTCACGTGCTATCTAGACATATCGCATTGATACAGACTGATAAAGTTCATATATTTATATAAGCTGAAGACTCGTTAAGTGTGTTGACGAATGCATTTGATATATTATCAAATAGTTGCACAGTCGCAATTATGTGGAGTATTTATAGTTGAAACTGTGCATAGGCGGGTTAGACATGTTTGTACAAACGTTAAGCTGTATTTGAACTCTTATAAGCCGTAATTGTCGGACCTAGGATTTGTTAAACGTCTATCAATACAGAATCTTCTGTGTTTCTAATGATAGGCTGATGCTCATTAAAGTCTGATTTATCGTCGACGAAGTTTTCACAGGTAGGAAGCTGAAGTGTTTAGGCCTATAGTGCTCAATTTTACAACTTATTCACGCAAATTAAGGTGAATGATTCGCAGTCTCGCAGTACGGTATTGTTAAAAAACAAACAGATGTTGAATGCGTGTTAACGGCAACACATGCACTTGAAAAACAACGGAAGCTGAGCGTCTTTATAACCACTAGTCAGTTAGCTCAACTCAGGCTCCTCTACTTGTCACCTCAAGTCTCAGGTATCTCCAAGAATTCCTGCCCTGATCCAGTGGCGGCGCCAGACATTTTTTTAATCAGGGCATAGCCAGGGCAATCATACAAGCAACCAGCGCAGGGGCGGTTTATGCCCCAAATAAATTGTGGGCAAGGCTAAAAATCTGGCAGGGCAACGACCAGGGCAAAGGCTTTTTACCAGGGCATTTGCCCTGGCTTGCCCTGGTGTAGTGCCGCCACTGCCCTAATCCATCTTAATCCATGTGATTCTTCACATTCCAAGCTTGCTCGTCCTCTAAGAAATCCGTCTAAGCAGCTGCATGCTCTGTCTCCTGCTTCTGCTCTCTGGCAACCAGACTCGGATCTCCAGTGGACATCGCTTTCTGGACAACCCTTCTACTATGACGCAGCGCTCATGAATAAGTTGGTGCCCTATGCTTAGTTTTAGAGTGGCGCTGCACAGAATTTTCTAGTTTACGATTACGATTAGGCCTACTATCAACTTTCTACAGTTCTGCGTTGCCGTTACGACTTAGAAAAATCTTTTGCTATCGCAAGCATGCGTGCACTGGTCGCTCTAGAAACTTAAAAATGCAGAGGGGTATATTTTCTAATATTAGGCAAGCACGGGCGTATTTTACCGGTAGGCCTACTTAGGCCCTAATTATAATTTCACAGACACGTTATGCAGGATTTTCGCTTGTCACGATTTTTGGGTATAGCCTACCTGCGAAGATGTTGACTACTTTTTGTTTGTTAACTTCTTTGCTGAATCACGCGACGCTTGCATTCAACAGCGGCTCCTTCTGCCATCGTAGCGGTTTTTGTGATTTGCTTGACCTTGTCGCTTGTTTTGCGATGCTTCTACCGATCTTCAAATCGTTCATCCGGCCACTTTTCGCTGGCCTTTGTCTGTTGTTATTCTTAGTCTGGTGTTAGCCTAATGTGGTCACATTGTGGTGTTGAGATGCTGACTCTTTTTCAAATTGTTTATCCACCACAGTCCTAGCGTACTGATCTTCTAGATATGTAGGCTAATGTATGTATTTATGTATGAAGGTATGTATGTTTGTATGTATTATATATGTATAATGTACGTTTGCATGTATGTATATAGATGTACTTTTGCATGTAGCCTATATAATGTATACGTATGTATATATATCTATGTATGTTTGGTCACGTGATTGAATAGCACATGTATAGTATAATTACTCTGAAATGTCAACAATGTAAAATTATGCTACTAACTATGGAAAAGATGGGGTCAATGCCCATAAGCTATAGCTTCTTTTTGACTCCATTTGTACAGTGGCTTTGCTGCTCAGTTGGACATAAGCGTTTATTTTGTAATTATTTGTTTCTTGCTGCTGCTGTTACAATAAAGATATATCAATCAATCAATCTATGTATGTATATTCAATTATGTGTATGTATGTATGCATGTATGTATGTATGTATGTGTGTGTGTATGTATGTATGTATGTATGTATGCATGTATGCATGCATGAACATATGTATGTATGTATATACTTGTGTATGCATGATGTATGTATGCATCTATTCATGCTTTTATGTATGTATTTATGTATATATGTATGTGTGTATGTATGTATATTTATTCATTTATGCATGTATATCTATGCATGTCGAATGTATGTGTAGGTTTGGATTCTGTGACGCCACTGATTGACTCATGCACACAACATGTTGTCTGGCACACCCACATAGGCCTACATATGCAGAGCGACCACCTGGCAATACCAGACCGGAGTACGTTGACTGAGTGTCACAAAAGCGGAACGAGAGAAAAAGAGAGGAAGAGAGAAATAAAGAGAGAAAGACAGAGACAGAGACAGACAGACAGATATAGACAGAGACGAACAGTAGAGAAATGTGTCAAAATATGTTTTCATATTTGACTATTTCTGGTCGTCTTCAGGGTTCGTTCACCCTCCTATATACTGAGGCTGAACCAACAGGGCCAGACCGCGATTCATCTGCGGCCTTGGTCGTGGCCAAGCCGATGCAGCACATGCAGGAGCCGCTCTGCTCTCTACGCTTCTCGCTCCTACTAACATCCTGATACCTTCCTGCAGTTCAGCGTTTAAAGTGGTGTGGGAACCGTGGGAACGGCGTTCCCACTGCTCTAGAAATATTTTTGCGTTCCCACTGCTCACCATTCAATGGAACCCTGATATGTGTTCCAAGAAGTCTTCTTCGGAGTTCTCACTGCTCACCAAAACCACTTTAACCACTGTTCCTACTACATTAGATATATATGCATGTATGCATGTATGTATGTATGTATGTATGCACGTATGTATGTATGTATGTATCATGTATGTATGTATTATTATTATTATTATTATTAAATAAATTTGTAACGCGCGCAAGGTCACACCGAAAAGTGAATCTGTATGTATGTATGTATGTATGTATGTATGTATGTATGTATGTAGGCCTATGTATGTATGTATGTATGTATGTATGTATGTATGTATGTATGTATGTATGTATGTATGTATGTATGTATGTATGTATGTATGTATGTATGTATGATGTATGATGTATGTATGCATGTATGCATGTATGCATGTATGCATGTATGCATGTATGCATGTATGCATGCATGCATGCATGCATGCATATATGTATGTGAGTATGTATGTATGTATGTGCGCATGTATGTTTTAATAATATGAGATTTTCGTGTCAGACTTCAATACTTGAATCAGAGGCAGAACTGAAACCACTCCTTATAGTTGCTCCCCACCAGTTCTATGAGACGAAATCTTAACGGATCTCAATCTGTATGTTCAGTGTCCATGAATTGGAGGTTCCTCTTGGCTTGGTTATATAGATGCTGAAGAAAGCATCATCCTATCACTTAGAACGGTTAATTCAAAACTCAAACCGATCTATCATAACCATCACATCCCGATTCGTTGCTTTCAGCGTTCTGATAATAGGCTAATTCACAACACCGTAACATTCCTCTTTTTTTCTTGGCCTGACTTTACTGGTTTCCGTCCTGACATCACAAAGAACCAAAGAATTGGACCTTTAATATTAGTCTATTGTTGATTTAAGGAAATCCGCTTTTAACTGTGGATTTAGAGAATTTTACTTTTAATTGTGGATTTAAGGAATTCCGCTCTTAGCTGTGGATTTAGAGAATTTTACTTTTAATTGTGGATTTAAAGAATTCCGCTCTTAGCTGTGGATTTAGAGAATTTAACTTTTAATTGTGGATTTAAGGAATTCCGCTCTTAGGCCTAGCTGTGGATTTAGAGAATTTTACTTTTAATTGTGGATTTCAGGAATTCCGCTCTTAGCTGTGGATTTAGAGAATTTTACTTTTAATTGTGGATTTAAGGAATTCCGCTCTTAGCTGTGGATTTAGAGAATTTTACTTTTAATTGTGGATTTAAGGAATTCCGCTCTTAGCTGTGGATTTAGAGAATTTTACTTTTAATTGTGGATTTCAGGAATTCCGCTCTTAGCTGTGGATTTAGAGAATTTTACTTTTAATTGTGGATTTAAGGAATTCCGCTCTTAGCTGTGGATTTAGAGAATTTTACTTTTAATTGTGGATTTAAGGATTTCCGCTCTTAGCTGTGGATTTAGAGAATTTTAAGCTTACTTTTAATTGTGGATTTAAAGAATTCCGCTCTTAGCTGTGGATTTAGAGAATTTTACTTTTAATTGTGGATTTAAGGAATTCCGCTCTTAGCTGTGGATTTAGAGAATTTTACTTTTAATTGGTGCCTCGGAAAACCTACTCAGCTTAGGCTTATAGATAAGGATGCACCTGAATTATTTATGTCTGTTAGGCCAGTGTTTCCCAACCTTTTTTGATTACGGAACCCATGTGATCTGAAAAAGTTTCACTGAACAAACCATATTCTGCTATATAGGCCTATTGTCCCACCCCATATACCGTAGTGCTTCGCATTAGTATGCCCATTCGCAGTTCAGTATCTGCACACCTAAAATGCGACATAGAAGTCATAAAATTTAAATAGACATTTAAAAACCAATGCAATTCTAACTGTAGAGTCATCACTCAACTGCGTGGTTTTACGTGCAAGCAGGTGGTGGGAGTTGACATTATGCTAAAACTATAGCTTCCTTTTGAGTTAAAAGCGTCGGTATACACGATATTATAAGAACAAAGAGCGCAATCTTGGTTCATAAGTAAGTCTAGCTGAACGAGATCAGTAGCTTCTTTATACGTCTATCAAACTGTCGTCTGCCGATAAAGTTCTAAGCTCTGTGCGTGTCTGCCGATGTGCAACAGGCGTAACTTCAAGTCTTGTGTGATAACTCAATTGGACCAATTGAGGTCTTTGAGGACCTTCTCGCCGTTCTTATCTTGCTTTTATTATGACCACCGCAACTGCAGGTTCATTGTTACGTCGTCAATTCCAACAGCCTGCGTCACGTTTGATTTATGAGTGGCATTTCTGGCATTATGCCTGTAATAATACCAAATGCCTGAGAGCTAATAAGACCCTCGGACTCCGTATCAGTGTCATTTTGAAATGTCAACGATATATGGGCCTTGAGTGACGTAGGTGTCAGCTAGTCTATGCGCAAGAGGTATAAAGTAGTACTGTATAGACGTAGGGTTTTTGTATCGGAGATAAGGGCTGGGTTTTCGTAAGCGGTGACACAACAGCAAACCACGTCTATACATGACCTCCGAGATCATAATTATTGGTCTACGGCAGGCGTGCTTCATTTTCAGGTGCTTGTCAGATCTATAGAGACATTATTAAAAGATAACCCTGCTGTAGGCCTATATGTTCTTTTGAAGAAGAGCCGACAGTAACTGTTAACAATGATAACAATCAATGGTTGTAATATTTTAAAACACCCATAGCGCTGTCAGATTGGTCTGCAAGCACAGACCTGCTTCAATTTCTGTCACTTGTAAAATCTAGAAACGTACATTGAAATTGGAATTGGAATTACGACAATAATTATTATATGTAGTATCGCCAGTGGCAAGGTATTTCTAGGATGCTTTACACACACTGTTAGCCTAACTGTCAGCGCAAGTGCTCAGAGCTACGTAGCAAGTAAGCAACATTATTAGCTGTGTTTTTTAACGTTTAAAAGCTTCTGGCCTTCTGTCGTGGTCGAGGAAGACTATGCGGTTGAGGTCGGCCACGGCAAGAATTTGCTTTTCCAGAATCTGGCAGATCCCGGCCGGCTGAATCCGACGAATGGTGGACGTCTTTCGGAGCACCATCAGCACCTATTAAGGAAATTCCTATAGGTGCAGGAAGACTGGCCCAGTACATAGCGGCATCAGTATTCTATTTAGGAAAATCTAGTCCCGTGAGTCCTGTCGAAAACTAGGAGGGGAAGACGGGGAAACATCCCGATGAGGACTGAATCCAGGAAGAGATTTGGTTTAGTCAAGAGCAGGTTGCATTTGTGAAAGAAGGCTTGCTTGGACAGGTTTGAGTCGGAAGAAGGAAGCAAGAAGCAGACAGCATTTTTAACGTCTGGTTTGTACCGTGGTTGGAAAGTGAAGACAATAATTATGTGACTTGGTGGCGGTTGGGTAGGAAAAGAATACGAAGCAATAACCTCAAGATGCATGAATGAGAATGATAGGGTTTTTAAATTAAGACATCAGGAATTATAGAGCACTTGGGTCTTGTGATTAGGAGATCGAAGGTGTTACACTAACCTTGTGTTTGCAAGGTAATGTTTTGGTTTATATCAAGAGTTCATTGAAGATTAGAGATGTAGCTTATATGATCATTTGACTGTGAATTAAATTCAAATTCGTCCTTTATGACTGGGCCAGTTGATAAAGAGATTAATTAAAGTCTAAATTTAGGGTTTAAAATTATGTGAAGAATCGATCCCAGACCTTGAGAGGGCAGAGTTCTTCATAACTTAATCACCTATATCAATTTCAAATCAGTCAGTTCAAGTGGTTATAAACTTATAATCATTTCGTATGCATGAGCAACGTAGTCATTAAAACGTCAAACTGTCGTATCGTGGTAGCTTCTGAGTTATGATGTCTGTTAGACTAGCTATCGACTGACTTTGTGCTCAGACGCCAATAATTATTTGTCATTTTAGGACTCGGCTGAGTGACACTTGACCGGGAAAGCAACGGGGCGGCTATGTCTCAGCGGGCCTCCTTAAAGGAAGTCTTTCCAGCCATCGGGCATGATCTTGGAAAAAAAGAAAAGCCGGTTTTACGAGAAGGAGGACGAGGCGGAAAAGGAGAAGGAGAGACGAAGCGACAGTCTCATGGCCTGAAGCCCGCTGACCGACACCCGGAGCCTGGCTTTGCAAACCCCACAATCGACCAGAAACGCCTTTCGCTTCCCGCAGTGCGCGTCAGACCGTCTTCGCCAACCGTGCCAAACATCGTTGTCGTCAAAGAAAAGAATTTGAGGCCTCATAAACCCGATGGGCGAAGCTCCAGTTGGGAACGACACACCCTCGCAGTTCCCGACAGCGGCGCCCCTCGGCGGTACTCAGATGGACTGAAACCAGCACACGGGTCTCTGGCGCTTCCGGGGAAACACTCGCGCCCCGGATCCCCGACTTACCTGACCTTGGACAGGCTTAACAGCCCGTCGAATTCCTGCCTCAGGCTGAGCAGAGAAGACCTCGCCAATCTGAGACGGATCGACACCTCGTCCCCGAAAGAAGAGGATAAACCGGACATCATAAAGATTCAGACGGAGTTGAAGTTGGAGTTCGAGGCAGAAAGAAACTTCAGGGCCACCTACAGACAGAGGTTCGAGACGGGCCTCTCGTCCCTGGTGTCCCTGAATCCTTTGATGTCTCTCGGACTCGGAGCACCCGCTGCCGACAGTGAGACCTCCAAAGAGTACCTGCCGCTGGGTGCGACGGAGCTCAGGGAGCTGTGGCACATCCAGGCAGCCGGCGAAGCAAAGGGAGAGATCCGAGCCATACGCGGCATGTGCTTCACGGCGTCCGGTCACCTGGCCGTCAGCGAGGAAAAGAACTCCCGCGTTCAGATATTCAACCCCAGCGACGGTCATTCTCTGAGGGTGCTCCGAGAGACGTCCACAATTCGTCGGATGCAGCCGGCCGGCATCTGCCAGATCCCGGACAAGCCGATCCTGGCCGTGGCCGACCTCAACCGCGTCGTCTTCCTCGACCACGACTTCAAGGGCCAGTGGAGCACGGAGGTCATCGTCAAGAACAAGACGAACCTGACAGGAGTGGCAGCCACCAATCGAGGCAGCATCGTCCTCACCGACATCGGCATCAAGCCTTCCGTCGGACTCTTCGAACCGGACGGAAGGTTGATCCGCGAGTTCCTGACCGACTTCGAGCTACCACAGGGCGTCACGGTGAGCCACGAACTGGGCATTACATTCGTCTCCGACTCAACCCTCGGCTGCGTCTACCTATTCGACCACGACGGGCGCTTGATCAGCCGAATCGGCCAGTCGGGCGACGACCTGGTACGTCTCGTCTACCCTCAGGGAATGTGCTGCCTGTCGGCGGGCACCTGCCTGGTGGTGGCGGACAGGGCCCAGCATCGGTTGGTCGTGTTCGACGTGAGGAACCACGCCGTCGACCACCTGTTAACCGCCGAGGACAAACTCTACAGTCCCATCTGCCTGGCGAGTGGCGGGAACAATAAGTATTTGGCCATATCGGAAGAGAATCAGGATTTCAAGGTTAACGACTACGAGCTGAAGATGTACCGCATGAAGAAGGGACACAGGAAATCGTAAAAGCAATAGATCTGGCTCACTGTCGCGGAATAGAGGAAATCTTGTCAGGCTACAACATCTAAAAAGTATATGGACATTACGCGGCTGCAACTGTTAAGGCATATTGATCGTGGATGATGGTTCTTGGCGGTTCCTCTACATTTCAGAAATAGGCAGATTACTTTGGATATGTAATTGAATTACAAATTACTTAGGGACATGTGATTGAATGTCAGATTACAAAATACGTGTGAAATGTAATTGAATTACAAATTACTGCTTCTATTCTACACCTGCATGCAGACGACATTCTTGGTCTTAGGCCTCTTTCATAACTAAACCGTAATAAGTACCCAAACTAGTTGCACGTATATTGTCTGTCTTTGTTGAAAGCCTACACTGGTAAATAAATGGTCACTCAATAAATGTACAAATCTTTGGGAACAGGTTTGTTACAGTTCGTCGAGAGTTGAACGGATATCGATTAAAAACTCAAAGCGTCGTCTGTATCACGGTAAAGAACAAGGCAGCCTAATTGGCAGCTCTGCAGATGAACATACATATTCGTACATTTTCAAACAGGGAAAGCCAGCAGAAGCCTTGAGTAATGAAGATAGCATTCCCAATTCATTTTTAAGGCAAACTTGTAGTTTTAAAAAGTTTTGTACCGCTATTCCAAAAAGTTTCCGAAAAAAATAATCAGAGGCACCCTGTGCGCTTGTCCATATGATGTGAAATGTCATTAATAATAAAAAATTTCATCAATACGTAAAACAGTGCGTAGAAAACCAGAAGATCGTAGGCCTAATGCAGTGTGTGATTTGTCAAAAAAGAAGTGTGGGGGTCGGCTTAATTTCCTTGTTTTGGGGGGGCCAAAATACGCCGCGGCATATGCGACTAGGGGGTCTGGGGGAGCGTCGTAAGCTCCCCAGCGGGGTCCGGGGCGGAGCCCCGGCCGCTATTGATTTGGTGCAATCCAAGCAAAATCTTCTATTGAAAGTGAATTGAATGAATTGAATAATATCACCTTTTTAAAGATCAGTGAACATGTTATTTATGTTAAAGGGTTTGAAGTTTATAATAGTGGCATAGTGCAACATAAGAACATAAAAGTCTAACTTCAACATAAAAGTTGGCTGTACAAATGCAGTAAAATGCACAGGTGCAGGATATATTGAGGTCACAATTTAAAGCGAATGAAATCAGAAAATGTAGTAACCAAAAAACTTGAAACTTCTACCGGCAGTCCAGCACACGATCAATACTTCGCAGTTAGCACCAAAATCAATGATCATACTTAGTATATGTACCCTTGGAAAGCCGAGCATACTTGGAAGTTGGCACCAAAATACTTGTTACTTAGTACAACGCAAAGTGAGAATAATACTCAGCAGTCAGCACTCAAAATAATGAAACAATAGTAAGGTCCTAGGATGAACGAAGTGCTCGGAACTTCACAAGTCACAAGCTGTAACGCATAAACTAAATACTGTTCTTATAACAACTCACAAGAAATAACTTCAAATAAGAAGATATTTGTGTTCCTATTGAGGACTAAAAACAGAAATAATTTCAAATGACAACAGAAACAAGAATCATCAATAACGAAGTGCAAATTATTTATGATGAACTAGTCATCATGCGAAAATTATTGAAATGAAATTGTCATGTATGATGTAGCCTAATTTGTGATGAACTCTAGCTAAGTGGTAGTGACTAGTCTTTAATCATGGCAAAAAGTTTATATCTTGGTCTAAGCTCATCAACATTCCTTTTCTTCCCTGTTGGTTTGTCGTTGGCACCATGCCTGCCTTTTTTGAACCAAGATAAGACATACTCGTGACACTTGAAAAATTGCACAGCAGGGCCATTAACAGCTATCATCAATAGAGCACTGACAGTTTCAGTTTTTAGTCGGTTTCTTGTGTCTGTGTGCTGGAGATTCATGGAACTAAAACCACGCTCGCAATCTGCACTGGAGATAGGATAAATGGACAGTTTTGTCAGCAATTGTTTTAGATGCATTCCTACTTTCAGATTATCTTTAAAAGTAGCAAAATCTGATAGGATTTCAACACTCGCAATAGAACTGAAACAAAGTTGCTTGCAGAGAGCAGCAACCTCTCTGCAACCATACAGCGTTTTTTCTAAGTCATCTGTTGGCCAGCTTGTTGGATTCAAGACATTTGCAAGCTTCAATGTCTCTGTGCAAGGGAATCGTTCAGCTATATTGTCTAACAGACACTGGTAGAATTGACTTCTGAGACTGGTAAAATTTGCAAAGTCAGTATCGGTCCGCTTAAGCAGAACACCCTTGAAAGATCCTGTACTATCACACATGTCCCACATGTTTTTTAGACTCTTACCGGGGAATTCTTTCATGGCTAATAACGAGGCTTTCGCTTAATGCTTTTTGACGCTAAGATCCTGCACTATTAATTTGTGTATGCATTGTTTATACATTGTTTACTACTCAAAGACCTCTTATATCGCTCAAGCATAAACTCATCACTAAAACCTTCATAACTTTTTTTCCCAATGAACGATAAAGGACGATTTTTGCAGGAGTCTTCCTTAATACCTTCCGGATAGTTCCCTAAAAAATCAGCTTGTTACACTCAATGTCCGGGTACCAATATAACTTTTTTTTGTCTCCCCGTCTAGTTTTTAAAATAATTGTTAAAAATATAGCGCAGTCTATTTCATTGACGTCATTGGATGAAACGAGGTGAATTGATTTAAGTTTGCTGCTTGCATCAATATTAAACACACTCTTTCAGAAATCTCAACCGATCTAATCTGTAGCCTACTGTAGTCTGTAGGCCTACATTTAAGTAGGCCTAAGTTAGGCTATGTAAATTTTAACAGTGACTTACAGCTTTTCTCATCCAGATTTGACTAGCATTCAGAAATCGTGAAAAGAAATACAAATTATACAATCATCTATTATCGCTCAGTTTTGTTGTTTTTGTTGTTTGTTTCTTCTTCTTTAGAGCCTCACAACTGTCAACTGTTGAACGAATGAGGAAATGAAACGAATAAGTCCTACTAACTGCTTGCAGTGGTCCAATTTCGACCCCCTCTTGTGGCACTGGCCGCACTGCCAAAAGAGGGGGTCGAAATTGGACCCCCACACCTTTTTTGGAGGTCGAAGTGTGGGGGTCGGGCCTTAGCAAAGAGGGGGTCCGACCCCCCCCCCCCCCGGCAAATCACACCCTGGCCTAATGTCGAAATTTCGCCCAAAAAGTGAAGTCGCGGGAATTATCTTATAAAGGCGCTTAATCAAAACATAATCGATAGGTTAGAAGCAAGGTTTTATTAAAAGGCTTTTTATTAAAGGCTTTATTAAACTTTGTTAACGTATAGAAGAGTCTGTGCACCGCAGCGCGCCTAGTGGCTAGCAAGCTGAGTGAATGGGTTACAGCAGTAAATCGCAAGGAATGGCGACCGAATGAAGGCGCCATGCAAGTAGCCATTCCTTGCGATTTACTGCTGTAACCCATTTACTCAGCCTCGCCTCTCGCTTTCGTCCAAGAGGAAACCGATAAAATTTAATTTCTTCGTCGTTTCTATGTCTGTTCGTACAATCTTTCACACAAGTGACAAGTCGACGGCATTTTAAAATTTGTTTTGACTTACGTAAACATTGTCACGTGATTATTATATTCGTTTTATTGGTAACAAAAACTGATAGACACACCGCCATCAGGTACATTGCAATTTAACAAAAGTTATAAATGAATGCTAAGCAAGATTGTACCATATACCATAACAAGAAGCCAATGTTAGAGCGACAATAAGGCAACAAATTGTTATCAACTATTACCTAATGAATTGTTAAGTTAATTGAGAGAGTAACGTGGGATGAGTAATTTATCAGCATTAGTGGTTTGAGGATGGCTTTTTATACAGGACTCGTGAGATAAAAAGTTTATCATCTTTAGTGGGCAACACAAAGTTGTGAGGGCGTGGTCTCATTTTGTAATGACGATCAATAATCGGAGGAAAAAGCGGCCGAAGAACATGGAAGTCGTTTCTGGAGACAGCAGCCAGTAAATGATCGAGTAAATGCTCCTATAGCATCAATCGATGATACTGGGTAATTGTGAGTGAAGGACTAATTGTTCAATGTCTCAAGTGTACAGTAATAAATATAACCATCTCATAGAGATTTTAACCTCTAATAGCCTAGCTAGGCCTATTATAGGCTAGCCTATACTCTGCGTCAAAAAGCAAGCGCTCAGATTAGTAACTAAGGCCTATGATATCTATCACGCTTCTTCGGTCATTCTTCAGTGAACACATCAACCCAGTGTTCGTTGAAAGTAAAACAATATAGGGCCTACTGTAGTTACATACATATAAATTACACATTATAAGTAATATAACCCACAGATTCACGGCTTCATAGTCTTGAGGGTGTTATAACCATAATTATTGACCGGTTTGCCGACTTATCAGCCAGCTAGGACTAATTATAGGCCTACATTCAGTTCTGCACTGTGCTGCAAGGCTGCAGATTTGTAGTAGTTGCTTGTACTCACTTCCACTGGTAGCGAGAGGTTAGTTGCACTGATGATTGGCAAGAGCAAAGCCCCTTGATGCTTTAAAATTGTTAAGATGCTTCCAGTCGACTATGAGGTAAACAAGAACGCAATTTTACACAGCACATGTGAACTCATATTATGTGCGTATACGTCGGTTAAGTCAACTTAAGTGCATATATAGGGAGGCCTACAAGGCAGTACGGAGGTTATGCGCTTAAGCGGCGTTGACCGTAGAACACACCCACTGCATGCACATTCATGAATATCAATCCCCCCCTTCCCTCTCTGTCTCTGTCTGTCTCTCTCTGGCCCCGTTCTTCCCTCCCTCTGCAATCTGTCACTCAACAACAACCGCTTAAAATCCGACCTTTGAAGATCTTGCCGCTAGTTTCTAGGAGCACCGCTCTTCTTTTATGCGCTTTAACGGCCTCTCAGGCTCTCAGCCTCTTAATCAGTACCGCTCTGTGTTCGCCTTTGTCAAACTCTCTGTCTCTGTGTGTGTGTGTCCCTCTCTCTCTCTCTCTGCGTTGTTTAGCAGTTCTGTACGTTACTACAAGTCACGCCGCTTTAGCCTCTGAGCAAATTTACTCAGTGCGGAAGATCCTATGCATTAAGGTCATTACGCATACCAATTGTAGCCCACTTCTATTGCGCTGTTGTCTAACGCACAAGTAGAGGAGGCGGTAATCTTGTTTGACAGGCGGGGAACACTTTTTAACTGGGCCAACATTTATTCGCTCGTGGGTACGAAATATTTATTAAAAACTGTTAAAGGTGGAGGGGACTTGTCCCACTCGTTCCCTCTGAAACGCCGCCCGTGCACAAGGCATCACAGGATGGCACACCAAAACCAAGCAGTAATCAGGTCAATATCCAGATCAGTCCGCTAAGACCAGAGGTGCAAAAAAAATCAAGTTTTTCCAAAATGAAAAGTTGGTTTTCTGTTTTGTTTTTAAGATTTCCCTACTTCGGATCATAAAACTCGTAAAAATGGCATGAATACCATTCAAATTAATCAGATGTATAAATGAAATTAACTCGAAAAGTAGAAAATCATGTTACGAAAATAAAAAAGACGACACAATTGCCAAGAGAGTTGAAGAGACGCCATTCTGGCATTTATAATTTACAAATTTATTTAAAAGAAACAAATTATCAAGTTTTTTTTAAAAAAACCTTTTGCAGCCCTGGCTAAGACAGAGACAGCCTATTGTTGATAAGCAATTGAAAAAGGCAAGACAAGCTGAGAAGGAAATGACATACAGCAAGCCACTGAGCAGAACGGACAGACACAGGGAGACAGTTTCAAAACCTAGGACCAGCAAGTGTTACAACGGGAAAATGATTTACCTTTGAACAGAATTTACAGCTGTTCCTGTTAATCAAAATAAAAAAAACTCAAAATCAAAATAAAATCAACTTTATTGCAAACAGCATCAATTCAGTTCTTACATGTAAAATCATACTTTTCACATACAGTGACAATGGGTAATAAATACCCTAAGGAACCGCAAGTTCCGTTAACAGGATTGCCCACAATACAAACCAGTATCGAAGGTTTAACTGGGCAACAAACCACAATCCAAACGTCTCAGATTCCGGCTGCTCTAGGATTTCCCTCTGCAGCCATGTCCCTTTCCACTTCCAACTGGACTCACCCTGGAATATGACACCGATTCGATATGCATCGATTCTGCTTAAAACTGAATATGTAAGTATGCTTTGAGAATGCCTTACTCTGCAGTGGTACAATAGAAGCTCTCAGATTATTACAGACTGTTGAAAGTGTGGACAACAGGCCACATCAGAAGTGTAACATTTGACAACTAAATTACAATAACCTGGTGCATTATAAAGAAACGAAAGTGACTAAATTCGACTGACAAGCGAAACAGAACGCAACGACTTAACACGAATTTGTACATCAAGTCAGTTGTTAAAGAAACCTCCACTACTAGCACAAACTACAGAGTCGTGAAAACATTCATTGACAGAAGCTGTTTGGTAAGAAAGGAAAACACTGTAGCCAACAACCAGACAGCTCAACACACTGACCGCCACCACACTTATAACCCACACGCCAAGCCATTATCATCATGTAGGACTAGTGATCATCATCTACTTCGTGATGATGGGGCCACGTCCTTAGCAAATATCAAATGGGGGAGGCATGGCCTGATTAGCCCCCTTGATCCGCCCCTGATCATCACCGCCACCACCACCACCATCAGCATCATCATCAGCAGCATCAGTCATCAGCATCATCGTCATCAGCAGCATCAGTCATCATCGTCATCAGCAGCATCAGTCATCAGCATCATCGTCATCAGCAGCATCAGTCATCAGCATCATCGTCATCAGCAGCATCAGTCATCAGCATCATCGTCATCAGCAGCATCAGTCATCAGCATCATCGTCATCATCGTCATCATCAGCATCATCGTCATCAGCAGCATCAGTCATCAGCAGTCATCATCATCTGCATCACCACTATCGGCATCACCACCATCAGCATCATCAGCTAACGCACTACCACCACAATCGTCATCAGCAGCATCATCGTCGTCAGCATCGTCATCAGCATCATCGTCATAAGCAGCATCAGTATCATCATTGTCGTCAGTCATCATCGTCATCATCATTGTCATCAGTCATCATCATCTGCATCACCACTATCAGCATCATCAGCTTCAGCACTACCACCACCACCACAATCTTCATCAGCAGCATCAGTCAGCATCGGCATTGTCATCAGTCATCATCGTCATCATCAGCAACGTCATCAGCATCAGTCGTCATAAGCAGCATCAGTATCATCATCAGCAGCATCATCATCTGCATCACCACTATCAGCATCACCACCATCAGCTTCAGCACTACCACCACCACCACAATTATTAGGCGTGAGCCAGTGTTTGCGTGTTGCACTATGTATAATTGTACTACGATATAACTCCTAGGTGGCGTGTACAGGAAACATTTGTACTACGAGTTAACTCGTAGGTGGCGGTCAATGTGTTAATCATAGCACAAACATAACATGCTAGTTACACATCTCAATGGAAATATTCCTCAGGTGTAGGTATGTATCTGGACAATTAATATGGAGCCTTATAATTACCTCAGACAAGTACTGCCTATGCAATCCTAGAAAGGTGTTAACGTTCATGAAGAACAAAAGTTCAAATGTAATCAAATCAAGAGAGAAGTTGAAAGGTTATGTGATTACAATTAAAATTAAGCATAAAAAGACATGTATTAAGAAATAAATAAATAAAATAAACTAAAAAGCTTCTGTATCCTACATATGCATAAACTCTGTTTCTTTTAGAAATGTCTCAAACTCGTGATTTCTTTTGGGCTTTAAAACATTTTGATAACTAAGAGCTCTTCAATTGGCTACTGACCAACCACTCCTGATTCACATTTCTGAGACCTTGCACAAGCTCAAAAACTTTTCAATAATAATTATTATTGTGATAATAATAATATTATTATTATTATTCTTATACATGTAGCATCAATAATAATGATGATAATGGGCCGAGTACAGGACAGATTACAGCCACACTTTGATGAAACACAGGTACCCATATACAAGATGTTTACAGCACCATCAAACATGTAGCCAAGATGTGGAACCACATTATTGACGTCACAAGTTCTGCATTATGTCATTGCCCAATCCAGGCAACTGATATTTTTCTGTCCCAATACGTTTAACACTTGTCAGCATATTAAAGTGCAACAATCAAGACAAATAAGTTTATTGTCTTCTGTCCCGATTTTAGTTGATCTGCTAAAACCAGCAAAATAAAACTTTAAACTTCAATCACCTTTTTAGCACAATGTTTTGCACATAGAGAAAATGCTTCTAAAAACAAACTGATTTTGCTACATCTTCTGTCCCATCAACTGTTACACCCGCAAAATAAAACTAAATAATTTAAAATCAAAATAAATACAACAGCAAACTGTGTAGCAGATTTAGAGCATCAAAACTTTTGCAGACGTTTACGTCAGCAGACTCAACTATAAGAATCCAGTTTTATGAAGTCCATTTAGGTGAGCGTGGTCACTTGCAACAAAGCTGCTCGCTAAAACTTCAGATAATTTAAAATCAAAATACAACAGCACAACAAACTGTGTGGTAAAGATGGTGCATCAAAACTTTACAGAGGTTTATGTCAGCAGACAACTAAAAGAATCTAGTTTTAAGATCTATGTGCTGTGACTGTTGTCCAGTGTGATGGTAGATGAGCGTGGAGTCATTTCAGCTAAACCTGCCCAACGATCTTTCATTGTTTTTCTTTCAGTTCAATGAGGTTGGCCTGTTGACAGAACAGAGGTCAGATTTGAAAGTTCAGAATTCATGCAGTGTAATGCAAGGCATATTGGCCAGCAGGTTGAATGCTGAGCTTGAAAAGCAGAATGTACTGGGTTCAAGTCTCCACAACATGATCATTGTGTAAGGAGACCTGGGGCAAGTCTGTCACGCACAACTGCTGTACACCGTTGAATACCCAAATACTTGGTGGTGATTCAAATTTAGCCATTAACTGGTATTAAAACAAAAGACTCGAGAATGGATGCCAATTAAAAGTCTTAATGACACAACAAATACTAGTGTAGCAATATTAGATAATGTAGCCAAATACCACTATTTACATGCCGAGTCTTGGGGTAGCAGTATTAGGATGAGGTTTACACATGTGGCCATGCAGCCACACTGAAAGATTTTAATGGTGCTTCTCCACATTTTAGACATGGCTCATCTGCAAAGGATGTCTCAAGAAAACAACCATTTTGGACCCCTCTCACTCCATTCATCAACATTAGATAAACTCCCGTTTGCAGATTTTGGCACTGTAGCACAGTACTAAAGCCCAAGAACATATTATGTTGCTCTGTTAATCTTGCACAGCTGTGATGCCGGGTAGTGTACTGTGATACTGCCGTGTTCTGCAATAGAACTTTAATTTGATCCAACACAGCAAGACCGTACCTTCTGACTGAGGTTGGTGTTTAACTGAAATAACCGTATGTACAAAATTTAGATTCAGATATCCGCAATGGGGATAACCCCTCCCTTTGTTAGCTTTGGAGTGACTCTTCCCGCCCCTATTTGCAGAAGTTTTCATGGCGTTGCCTCAAGTCTTTCAACTGTAAATGTAGCATGTGTATGTTGGATACAAGGTAGCCATTGCCGATCAAGAAGCGAATGATTGCAACCTGGGCATTCAACTGCACTGCAACCTGGGCATTCAACTGCACAACATGTACATACTCACACACAATTAATTCTCTCATTAGGTTATGATCAGATGCAGTTGGAATAGTACCTACTTGCAGAAATGTCTTCAATCCGGTGAAGCCCGCGATTTTCTTGAGATCAGACACCTACAGTTCAAAAATCATAGTCAGATCCCATCTGAAAACAAACCAAACTGTCACATCCTACCCAGTCAATCTGTCACATCCTACCCAGTCAATCTGTCACATCACACCCAGTCAATCGGTCACATCCTACCCAGTCAATCGGTCACATCACACCCAGTCAATCGGTCACATCACACCCAGTCAATCTGTCACATCCTACCCAGTCAATCTGTCACATCCTACCCAGTCAATCTGTCACATCCTACGAATGTCAATCGGTCACATCCTACCCAGTTAATCTGTCACATCCTACGAATGTCAATCTGTCACATCCTACCCAGTCAATCTGTCACATCCTACCCAGTCAATCTGTCACATCCTACCCAGTCAATCTGTCACATCCTACTACCCAGTCAATCTGTCACATCCTACTACCAAGTCAATCTATTACATCCTACCTGGTCAATCTGTCACATCCTACCCAGTCAATCTGTCACATCCTACCCAGTCAATCTGTCACATCCTACCCAGTCAATCCATCACAGGCCATTGTTAAAGACATCCAACAAGTGACCTACTTCAGACTCCTTTCTAGCAACTGTCTATAGTTGGTATATCCCTCCCTTCCCCATAACTGAAGTCCACACTCCAACACTAACAGCTATCGATGCATGATACAACTCGGGCCACAGTTGGACGACAGAACTTCCTCTTTGTGGACATCCTTAACGAAGAAGCACACCACAGGCAAATTCAGAAGGCAATGGAACAAATGGCACAAACATTTTCACATGACTCTGAGGAAAAGCTGTTATCTCAAGTCTTTTCGTGCATGCATTCTTATATACGACCCACATTTAGGAGTGTTGAAAACTATTGCAGCCAATAGATGTCAAACTAACCGAAAGGAGACTGCCATTTAAGGCTCGCCAATCGTAGATCAGGCGTGCCTTCTTCTCGCCGATCTTCTGAAGCGTTTTCAACTCTCGAAGCGTTCCGTTGAGCAGACCCAGAACTTCAACATCTACAAAAAATTTAATTTACAGCACTTACAATACAATACAACTGTGCATTGACATTGCCCTTCTTCCAAAGCTCAGAAGTGCACACACAACCATACGACAGAACATTTGCTCTGATAGAGCAGAGCAATTGTTAGTTAAGGACTTGCCCAAGGTCCCTACACGGAAACTGGTTCGAACCCGTACTCTCCCGTTTTACCGGCCAAGTGCTCAAACCACCGTGCCCCACTTCTTATATCTATTTCATAGAAAAATCATTGAGCATTAGTAAATAAGCACGTTCCAACCATTTACATTTTTTGGGTGCTGCCGAGATTACAATTAACTTGAATAAGAAATATTGGAGCTTCGTAAAGAACTGCCTTCCAATGGTAGAAAATTATTAAGTGATTCACTTAGTAGTTGGTTCTCTTACTTCTTTTTCTCAGCCTATCTGGGTCAGAAAATGCGCTGTCCAATTCGCTGTCTCTTCGAGCTGGAAAAAAACAGTCACTATGGTTTAGCAGAACTCCAACTGTAGAAACTTTTGCAAGGGGTCATTGCACAATTACGTCTGAAATGACCGTTTTGACCCACCTGCCCACCATATAACGCTTCGTAACGTTTCCCTAGACCCATCCCAGCGTTACGTATTTATTACGTATTTATTGTTAAGAGAAATCAGGTTAGATTTACTATTTGAACGCAGAAATAATTCATATTTTATAGTGCATTTAATATAGTAGGCCTATGTGAATTAGAATTTGACAGTGGCCTAAAATATACAGAATGTTTTATTTAGGCCTATATTAATGACAGCCATGTTTGAAATGCAGTGTATTAAACACTAACTTTGTATTGGTTTATACCACTACGTGTTTTTAGTTAAGTTTTAAATCAATGGCATGAAGTTTGAACTTCGATCACATCGTGTCTAAAGTGTAATTCGAAGTTAATTTAAAATTCATTTATAACTAAACTGTTGCTAAAAGCGTTATGCAACGTTCAGCTCCACACACCCATTCACCCACCTAACGTTTTCAAGGACACCACCCACCCAGGAGCGTTACGTAATTATGCAATGACCCCTAACTGTAATCACACATTTTTATAGTGCTCCTTTAAAAAAAAACTCCTGAGGCATTCCCAACCTGATCATCATTATCATTTATATATCTAAATCACAAATATTATACATGTCTTGGAACATTTATATACCAACTTAATGACTAATACCCACGCACTGAGAAATAATTGCAATAAACATCATCTTCTTGGTACAATAAGAATTTCATTTTGCAGCTTCGGTCAAACTGCACTACTTCTGCATGTCATACATCATGACATAGCGCCCATTACAATCAACAGCTGTAGTGAAAACCCCATCTGAAAAATGCATTGAAAGGAGAGTCAACTAGAGGTTACAAGACGGCTGCAGAAAAACATACCCGTATTGAAACAATAAACTACAACTTAAATTTTATGCTGTTGCCTTTAGTTTCATGCAACTGGTCAACACTCAACAAGTAACATTACCAATCACAAAACTCATTTTTAACAGTAACCACATATTTGTATAACGAACTTATATGCTTTGCTGTACATATATACATGCACATGTTGCTGATGAAACATTTGCACTTGACCCCTCAGAATCACCCTTTTGGGACTGATGTTAACAAAGGCAGAAAGTAAACAGGCAATTACCTTGCCTTGTTAACAGAACAAGTTCCACATACCTGCACAGCTATAGCTTCTTTTCTTCCCACGCTTTACAATTGGAGGAAGTTCTAGAGGACTGTTGAACAGACTGTCTGAGCTGATGTCAGCCAGGGCTGCAACGGAAAACAACGGAAGAAAATGACAATTTCAGTATAATCGACTAACACTTCTAGCACTCAGTTTAATTTCAGATATGTTACACAGAAGTCATGCTTCAGAGCTCTGTGAGGTTCCCAAAAGGCGCTATATAAATGTTCACACACATGCACAAGCTATTATGCATTAGGTAAAGATGCATCAACATCTAGTTGCAAATCAACTGAATCTCAAGGTGATATGACAATTCTCAGGCATTTATTTTCTATGTAGTTTGTGTTATTTTTTTTCAAACTAGTAATCAAATGGTTATCAACACATGGCACTCCCATACACTAAAATAAAAGACAAGTCAAAGCATAATTATTAAATGAGTATAATTATTAAAATGTATGTAGAGATAATTTAAGATATCGCAGCCTGAATGAAATTAGGCTAGAACGAGTGTTCTGGTTTGTAAACAATTCAAAGAAGTAAAAATTTGTGGGTTTTTCAAGAACATAAGCACATTAAAGACACGTGATAGTAAGTAAGTAAACCAGGCATTCACAATCTTTTATGCCCTATACCCCTGGGAAATGTTTTACCAACGTTCTCACCCCTGCAGAAGTATTATCACATTTGAAGATGCATGCACAAAATTGTTACTACTGAAACTTGTGCTTACAAGCCTTATAAGCACAAGTTAACAGGCTTACAATGTTACATGGAAATAAACTTCTAATTTTATGGTCATACCCATACTTATCCTATGACAGCTCAAAAATTTATAATGTATTATCAATGCATTCTTGTAATTCATACTTTCCCTCTTTTTTGCACCCCTGAAATGACATGACGCACCCCCTAGGGGCGCATGCATGCCAGTTTGGGAACCCCTGGTCTAAACTGAGTTCGAGACTGGAGCCTTCACCCCTTTACCTGTGCGTTGCGGGCTAATTGGAGATCTCCTCTGCAGTGGACTACTCTCTGCTGCGTTGACCGAACCACCTCTGTCACTGAGTTGGCAAGAGACTGTACATTCAGACTGAAATATAAAAGGCCGCTAATTTATTTATTATCGAGTTATTGCATTATGCATGCACACTAAACAAAAGCTCAGTTATTGTATTGTATTGTATTTGAACACTTGCTATAAAGATTGCTGAGGTTATTCAGTTATATAGGGCCCCTTCAAGAAACCTACTCAGAGGCGCTCCCAGCTGACTTAAATTAGCGGTCCATACATTCAATCATTGCAGTAGCATTCAGTGTATAGCAACGTCTTATGGCCACTGACACTTTCTTTCTCAAAGACAGCATCAGTGATTTACTTATGCAGTTAGTCAGATGAAACGCTTACCACGGAGAACCGTGATGCCACCTCCATTCTGAATGACTCCAGCTCCAGTTTCACCTTTTTAACTTCGGATGACAGTGCAGTGACAGTGCAGTGACAGTTGCATGTACGTGCCAAGTTACTGCAACCAAAACAACAGCCACAAATGCAGGCACGTGATACAGTATGAACTCATTAAAGTTGTCATTTGGGGGGAACATGTCACATGACACAGTGCATAGACCAGCATGTTATGCAGAATGGCATAATCCAGGAACATGTAAACCAGTTCATACTACCCTTTTAATGTGCCACTTAGTCTGTACAGTAGTGACCAACAGCATATTACATTGACAACCACACTAGCAATGAAGCCATCCTTACATAAACAATCGTACAATACCAAAAGCTCTACGTAATACAGTCTTTGTGAGCCACAGCCAATCAAGCATCATCGTTTGTACAGCTGTTACCATGATTTGCCCTGAATGGATGGTCCATCAACAGCGCTACCGGTAAAGGCTTGCAGGAAAACATTACATAAAGGACGCCCAAATATCAACTAAATAGCCATCTTCCAACGTAATAGGAACGAACCACAGACCGACAGTGACACCGACAACAAAGGTTGCAGGAGCATTCCCATTTTTGGTCAGACTAGCCAAGAATTAGTTTTCTATGTCATCAGTGTGACAGGGCCTTGTTAGCAAACGTTTTCTTTATCAGAAGATATTGTCAGCAAGGGCATAGCTTGACCCAAGCAATGTAAATAAGCGAGGTCACTTAGAAAACTGGCTTCATCTGAAAGGGTAAACTTTCAAAATTTGATTGAATTTTTTTAAAGCCTTCTGAACTACTATGTAGAATTTAAAGAAGAATCTTGATTGAAAAATGATTACGAACTTGTACATTTTAATATAATGAAGATTATTATTTAAGTGTGATTAATTGTGGTTTAATGCATTAATCACGAGGCAGCACTAATAAGCTCAATTACAATGACATGGCAAAATTATTGCATCTATTTACCTGCAACAAGCACTTGATGATGTTCCAACTGAATGTATTGCTATTTTCTCCTTCTCCAGCTTTTCAGGCAAATTCACACTCTGTGGTTCTTCCTCTAATAATTAATAATACACAACAATGCTTTGAAAGGATGAATGTGTACAAACTCACCTAATCTTAACACATTACACATCAAAGCTGCCCGATGACCTAGAACAGGCATGGGCAACTTATTTAACAGACGGTAGCTGTAAGATTTTAAGATCAGCTCAGGAATTGTATGCCAATCGCAGGCTAATTTTTGCAAATTCAATTGTCCCTGAAAATGAGACATTATTAATTTTATTCCAACTAAATACTGCAGAATAACCGTTAAAGTAAATGACAATAATTTCTATAATGAAAACCTAATTATCCTAATACCTACAGTCCTGCACTACAATAAGAAATATGTTTTAAGGTTATTCAGTTTAAAAAAATACATACAGCAGATAAAAGGTTCCCAAGCGCCAGGTAAAATGCTAATATAATAGGACATGTCAAGGGCCCGTTCAAAGGTCCCAAAGGGTCGGATCCGGCCTGTGGGCCATATTTTGCCCACCCTACCTAGAAATTAATCTCACCTAGTTTTAACTGTCATATGACCTCCACAAGTTCTTGAAATATCAACTGCCTGATGACCTAGAACTTGATCTGACCTAGCTTTTAACTGTCACATGACCTGCACCAGTTCTTGAAATATCTACACTGCCTCATGACCTAGAACTTGATCTGACCTAGTGTTTAACTGTCACATGACCTGCACCAGTTCTTGAAACATCAACAATACCTGATGATCTAGAACTTGATTTGACCTTGTCTTTAACTGTCCCTCTACCTGATGCCTATGACCTGGACACCTGACCTACCTCTGATTTCCTTTGTGACCACGGTGTTCACAATCTTCTTCGCTTTTCTTGCCAACTTCAGGGTCGACAATGTGTTCAGGTAGTGTCGCTCCTCTGGGGCCACAGCTATGACCATCACTGAGTGGGAATTGCCTCCTAAACTGTCCTAGAAGCAAGAAAGAAAGGCAAAAAAAGGTCAGAAAAAACGAGGCAAGATAAAACTCATACAAAGCTGTGGCAAGACAAGATAAAGCAATACATGAAATGATACCAACAATAGTGCTTAAGCGGCGTTTGTTACCTCAAAACGTATTTTATAATGCCCACATTTTATAAGTTGCTTAAATCTCTATTCTTTAGCTGTGGCTGGGAGCGCCTCTGAGTAGGTTTCTTGAAGGGGCCCTATATAAATTCTCAGAACGAATGAATGAATCAATAATGCATCAGGGATACAGCTCTTAGAGCTACTAAATAAATGTTATTGGATGTAGAATAGACTAAATGAATCGACTCCAACTCCTCTATTCTTCATATCTTATCGAACAACCAGTCCATACCTAACCTTAACCCATCAAGAGCCTACCTGGTATGTACTCATGTCTACAGCACCTTGTAAGAACCTCACTAGCCTGACATCCATACAGACAAAACCGATGAAAAAATGCTAAACATATGAAACACACCTCTGGTTACAATTGGTGTACACTGCGAGAGGCGCTTTATAAATACATGTAGATCAAATACAATACCTGAAGAAGACGTGTCAGCTTACACTGTCGATAAGGCACGAAGGCCTGAAAGAGCAAAAAATCGAAATAAACATCAAACTGAATTATTTATCGAATTGGCTAATTGTCCATCGGTTATAAATAAACTAGACATCACGCAGCACACTTTAAAGTTGCTCATAAGACACGTTAACAGTGGTCAAATAGACTTTTGCACCAAAGTATATCACAAAACCGCCACCACATGAAATTGAATTTTTAAACTGCATTTTGATAAAGTACTGTGGTCAGGTCTGTATTTTTGCACAGTGTTTAACGAGTGGCCGTGTGTAATATAATGAAGATTATTCTTTTTTAAAAGTCTAAGCATTTAATTTCTAAGCAGTGTGCACAAACCTTAGGCAAATCCCTAACAAAAGACTTGGTGAAACCATCTCTAAGTAACTACTAGTGCCAAGTAAAAAGAAGATAAATCGGTATTCGTGTTATGAAAAACACTAAAATAAACAAACAAATAGGTTCCATCTTTCAGTTAGATAAAGAAAGCCTGCAGCTGCTGTTGACCTTCAACATATCTTTTTCATTCAGAGCAATTATATAGCACCTCTACAAGATGACTACTCCAAGGCACTCCCAACCCAAACCCTACAAAAACGACAGTTTTAAAGTGCTTGTAGAAAGTGCATGCAGAATTCCTAGCTATACCTTGCTTTTGCTGAGGGCATCCACAACCTCTGACAGCATGAAGAGCGACGTATTTATTGCACCTGACTCCCTCAACCTATAACAAAATCAGACTATCCTAAGAAGTCAAGATCATTCACAGACACATGCCTGCAGCAACTACCAAATTATTTCATCACTTTATACATGAAAATGTTATTCTTAACGATCATTACCCTAACTAGTCCCTTTCGTGCAGATCATCTGCACTCTAGTTTGGCAAATGTCCCTTCTAGGGAATATCTTCTGTTAATATGTGACCTATAAACAGCGGTTTACATAATGAACCCTATCATCTTTATGATGTCAGTCCAATACTTGCCTGATGCCCTGGTTGCCTGTTCTGCGGTTGTCTTCGCTTCCCGCAAGGTCGATGAAGTACATTTTACTCAACAGGTCACGAAATGTTGAGGATGTCATATCTTCAATGAACACTTTGACAAGAAGAACTGCATGACTACGAGAGCTGGATGGATTCATCTTTGTTGCCGCCGTTGCCCTAAATATTCAAAGTAATCAAATATTTAAAAAACAATTAAAATATTTTTATTAACAAAATCGTCACTATCGTTTTTACTTGAAGTACACAGCAAAACAGCATACAATGCAATGATAAAATTCTACATGTGTCACTAAAAGTGCCTCAGAAACATGGTTTTTAGTCAAGTCTCCATGTAAGTTTAAGGACCAACAGACAATCATAAACCATTCTAGTTCAACGAAGCATACGGATTATCTGACTGGTCAACTGAACGACTTACTGTTCGTAAGGCGTCCTTGTCTCAAGTTTTGGCTTAACATGCCATAGAAGTCTGAATAATAACAGCAGAATAAGAAAATAGTACGCAAAGTGAACGCCATACTCGACTCTACCTAGAGTAAGACTTTTCAGCAGGAATTACAATGAATACAATACAATACAACTGTCATTTTTTAATACCGTCTTATAAAGTTCAGAATCGCACATTGAAACTGGGCAACCATTAAGAGCCATATATAGACTGGAAGAGGTTTTTCACTTTAGAGCGAAAGACAGTCTCGCTGAGAGAGTTGCGAACATGAGGAGGTAAATAGTTCCAGATGGAGTGACCGGCACCTGTGAATGAACGCCGGCCAAAGACAAGATGTGTACGAGGAACAACATAATTTCCAGCAGATACCGAGCGAAGAGAGGAGCATTCATCAACACTTCAATGACGAGAGTGTACTAAAAGTGACTGGGAACCAATGCAGAGTTAACAGAGTTGCACGGCGTGACCATGCAAGATAAGTAGGAAGGCAGATGATCTGCACGTGCTCTATACATGAGGAGTGCCAGTTTGAAGTGGATGTGCTCACAGACAGACTAGAGAACGAATCCAGTGCAGAGGTATAAAGGATGAACAACAGAGGCCCCAGGACGGACAGAACCTTGTGAAACACCAAAGAGAACAGAAGCGATGGATGAAATTAGGAAGTTGATGCGAACATACCGAGTGCGGTTGGAGAGGTAGAACATAAACCAGTTGAGGATATTGCAGGAGATGCCAAAGGGGCCATATATTTAGTACATATGCAGAAATCCCGAAAAAATTTACCCCTCCAGCCTCCCTGTACGCACGTATACTATTTGCACCATCCCTCTCCCCCACTTGCGTACATATGCTTGACATGCACCACCCAAATCCTATAGAATGGTCTATATCCTGACTGAATATTTAACAACTTTTTTATTATAATTTGAAAACACAATTTAATATAACTTGGTGAACTAGTCAATCAATCAATCAATCTTAATAATAAGTGCAACAACTGAACATCTGCTGTACCAAGACCAATGTAGACTAGTGTTTAAAGATTGAAGGATTGGCCAGGCGGCCAAACTGTAGAGCTGCACGATAGTTAACAAGTCAGAGCTAGCGGCATACAAGTGTGCGATACCTCTCCCACAGACCTACTTTCTCCCTATGGTAATTGCATGATAGCAGAACTGTGACTCATTTGAAGGACGGTCAACATAGACAAGAGGATTTTTGAGGTTTATCTCTGCCCCCCCCGTTTCCATGCGTACGCAAGCAGCCGCATTTGGGTTACCCCTCACATCCATGTGTACATACTAAATGGATGGCCCCCTAAGGAATCTTTAAATAATAGTTGATGTGAAATTAGCTACCGAAGATGAATTACGACTTCTGAGAATACCTGTTTTGTGAGGCTGGAATGAAGGAGTTCTTGAACTCTTCGAGCGACTTTATATCCTTCTCTGACAACCCCTCCACAAACAGAGACTTGTCTATATTCTCACGGATTGGCAAATCCTCTTGGTAAACAGTTAGGAGGTCAAGAACCTGTAATATACCCAGCACATTTTAGATTACACTACATAGGCACTATATAAATTACACCACATTACATTCCTTAACATAACAAATATAACACAATGTAACAAGACATTTATAAAGGGCCACTTAAGTCTCTCAAAAGCGCTCAACACGTGTCCATCAAACAGCTGAAAGTCATCTTTAAGAGTCTAGAGAAAACCACATAGTCACATGCAGCATTAGTGTCACGAAACAGAGATAAAACCAAATATCAGTTTGCGTATATTGGTTTTTAGGTAGAAAGTATGGCAAAGCCCCATTGCTATTCATTTAGGTGAAAGGTACCGAGTTTATTTTGAAGTGGCGCTATAGCAAAGCTCAACTATTTCAAAGAAGTGTAACTCTTGTCAAAGCAATACCATCTGACAAAATCTCACCTTCTCATTATATATTTCCAGATAAGAATACGAAACGTTGTATCTGGTTTGTGGTTCATGCTCGATCAACGAAAAAATATCTTGGACACATCTGGGAATAATTCCAGGAGCTGAGTCACATCCTAGCATCGTGTAAGTCTTTCCTGAAAGGAAACAGTTCAGATTTTTCTCAAAACTTTTTCTGCAGAAGAAATCTCAAGTCAAACTATAAGACTAACTTTATACTGCTACTGCATAGACAACATTACCATTACGATACCTGTTATCACATGCATTTTTAAAACTGCCAAAAAAACAGTCTTGGTGAGTGAACTTTACTACAGATGGATCCACAGGTCAGCACCACCTTGACCCATCCAAGTTTTAGGTCCTACCAATGAGAAACCGTCCACACTGGTTAGGTTTAGTTGCCTATTAGGTCAGATTAGAAAGTAAATAAAGGTCACAATAAACTGCATTGCATTAAAAAAAACAAGATCAAAGATCTATATAGCATCACGTTATGAAAACTTCTTCCTAGCACTTCGCACTAGAAATGCTGTGTAGTATATTGTATCTGAGTGCATGAATTTGTTGGCTGTAACAGAATCTTATGAATCTATGATCAACCAATTTATGTAGCCCCTTTAGTATTTGCATAGCCTACCTGATCCAGTGGGCCCGTAGGCGAACACAGAGGCATTCTGTCCTCTTAGAACATGAGCCAGTAGCGGCCGAACACAAGTCTTATAGACATCCTCCTGCGATGCACTTGGACCAAACACATGTTCAAATCTACAACCGCAACATACACAATGTTAAACAATGGTAAACTCAGTGTCCGCGCTTAGTTGGCAGCGCCTCTGAGTAAAAATTTTGAAGGGACGCTATAACAAGTGCTCATACATACATACATGATAAAGGCATGTTACACAATGCTAGGCGCCCTTGTAGCGGTATGGCTGCGTTACGGCGCCATAAAAATTGTCGTTATTATTATTATTTTTAAAGATATGCGGCAAGGTATAATAAGATACCATCATTGTAAAGCAAAGCAAGATATGGCAAAGTACACAAAAGTATGGTAATACATGTATTTTGTTTGATGGTGGGACCTCCCTGTTTGATTGGGAGCGAATTTGTGTTTTACAAATTTTCATTTGTTACATTATATGTAAACTTTTGTAAAGTAAGATAACGTAACCGTAATAGTAACTGCACATTTATAAAGCGCCACTCAGCTATGTGGGGCGCGGTGGGTGGTGTAGGGGTATGTTCGGCGCCTTGCAGCAGGAGGGTTGCGGGTTCGAATCCACCTCAAGCCACCGCGTAGGGACCCTGGGCAAGTCCTTCACTCACAATTGCTCATGCGCTTCGGCGTGAAACTCCGATTCAGTGTCTGCGCTGTAGTCGGGAGCGCCTCTGAGTAGAAATCTTGAAGTGGTGCTATAACAAGTGCTCATACATACATACATGATAAAGGTATGTTCTAAGTGACATCTCCTATACTCAACTGATTGTCCTGAAAAAAAGCTAAGACTTAGTTCAGCAAATGCTTCTCGCAAACAAGTGTTAAACTGAATAAATGCAGAATTAATACAGAACCTATTACTGAAAACCTATCTGATAGCATTGCATCAGATATCAATCCCACATACATTATCTCATTAGATTAGATACAATGAAACAGACTGGATATTTAAAAAAAACACATTCAGATTCACAGAACATCTGTGATCAATCTTATCTCCATTGAGATAAGTACTGAGCTTCATACATGTAGGATTACACAACATTAACATTCCTCAAACCTGTTTAAGAACGACAATTTATTTTATATAATTGTCTTGATACAATTATACAAATACACGTACACTGGAACTCTGAAGGTACGATGGGACATAGTAGCCGACTGATGCACGGCACAGGAGCTGATTAGCTAGAGCACTTGGCTTGTAACATGGGTTTGAGCAGGGCCGCATTAACTAGTGCGGGCCCCGGTGCTGTGATAATGTGATTACCTTAAAAACGACCCCTATGACAACCACCGGTCCACCTCGCACATATTTATAACATGCTTACTAGTGCGTATTAGCTGCCTAAAGATACTACACAATTAACGTTACATTACTATCTGTACAGTGTACATGCAATGATTAGTGTCAGGTAAATAGCTAGGCCTATAAGTAATTAAATTAATGGTGACTTCGTATTTATTTATGTCAAATAACCAAAAGTAAATAAATTAATTATTACTTTGTATTTATTTATCTTGCAGCATTTTCGCTAGATTTAACAGTAAGTTAATAACAAGCACACAAATTTATTAACTTCCGAAAATGAGGGCCCTCAAAACTGTGGGGCCGGTGCTGCAGCACCCTAGCACCTCCTTGGTTTGAGCCTCTCTTGAAATGTACACTATGTAGGGACCTTGAGAAGTCCTTCATCCACAACTGCTCAGCACAGTCAATGTTCTGCCGTATGGTCCGTGAAGATAAAATGTTCATAATAATAACAATACTAAATAATATTATATAGATCTCAGTGTCCTTACTCATATTCAACGGCTGGTTCCTTGTTTCTGTAGTCGACCGTTTGAATCCTATGATTGTCAACGAACACAACACTGACGTTGTCCGGCTTCTGTTCTGGCTGGATCGGAACCTGCTGCGGGCGGATCCGCACCACCACTTGAACCTTCTTCTCGCATTCTTCCGAATTTATGGTACTCATCCCAAAACTAAAATACAATCAAACATTGCATGCAGGTTTGCACGTATTTATCTCTACATTATTTATTGCCTTATGAAAACCTACACTAGGAGCTATATAATCGAGGGCATTCTATTAGTTTAATGGACCGCAACTTACCGAATGTTTATATGGCGGAAGAGAACGCTGTGATTGGTTGACCTAAAATTAGCACTGACAGTATAAACAGAGGGTATTGTGTCTTATGACGTTGTGAGGGTCGGTTAGGGTCAGGGTTAGAAAGCGTACTTTTCATCTCATATCCCTTCGTATGCATTTTGTGGCCCTGAAATTTTCAGGGCCGTTTTCCGTTCCGTGTCAATAGGTTTACAATAGCAAAGAAAGGTTTAGAATCTCCAGGTAAGTGCTACTCCATGTGCTATTTAAGTCGACCAGACCAATCAGAGCAAAGTAGAACGGTTGGACCAAAGATACTCTACATTACCGGTAAGTTGCGGTCCATTAAACTAATAGAATAATCTAGCAATTCATCTTCTAGAATGTATGTATGCGGTGGTGTAGGGGGTATGTTTGGTGCCTTGCAGCCGGAGGGTTGCGGATTCGAATCCACCTCAAGCCGCCGCGTAGGGACCCTGGGCAAGTCCTTCACTGCAATTGCTCATGCGCTTCGGCGTGAAACTCCGATTCAGTGTCCGCGCTGTTACAGTATAGTCGGGAGCGCCTCTGAGGAGAAATCTTGAAGGGGCGCTATAACAAGTGCTCATACATACATACATGCATACATATATATATTATACAGGGGTTAAAGTGGGTGGGAACGCGTGGGAACGGCGTTCCCACTGCTCTCCAATTCTTTGCTTGCGTTCCCACTGCTCACCATGGCCATGCAATGGAACCCTGGTAACGCATGCGTTCCAATAAAACTGTTCTTCAGAGTTCCCACTGCTCACCCCATCGACCTATATTGCTCAATATAGGTCGATGGCTCACCCAAACCACTTTAGCAACTGCGTACATACATACATTCATTCAAATGACCTTGGGTTAACAGTCATTTCAAAGTCAAAAGGTCAAAATCAAGGTTAAACTGCCATAACTCATAATCACCCAAATGAATTAAAAATTAAAATTACATTAAAATTGTCCGTGCTAATTTTTGGTCAAAATTAAAGATGAAACAACATTTTGGCAAAGCCATGGCCATTTTCTATTGAAGGACCATTTGACCTTCAAATGACATTGGATTGTCAAAGTTGGAATAATTTTTTACGCTGAAATGTTGGAATAATTTTGAACGCAAAATTAAAGTATACCTAATTAATGAGTATGCTTTGCGACTATAAAATCAAAAACATACATTTACCAAACGAACGTTTTCGTCTTCACTCTCTTAAAAAACTTTAAACACTAATTTTCGCTAATTTTCATGATAACATATTACTTAATAACTTAAATTCAAATGTTACACGCGCGAAGAGCAAATATCGATTCCGAGCATTCCGAGAATCAGAGCTATTACGTAATCAACGATTATATACCAGTAGAGTCAAATGGTTTGAATCCAAAACAAGCAAAAATTATAAGTAAGTAAGTGTGTTCTTTTTAAACGCTGGGAAACGCACGGCTCTTGACATACAAAGTTATCAAAATAGCAGAAAAGTTAGTAAAGTTAACTAAAAAAACACACTTGCCTAGCTGTACAGCATACTAGCAAGGAAACCGCGCCCTTTATGGCCTATTCCCTTCGACCCCGGTCACATGACCGTGTTTTACCTTTAGCTAACCATAATACGAAAAAAACCTTTATAGTTAGAATGCTTTATTCATATTGACTATTGATTGTTTATTATATATGATGTATGTACACCAGAATGCAGATTGCAACTGGTTCAATAAAGAATATACTTACTTACTGTTAATTTTTTTTAATTGACTTTTAGTTGTTCCCCTTGCATGGCTGTTAAATGCTTGGTTTTTGATTTTTTGGGTTTTTAAGAACACCAAAAATCTGCAAATTTGTGTTTTTTTTAACAAATTTCAAAATTATAAATGCCAAAAATGTCGTCTCTTCCAACTCTCTTGGCAATTGTTGTATGGCCTTTGTTGACTTCGTTTTATGACATTCTACGGTTCTATGCTGATCTGGTTAATTTCATTTATATGCATCTAATTAATTTGAACGGTATTATGCCATTTTATGAGTTTTATGATCCGAAATAGGAAAATCTCAAAAACAAAAAACAAATAAAACCAAAAACAAAAAAAAAACAAAAACAAAAAAAAACAAATAAAACCAAAAAACCAAATAAAACCAAAAAACCAACTTTTCATTTTGAAAAAAGTTTGATTTTTTGCACCTCTGTCCTCTTGGTAATCTGTGTTACAAAAACCTCGGTAGTCTGAGGGTTAAATAAACGAATACACATATGCCTACATACATCATATTTATTACTCGATAGAACTGTTAGGACACGAAATATGTTAGAAATTCATAGTTAATTGCAAGACATTTAAATTAAGATTTATACATTTATTATGATTCACATGTAAATAGGCTACCCAGTGACGTAACGAAGAGGGGCAGAGGGAGCAGCTGCACCAGAGGGGCGCAGTAGTAAACAGTACTATAATTATGATAAGAACAATTAATTAAGTCAACGAGAACATCTAAAGGGGGCATCATCATATATTCGTTTAATGTGTTAACAACAGACATAACGCTGTAGGTGTACATTGAGAAAAAAAATACATATAGATATAATAGTATGAAGTAATAATAGCTTAGTAAGAGTTCAGGAATAACATACGAGATATAAAATTTCGTGAGTCCTTATCAGGAAGGTTAAAGTTATGTGGTCTGACCCTAAGAAAATAGGGCGTAAAATGTTGGTTAGGAAAAAGGCATCTGAGTGAATGATTCTCATTTAAGAGAACGGCGCAGTCATCAACCCTTGTCCCTGGGTGCTGAAACCCTTCTTTACGCCACTACATATACCCTTCAAAGTCCTTTGAAACCACAATAAAGACAATGCTAGATTCACCTACAAATTCTTACAACTATAATTGCAAAACACCTTGTAACCGCTTCGGTGAATCTCTTTGGCCTCTGTAGACATGCGCTTTACTAACCAGCGCAGAGATGTCGCTCATTTGAAATTTCAAAGAGTCCATAATTATTTTCTGCACGGCTTTCCATTCCGTTAGAAATGGATGCCTTGGGTTTCTAATAGTAGTGTGAGCAAAGAAGAAGTTATCGTCATTTTCTGTCTAATCCGTCTAAATAATTCGCATCCGTAGAAATATCGGGTAAAATCAGCGTTCATAGTCTGTGTTAATCATTAAGAAAGATTTTAAAGTGGTCTTTGTGGTCCGTAGAGTGAGTTTGTCGATTCAGAGACTGCGTCGTGAGCTGTGGCAAAGAACTTAAACAAGAAGGCCATTTTTGGAGTTTTCGACATTAAAGATCCAAAAAGAAATGAATTAGATTAAATATGACGTGCAAAACTGGTAAATGTGGCGAATATATTTGATTTTGCTATTGGGGCTTCGTAGATGACGAAAATCTGAGATGATTGATTGCACTGTGCCAAGGCAGTGTGATGACCTTACTACACTGCTGCAATTTCGATTTTCTCGTCAACCACCATGATGCTGATAATGGCGTTCAATTCAGAATTACTTATACCAAGAAGAGAAGCAGATGATTTGGATGAATGGAAGGAAAAGCTCAGCTTATAGCACTAGTCGTCAGGTCATATTTTCAGTTCTTCTAAGCACGTCAGGGCATTGTAGCTATTCCATTTCCTTCACATTCAGACGACCAGATTCCAAGTGCTTACCTTGTTCGAAACATCTAGGATGCTGGAAAAGCCAACTGCAGTGCTTGAGGGAACCAGTGTTGAAAGTCATCCAATGTTGTTAGACAGAATAATGCCTTTGGAGATTTGAAGTCATATTTGCTGTGCATACATTTATGCACAAATATGCTTCACAGGAATAAATCTCTAACAGAAGAAACATTGACATTACATCAGGAATGAGTAATCACGCTGTTGTTGAATCCTAATTTGTCAGCAACATCGGCTTCAACGTCCAGATTATGCCTGTACAATTGAATGACTGATACTCTGATTAAGTTATTGCTTTGAGTATGAATTCTGCTGCCTTTGACTGGACGTAACTGGGAGGAAAGCTCAACCATCATTCTGATGCTGGTGATAGGCAGCTCATTCATTCGTCTTCTTCATCTTCCTTCCGATGGTTGCAGTTAGTTTGGCTGAACTTCAGACTGACAGCTGAATCTGTGGCTTCCTGAAGAAATGGACAGTGAACTGGCAGATGAGACGAATTAATGATGGTTCTGCTGTCATCTTCATAAATGCTGTGTAATGTTATGTAATATGTAATCTGCAAGGTCTATCTGTGTACAATTACCAATAATTTTGATAATTTCTCAAAAATTAAGCTGGTTAAAAGACCAAATATTACAGTATTTCAGGGCTAAAATTTTACATGTACAATTTTTTTAAACAAATTATGAATGGGCATTTCATGCTTTTGGCTGCGTATAATAGTAAGTAAGTAATTAATGCTTTTGTTAACATGCCAAGTGTCCATCAGATGAATGTGGAATTGTAGGCATATGTATAAAGCTTATTCTTTTGTAGCTTGAACTTTAAGTTTCCTGTCACTCCTGGTATGGACATGTTGGACCAATGTTTTGGGATAAAATTCGTAATTATTACATGGTCTTAGCAAGGCTGCCAACCAGGCCCTTAGCCAGAAATAAAAAGTAGCCCGTCCAAAAGTCGCCACCATTCCAGTCTGACGGCAATGCCCCAACCCTACACTGAATGACCTATGACATTTATGCCCTCCAAACTAATTTCCACCCATCCTTTAGACGGGTGGCTGGCTATGGTTCTGTCTTTCACTGATTGACAACTGTGACAGGCTGTGAAAAGGAAGGGCCTTAACAACTCAATTGAATAGCCTATATTAAAAGTTTCCAATTACATCAAAGACTTAACCCTTCTGCAGTTTCCAGTGTAATTAAATGGCCCTTGGAGATAGAGAAATTGGAGCAGTAGGCCTAGGACCTAGGTTAAGTGAACTGTGACTGCTCTCTGGATTATAATCTGTCCAAATAGACAGACATCATTTAACAATTTATGCCCGTCCAAAATCATTTCCACCCGTCCAAAAGACGGGTGGACGGATGGCTGGCTAAGGGCCTGCTGCCAACCAGATCAGTTAGCTTGACCTTGGTGATTATAAAGCTGCATGTGCTGAAAGACTACACCCTTATGGTGATCCTAAAGGTCCTATATCTATCAATCAATTAATCAATCAGTCAATGTAAACTTGATATAGCGCCTCTTCAAGAACCCTACTTGAAAGTGCTCCCGGCCCAACAATAGGTGAAAAGAATGGTTTTTAAAAGCGCGAATTAACAGGCTGAAGAATTTGTCCTTGGTAGCAGATGTAGCCCCAATTGAAGGCCGTTCCAAGTGATTGTGCCTGCGATAGAGAAAGCCCGGTATTGCATACATAAATAATCAGATGCACACATACATTGCCAGGTGCTGTGGTTTCTAGAGAAATCGATTTGTGCAGTCTTTTTCTCGTGGGTGTCTAAGTTAGGTTGTGACCGAATCTTGATCCGGAAATCGGGTTTCACCAGATTTTACCCTAGACCGATTATTCGGAATCATCGCATCCCAGGATTACCGATCCAAATACCAAAAGAAGTAATATTTTTGATAGAAAACATTTGTTTTTTCTTTAATAAAAAAATAGTAACCAGTTTTGTCGACCTGCGGTAATCTGTTTTAAATAATGAAATTGTGAGTCGACGCATCAACAAAGTGTGATCATGGAGTAACAAACAGTGCCTAGAACCAAATAAAAATTAATATTGCCGGTTAATCGAATTGAATCCAGATTCGGAAAAAAAGCAGGCCAACTAACCGGATAATATCCGTGTTCGGAAATTGGCAAAAAATGCTAATCGGTCACACCCTAGTTTAAGTTGACTATTTTAGACTATTATACAGAACTGTAACAGTGCAGTACATAAGGAATTTTGGTTTTGTAGATGCAGGATAAGGAAAACAGACGTGATTTTCTGTGTCTCGTCTGCTTGTAGGCAGCTTTCTCAACTTTAACTGATTTGTGAGTATGTGTAAAAACGTGAATCTCGAATAATTTGTGCTTTGTGAATAGGAAACTGATTTCATGAACAGGGGTCACCGTAGAGACATATTGCAGATTCTATAACACAGCAGTTCAATTATACGATATAGGCATTGTAGTGCTTCTTTGCCACTGGGCTGTGTGGCTGGTCTGCAGTCTGTTGCATGAGCATTTGGAATAATATTACCTTACATTTGTTGGTGCTCATTATTCTGTCTTGTTTTCAATGTATCATTTGACATTATGTTTCTTTATTTTGTTTTGCTCTTGCTACAGTTGTACTACTTCTTTTGTTTAAACTCTTACTACAGTGGTATATAAATATTATTATTATCAATCAGTCAAAACGTATATAGCGACCCTCCAAAACTCTACTCAGAGGTGCTCAATTAATAATTATATCAAATAATATATTAATGTTATTAGTTTTAACTTTTTCTACCATGATCATTGTCATTATTATTGCTGATTTTGCTCCATTGTTCATTAATTTAATGATTTGTTATTCCTGTGACTTTGACAGGTGAGTGAAATCCTGCCTTGTTGGTTGAGAATGGCTTTGCTGTGTATCAGAGAAGATGCATGCAAGTCATGGGAGAAGAGTGGAAAGGCAGAATTCCTACGACTGTGCAACAATCTCCTTTCTTCTCAGAAGAAAACTGTCGAAGTGACCGGCGAAAAGGACCTCAAGCGGGCGCTTTACGAGCTGTGCTGGCTCGGCGTCCGCGGTCAGCTCAAAACTGACCTGGTTGTCATGACAGTCTCTGAGATGGCTCACGATCGACCAGGTGTTCTGTCACTTGTTGCCGATCTTTTTAGCGTGATCGACGTAGAGTTGAGTTGCCTGGAGGATGCAGGCGATCGAGAGAGATTCGTTGGTCTTGTAAACGCCTGTCAGCTGCAGATCCCTGACTTCATTCTGAAGGAGAGGCTAGATGCGGAGACCCTCGAGAACATGGGCCTCATACAGTCGAAGGCTCTCTTCCAGCAGAAATATGTCAAGACAAAGACCAAGCTCTACTACAAGCAGCAGAAGTTCAACCTGCTTCGCGAAGAGAGCGAGGGATATTCCAAGCTGATAACGGAACTGAATCAGGAATTTCCGGAGAACATGACGCACCTGACTGTACTTCAGAACATCAAGTCGCTCATCGGCTGCTTCAACCTTGACCCGAACAGAGTCCTTGACATAATTCTCGAGTCGTTTGAATGTCGACCGGAGAAAGGTGTCATGTTCGTACCGTTACTGACCGAGTACACTGCGGACGAGGAAACCCTGTGTCACATTCTTGGCTTCAAATTTCATTTCTACCAACAGACACAGGACAGTTTCACTCCAGCATCTCTCTACCATGTAGCGGCTCTGCTCCTCTCTCACAAGTTGGTTTCTCTTGATATGCTTTACCCACATCTGAATCCGCCGAATGCGGAAATTGTAGAGAAATACAAAGCAGAGCTTCAAGAGGCACGGCAGTACAATCGAAAACTGACTATTGCCACGCTGTCGGAGAAGCCGCCGAGTACGGAGAATCACGAAGAGGAGAAGGAGAGAAATGAACCAGCTGCACAAAATCAAAAATTTGGTCTGTGTGAAGCATTAATAAAGATCGGTGACTGGCAGAGTGCAAGAACGCTGATGAAGTCTCTGCCGCCTTTCACGGCCGTCACTCACAAGCCGTTGGCCAAGTGTCTATGTCAGCTCATCAGTTACATCATCGAGCCCCTCTACGTCAAGCACAGCGGCCTGCCGATCATTGTAACTCGGAAGCGATTTCAGCCGACGGCGTTTGGCGCGACGATAAACCAGGCTGCGGTGTTCGAAGATCTGCCTTTGCTGGTGTTTCCTTTGTTGAGAGAACTGGGTCCACATCTGGTCTGCGATCCGATCCTTTTGGTGAAGATCAATCGTCTGGCCAAGGCCTTCATGACCTGTTCTGAGCCTCCAGACGAAACGTCCGAGGTCTTCGGCGGCTTCCTCACAATCTACGACGAGGTTCTGCTCCCGAGTTTGTCCCTACTCCCCGGCAACTGTGGCATCTCAGAGGAATACTGGGGCTTTATCAAACTTCTGCGATATGAACACAGATACCGTCTGTACGGCCAGTGGAAAAACGAGGCACATCTTCACCACGCACGCCTCATTCGCGCTCGTGCGGACATCCTCGACAAGTCGAGGTATATCATGAAGCGACTGTCGAAGGAAAACGTGAAGCCGCTTGGGCGCCAGATTGGTAAGCTGAGTCACAGTGCTCCTGGGACTGTATTCGAGTACATCCTGTCTCAGATTCAGAAATACGACAACTTCATTGGTCCAGTGGTTGACAGCTTAAAGTTCCTGACGTCTCTGTCGTACGACGTCCTGGCGTACTGCATAATAGAAGCTCTGGCGAACCCCGAGAGGGAGCGGCTGAAGACCGACGACACCAACATATCGACGTGGCTGCAGAGTCTTGCCAACTTCAGTGGTTCAGTTATGAAGAAGTATCCCATTGACCTCGGTGGCCTGCTGCACTACATCGCTAATCAGCTGAAGGCCAACAAAAGCTACGACCTGTACGTGCTGAGGGAGGTCATCCAAAAGATGGCAGGGATCGAGGTCTCTGAAGAGATAACGTCCGACCAGCTTCTGGCTATGAGCGGAGGGGAGCTCCTTCGACAGGAGGGAGGATGCTTCACGCAGATTCGTAATACAAAGAAGTCTTCAGGGCGACTGATGGAATCTCTTACAGAGCACGAATTGGCCATTCCACTCTGTCTGTTAATGGCACAGCAGCGTTTTGGAATCATATTTCTAGCGACCGACCCCCAGGCGGACAATCGCCATACGAAGCTGATTGGAAAGCTCTATGATCAGTGCCAGGACACCCTTGTCCAGTTCCTTAGTTTTCTTTCGCTGCAGCTGAGCGCAGACGAACTGACCAAAACTCTGCCCGACATAAGCGAACTGATGTCGATGTACCAGATCACACCAGACGTCGCTTTTGGACTGTGGAGAATCGTCTTCTCAAACTCCATCAGCGCAAAGTTCGACGACTTACGGAAACTAGACAAGAAGGACAAGCAGCTGAACTTGCCGAACGCCAAAGTCCAGAGATACCTGGATGCGGTGGAGTTCGTGATGAACCCGGTCATGGACGTCATCCGACCGCTGAATCCGTCTAAGATCTGGGACGACGTTGGTCTCCAGTTCTACACGACCTTCTGGTCGCTTGCCATTTACGACATCGACGTCCCGACGAGTTCGTACGAGAAACAGATCCTACTGCACAAGTCGCAGCAGACGACCATGGAGGACAACAAAGACCTGGCACAAAGCAAGAAGAAGAAGGAAAAGGAACGATCCACGGCGTTGATGGACAAGCTCGAGGACGAAAGGAAACGGCAGGACGAACACGTTAAGATGGTGATGGCGCGTCTGAAACACGAAAAAGACTCCTGGTTCCTTCTCAAGTCGTCCAAGCATTCCACAATAACTGCCATTCTGCAGATGTGCCTCTTTCCCCGCTGTTGCTTCACGGCCATAGACGCGATCTACTGCGCGAAATTTATCTACATCATGCACAACCTGAAGACTCCCAACTTCTCATCTCTCATCTGCTATGACCGGATATTCAGCGACATAACGTGGGCCATGACCAGCTGCACAGAGAACGAGGCCCACCGCTACGGACGCTTTCTCTGTGCCGTTTTAGACAACATTATGTCATGGCATTCAGATAAGAATATCTATGACAAAGAGTGTGCCGATTACCCGGGCTTTGTGACCGTTTTCCGATCGCCTTCCTCGCACCAGAATGCGGTGGCCGATCACCTGGATTACGAGAATTACCGCCACGTGGTGCACAAGTGGCACTACAGTCTCACCAGAGTGTCGGTCAATTGTCTTGAATCAGGCGACTACATCCAGATCCGAAACATGCTTATCATCTTGACGAAGATCCTGCCGCACTATCCGAAGGTGATAAAGCTGGGAACGGCTCTCGAGAGAAGAGTCGAGAGAGTCATCGAAGAGGAAAAGGAGAAACGGCAAGACCTCTACGTACATGCGCTCGCCTACTCCGGACAGCTGAAGGCATCCAAGAAGCACTGGATCTACGACCAACAGTTCCACAAAAAGGAACCCGATCCGAAGGCACAGACAAAGCCGGCGGCAACGGGTCTGGATGGAGGTTTGACAGCAGGAGCCGATGCACTGTCCCAGAAGGTTATGAAACAAGATACAATGGCTGAAGTGAAGTCTGAGAAATTGGAAACATCGCCCGTTAAACATGCCAGCAAAGGTCGTGTGAAGGATGTTGCAGCTGCAGGGGACGATGGCGCTGCCGCCGGTGCTCTGCATCCCGTTAAGACTGAGGTAAAAGAAAAGGTGAAGGACGTGAAAGAGTCCGGTTTCCTAAAAGATAGAGAAAAGACGCCAAAAGAGTCGAGAAGCAGCCTGGACATTGCGGAGAAAGAGCGCCGGCGAGACGTCGGCGATGGCAGAAGGGTGCATACTCAGGCATCTGTTGAACAGTTGGAGATGAAGCAGGAATTGAAACATGACAAGGACAGAGAGAAAGTTGTTTTAAAGGAAGAGAAGAGACTAGAGGGAAGAAACAGACAGTCGGACATACAAAGGGAGGTAGACGACGTGACAAAGGACAAGAGTTCCCGGGCGGCTTCGGACAAGAGCGACAAGGGCAGCCGCGGCCACAGCCGAGAGAGCGATCGCGACAGGGAGTACGAGCAGCTGGACGAAAGGACCTCGCGCTCGATGGAGAGCCACCGACGCAGTGCAGATGCATCGAAATCAGGGGAGGAGAGAGAAGTGAAACGGCGCAAGGTGGATGCAGCGTCATTATCCATGAAGAGCAGTCCAGGATTTGAGCGAAGTGAGGAGCGAGAGAGGTCAGACGGGCGGCTGAGCAGTCGTGAACTGAAGGAATCCGCTGGTGACTGGGAAAAGAAGAGGGATCCTCTGAGGGAGAAACCCGAACGTAAGAGACTCAGTTCTGGAACAATTGGCTACAAGGCAGACGGAGAGGGCCACGAGGTCAAACGACACAAGGCGGAGGAGGGAGGCCGAGAGAAACTCGGCAAAACAAACGGGAGCGAGCTGCGGGAGAAGAAGAAAGAACTGCGCCAGAGTTCGCGATCTAAGGAACGGCAGCATATCAAGGAAGACGAGCTGAGTCGAGTTCTGATCAAGGAGGAAGACATGCCTAAGGAACGCCTGAGAGTGAAGGAGCTGGGCGATGGCCGACGAGAGAAAGTCCGGACCAAAGCGGACGGTCACAAGCGACCGAAGGACGAGGATTACGTCGTCGTCAAAGAAAGTCGGATGCGGCTGAGGGATTCAAGCAAGGACAGAGACCAACTGCGAGACTAGCCATTCTCTCGCTTTGTTTACCAGAGGTCAAATCAACTCAGAGGTCATTCGCAATGAAGTAATGAACATTCGTGTAACAAGACCGAGTACGATGGACGATTGGGTGTTCTTCACTTGCTGCAACAAAAGTACTGGTTTTTTAGTCGCATCTAAGATTAGGCTGATTTTCGGTCCTTGCGATGTGACTGGAATTGTTGCACATTCGGTACTAGTAGCTGGTTTGGTGAAACAATGACTGGATTTTATATAAAGACATGATTCTGTTTTATATCCAGTTCGAAAGTGAACGTTGAACACGCAATTATACGAGATGTGAATGTCCTCTTGCTTTCTTTTGGTTTGCTTGGTGTGAATTTTTCACATTTGTTTTTGGAATATCTGGGTAGTAGTTAAAAATCTGGCCAAAGTGGATGTTTGATGAATTCTATATCTGGGACTGGTTAATTTTCGTGTTTCAAACTCAAAGGACAATTTCCTAGGGCAGACTACACGTGGCAAAAAGGATTAAAACCTTTTCCTCAGCGTACAGTGCTACGAAGTAACGGTATTTTTTAACAGATAAACATTCCCGACTTTAGTTTGAGTGCTTTCCATCGTAGAAGTAAGTCAGTAGTTCATATGTTAATAATACAGTCTTAGGATTGCTTGTTAAAGATGGAGTTGGGTCCTTTGTCCGACAAACAGCAATTTACCATTTGACAAAGGGCCTTTATTTTCCAGTTTCCTTTAATGGCCACCTTATGACACAATAAATTTAGTATGAGACTGCAATATTGTTCAATTTCTTTCTTCTGAATAAACATATATATATATATATATATATAATATATGCTTTATATATATTCGATTATCACTGCACCGTATGATTTCTGGTGTCTTCAGTAACCAATGAAGAGGCTTTTAGACGTTGAGTTCATTGTAAACATCAATATCAAACAGCAAATGCATTGTAATGTGCATGCCACCAAATTCTTACTGAAATTGACCTATGCATGACACATGTGACTTTTCAAGTAAAGAAATTGAGGTTTAAGTTGTGTCAGGTTAAGCTATCATTTCGTTGTTAGAGTCATGCGATTAAGGGACTGTATCGGATTGCTTCGTCTTAGAAATATTCGACTAATGTTGCTGGTGGTAAACATTGTTCATCAGGTGTCAATAATACGGTTGCTATAATGGAGGCTTTGTTGTTCAACATTATTTGCTCTGATTTCATTAGATTCACTAGTTTTACAGGCAGGGTTGACCCTTCTGGCCTGTCCATAAACATCTTTACAGACTGATCTTGTGGATACTGACCTGATTACTTTCTCGATTTGGTGCACCATCGGCTGATGCCTTGTGCATTAGGCACTGGTGTGATAGAGTTTATAAACCACTATTTAATTGGCACTAAACAAGTCTTATATGGGCCCATATTACCACTATGGTAGAGGGATTTGTGAGGTTTGATGATGGAACTCGAGATTAGGATTTGAAATCACAATTATTAGGTGACAGGGTGAAAGAGCACAAAGAACTGACTTTTCCAACTAGGGCCCAGGGTTTGGTTTGGCAGCATACCGTAAACGCCCCTGCAGGGTTGAGGTTGGGTTGCCATTGCTTTCCAGTCATATCTTTAAAATATTTCCAGTGAAAATTATTTTTATAGCACAAGTTATGTACTATGCAAATGATAGGAGGTTAAAAACAGACACCCAGGCCTTGTATATTTTCCAGTATCTGCTGCATGGTCAAACTGATAGCACAACCAAAGGACTGAAAAATTGCTGTGACTACATGAGTAACTTCCTACTTGGCCTTCTAGCTGTACATTCTTTCCGGATTGGACATACACACTGGCCAACATTTCCATGGATATTAGATGGGACCCGTGTGGGCTGTTCGGCTTTTGTATGGGCCCCAGGCGTGCAGAGTGAGGATAATTGATGGAGCTGAAGTTCGCTGGGGATCGAACTGCAGTCGAGGTTAATACCGACTCACCCCGTGCCAGTGTTATGTAATGTAGTGTAAAACTAAATTTCTCAGCGCCCACAAAAGCCACATCAGGGAGACCAGCTTATTCACCGGCATGTATAGCCATGTAGGCTACAAGCCAAAGTGGGCCTACTATGGACCAAATAAACAAGGATCTCTGGGCGCAGGGCTGCATTAAGGCTAGTGCGAGCACGGGTGCTGTGATTGCCTTCGAAAGCCCCCCCCCCTCTGACGTCCACCGGTTCACCCGGCACATATTTATAAAAATGCGGGCCACTCTAAACTGCGGGCCCAATGCTGCAGCATCCTTAGCACCAGTGGCGGCGCCAGGAGTTCAGGTTTGGGGGTGGCTAAAGCTCAAAACCTTCACTTTTGTCCCCTTCTCGCTGTGATTTGCAGTGATTTCCAACTTTTTTTGGGGGGGGTGGGGTGGCTGAGCCGCAGTTAGGGGATAAGCACCCTTAGCCCCTCTGGCGCCGCCACTGCTTAGCACCCCCTTAATTCGGGCCTGTCTAGGCTAAAACATTGGGTGGGTGACTGGCCCATTCGATGCATTGTCATACGCCCTTTATAAGATTTCCGCCAGTTCCCTCATCTCATTTCACGCCTCCTAGCTTATTTGAATTAATGAAGAAGAATATAATTATTATTTAACTAATGAGACCGTGCTTTGAAAGGTCGTTGCTTTGAACCGTGAAGTCGAAGTGAATTGTTTTAAGCATTGATATGTATTAATACGACTATTAATTAACTAACTAACTAAATAATAATAACTAACTATTAAAAATTATTACAGGGATCTATATTGGGGCTGTTATCACTGTTTGATAAATATTTCCTTAAGGGTATAGCTATCCATGGACATGATACTAGAGCATCCTGTAAATATCGAACCCCAGGGGCACGAACCAGAACTAAGCAGTTTTCAATTAAATGCTCAGGTCCACCACTTTGGGATTCTCTTCCTCCGAATTTAATAAATATATTACACTTGGCTCAATTTAAAGCTCAACTGAAACATTTAATTTTATCTATTGAACAAATAAAAAGAATATGACTCGATAGATTGTACCTTAGTTAAGATTGTTTATAATGTACAACTGTGAACATTATAATCTGTTTTGTTTTGATTTTATTTGTTTGTTTTAAATCTTGTACTGCAATGTTTTGTTATTTAGTTATTTGGCTATGATTTAGCCCTAACATTGTTATTTCTTCTTAGAATTTTCTAAAACTATATGATCATAAAAATCGTCTTGCCATCACTAAATGTAATGTGGAAAAGGGGCAGCCCTGCAATAGCGGATTATTTTATCCTTTAGGGCTGTCCTGTTGACGGCATCAGCAGATTAACATTTTTTTTTAATGACTGATTGTTAATTAATTGTGCTGTTGTTGATTCAATAAACGGCTGATTGATTTATTAATAGAGATCACTGGTTTTAAGTACGTAATTGGGCATTGCAGCATCTATGCTATCTAATCTTCTGTAGTGGTAAACACAGAATGCTCCATGTCGTCGTCTAGTCAAAATTAATGCCGATGATATTAATTAAAAAATTTTATTAAACAATTTCGTGTATGGCATCTCCTCAGTCATCAGTCCGTCCCAATCCACAGCTTCAAGACTACATATTTACTGACAAAATCGGCAGCGGAACTTACGCCACAGTTTATAAGGCCTACCGAAAGGTATCTTTTAAGTCTGTCATCAACTTTCGATAATTTATCGTTTCGACATCTCATATTATCAGATGAATTCCTAAATTAAAATTTCATCATTTAACTTTATGGTTGGCACTTACCAGAGTATAATTGGGCAAACTTATAGTATCGTGGGCTGAAGGATTATATAGTATCTTTGGGCATGCTGAGCGGACGCCGGACGATACCAGGTTTTCTAACGACACTAACCCTAACTCTTAGCCTAACCGACCCTCACGACGCCAGTAAACTTACGCACTATATCCTTCAGCCCCGATTCTATGAGCTTGCCGTATTATAATTGACTTTCAAACTCGAGATAAAATTGTCAGTTCTATTGTAATCTTACGATGAGTTGATCGTAATGTAGGGCGCTATATAAATTCACCAATACAGTCTTATTTTTATTAGGGTTTGAATACTTCATAATTGCAGTTCATGAATTTTTTGCAGAGTGGACTGAGAGAAGTGGTAGCCGTGAAATGTGTCAGCAAAGCATCGCTGAATAATGTTTCCAAGGAAAACCTTCTGACTGAAATCGAATTGCTCAAGACGCTACAGCATGAACACATTGTTCACCTCAAAGATTTCACTGTATGGGTGCTTTTATGCTTCTCTTAATTTCGTTAGGGACTACAATGGCAGATCTGCTTAATAACATGTCGTGTTTATTGTTAATTCAAACTGACACACCGCAGTATGATTACAAGTTGTAGTATGAACGGATGATTACCGTACAAATTATTACAGGGGTTGAATTTTAGCTGCATGGCAGCCATACAAGGCGACCATCTGCCCTGCTCATTTTACCAATGCCACCTAGTGAATGTAAGGCTGAGTGGACCTTTTGGGGTAGTGGGCATCGATCCCATATCCATGCTGATCTTCTGCTCTTTGTGTTACCATTCACCTAAGCCCACTCCACCAAGTACCAAGTACACCAAATAGAACGTGGTGGCTTGTGAATTAACTGCTTGCTTTATTAGGCAAACTTGTCACAGTTGAATCTTCCCAAAGCCCTTGATGCATACCTTAGTTTAGCGCATTCAAGTGATGCTTTGTTAGATTGGAGTTTTTAATAAGTATATTTTATGGTGTTACTTTGGCATTTTCCATCATCAGATTAGGAGAGCCTCTTAGGACATTTCCTTGAAGAGGTCTGTGTGGTTCATGCGTGATTTAACAATGTAAGCAATGTAAAAATATAGAAGCCAAATCAGCAAATTTGTTTAAGGAAGAATAGGGACAAGCTTAATTGTGTGTATGGTATTTTGCAAAGAGAAGTTAAGGCTAGGGTTTCAGTGAAGCAAGACAGGGTTTGTAATGCATGTGCGCTTGTCAGATGCAAATAAAGTCTACTTACTTACTTACTTGTATACCTGTGACAGTTTCGTTGACTTGGTTACGGCGAAGTTATTAAATAATTGATATTTATGTTTTTTCCTCAGTGGGATGATAATTATATCTACATCATCATGGAGTTCTGCAGTGGTGGAGACCTTTCAACTTTCATTCGCGAACAAAGATCTCTGCCAGAGAAAATTGCCAGACGCTTTCTCCAACAGCTAGGTGTCTAAGACTTCATTTTGTGTTCTTTTAACAGATGCCTTATACTTATGCTTACTGAACATTTAAAATGCTAATATGGCAATTTATAATGCCGTCTATCAATGGTCTCCATCCATGTTGGCTATTGGTGCCAGATTATACACGATCACCTGAACACTGGTTAAATGACTTGGTGGCTGTTGAGTTCAGTGGCGTAACGAGGGGGCAGGGGGCAGCCGCCCCGGGGTCTGCAGCACTGGGGGGGGGCCGCAAAATGAGGGTTTAAGACTATTTTTGGTAAGAAAATAGACAAATTTTAGGTAAATTTTAGGTTTTTTAAGGAAAAGTAGGACGGGGGCGCAAATCAACGTAGGACAGGGGGCGCAAAATGAGGGTTACAGACGAAAAAGCAAAAAAAAACAAAAAAACCTAGTTATGCCCCTGGTTGAGTTAACTGCTTGCTTTATAAGGCAAACTCTACACAACTGAATCTTGGAAACTGCTTCATGCCAGACAAAGGTTCCCATAAAAACTTGAATAACCTTGATGAGAAAAAGCTCTGTCTAAGTTTCTCCTAATTCTGTAATGATGACATTTCATTTCTAATCTAGCAACTGCCTTATCAAAGCATAGGTCTTTGGTACTCAGGACAAACTGTTTCATGATAACAGGTTCTGTACCTTACAGTACACTAAATTAAACTAGATTATGTTAAAATAGATATTTAAAAAATTAGATGAATAAGTTCTGCTTTCTTTGTTATGTAGCATCTGCCCTCCAGTACATGAGGTCAAAGCACGTGTCACACATGGATCTCAAACCATCAAACATCCTTCTATCTTCCACACTGAATCCGCAGCTGAAAATAGGAGGTTGGAATCACCTGGTTATCGTTTTTCTGCAGTTATGTAGATAGATGGTTTAGACTTTAGAGCACCATTGGACTTAACACTTTAACGACGAGCTGTGCTGGTTTCCCAGTCACTTTTAATACATGCTCGTCGTTAAAGTGTTAATTGGCACATACGTGACTGGACAAAAGGAATTGTTTTATGATTGTATTCTATTTGAAAATAGAAATGGATGTCAGTAGTTGCAGATTATCTGAAGTCGATTCCAACTCCTGGTCCTGTGGAGGAGACACAATATTCCACCAAAGCAGTGTTTCCATTAGAGTCCAAAAAGAGGACGTATTTGCACTCTGACCTGGAATTTTTTGGATGTAGCTCATTGCTTTCGGCTATCACACCGACAAATTTGGACGTTTTTGCGGAAGTAAAATCGGCCATATGGGCGTTAACGGAAACACTGCACCAAATATTGTTTTTCACCACATGACCAAATTATAGGTTTTTAATGTCAGTTGGTAATTTCTTATTTGTTTGTAATACAGTGTGTACTCATTAACTTGACAACGTCCTGCACCAACTACCACCTCCCCCGCCCCAACCAAACCCACTTTCTTCTCCCTCTGTCACGTTCCCATGACCGCATAATCCCCTAGCCAACAGCCTGATGCACAAAACATTTATAGTTAGGATGCTAAATATATTTTAACTGTGTTTATTAAAGTCACCAAGTGCGATTAGCATTTGGTTAATAAAGAATATACTTACTTACTTCAAAACAAATGTTGTTTTTGATGTTTAGATTTTGGCTTTGCCCAGTATCTGATCGGAGAGACTGAAGCTCTGTTCCTGAGGGGATCTCTGCTTTACATGGCTCCAGAGATCATCACGCTACGGCAGTACAACGAGAAGGCTGACCTCTGGTCTGTTGGGGTCATTCTTTATGGTAAGTCATTAGAACTCAAGCCGCCGCGTAGGGACCCTGGGCAAGTCCTTCACTCGCAATTGCTCATGCGCTTCAGCGTGAAACTCCAATTCAGTGTCCACGCTGTAGTTGGGAGCGCCTCTGAGTAGAAATCTTGAAGGGGCGCTATAACAAGTGCTCATACATACATACATACATGTCATACATACATAGAAACCATCTCAACTTAATACATCTATCTTTGTCCTCCATATGTGAGAGGAGTAAAGGAATACAGTATTAATTAAGTTACTTGGTCTGGACTATGAGGGTTTATTGGCTTCTCTATGTTCTTTCTCATCAAGTCCTTATTGTAGTTGTGTGAGCAAAAGGAACAGGCAGGTCTCCGTGGGCGGTGGGGCGGAGGCTGCGACCACTATGAGATGAGACAGAGCAGCTGGACCTGGAATGGCCTCCCTCTGGAGCTTCACCTATTTCCTATGACCTCCTTTCCTATGTTGTTTTCTCACCTTAAAACGGTTCTTTTTGGCCGTGCTGGAGTCGAGAGCACCTCTGAGTAGTTTTCTTGAAGGGGCGCTATACAAATGTTCAAAATGAATGAATGAATGAGTCTGGGGAATGCACTGTCTATCGAGGGTGAGTTTTGTGCTGTAGAATGCTTGTTCAGCCGCGCTCCATTTGCTTCGAAGACGATGAAGGAACTGCAGAGTCGAATCAAGGACACGGCGCCCATCGAGGTGAGAATCATTTCAGGCTCCCTATTCATAGCTGAGCATTTGGCTGATTTCTTTATTTACCTTGTGTATGCATCTTTAAGTGTATCTAGATGTTTCACAATATACAGTACAACTGTATTTGATATTGCCCTCCTTCCAAAGTTCAGAAGTGCCAACATGACAGAAGATCGATGGCACGGAGCAACTGTGAGAGAAGGACTTGCTCAAGGTCTCTACAAGTATTTGTCTTGGACGAGACTTGAATCCATACTCTTAATGTTACAGGTCGAGCTACTGTGCCACACGTGACATTTTGGTCATGTCTTTGAGCTTTCTATCATGAATTTTTTTGTTGAACACTGGTTGACTGCTTGCCTTGTAATGCAGAGGGTACGGTTTCAAACCTCCCTTAAGACGGTTACTTTATAGGGAACTTGAGCAAGTCCTTCACTCACAATTGCTCAGCACAATTGATTGATGTCTTTAGAGGGATCAAATAAAAGAGTAAACTATTAATAGGAAGAATTTCTGCATTTGTCAGGTGGCTGTCTGTATCCGCTCGTTCTGTTGTTTGGCTGTTTAAGATTCCACTTGGTGTCCAGATTTCTGACAGCTGTCGCGATCTCTTAGTTCGTCTCCTTCAACGTGACCCAGATCTCAGAATTCCCTACGAAGAATTCTTCTGTCATCCTTTTCTCGACTTTGAGCATCGTCCTTCTTCGGAAGCTCTGCAGAGAGCAGTAAGTCATTCTGTCATCTAAGTACATGCATATATTCGTGTTTATTATTAATTCAAACTGACACACCGCAGTATGATTACAAGTCATAGATATGAATGGATGATCACAAGTTATTACAGGAGTCGAATTTAACCATGTGGCAGCCATGCAAGGCACCCATCTGTCCTACTGCTCATTTTACCAACACCACCTAGCGAATAGAAGGCTGAGTTAACCTTTGGGAGGGTAGTTGGAATCGATCTCGCGTCCATGCTCTGGTCATCTGCTCTTCGTGTTGGAGTGTTACCATTCGCCTAAACCCCCTCCCTTCAATCCCAATCCTCCTTCTGCCTTCCAACCTTGCTCGTCCTCAACGAAACCTGCCATAGCAGCTCCTATGCCTCCTGTCTCTGGTCTCTATGGCAACCGGACTTGGATATCCAAAGGACATCACTCTCTGATATACCCGTGAATAAGCTGGTGCTCTTCGTGTTGCTTTACAGCAGCGCTTCGGAAATGTGAAGTTTGACATTGCTATTCTAGGGCAAGATACGATGTTTAAGGGGTTTTGTTTCCACCCTTTTCTACCCGTAATCTGATTCAATTCATTGTAAGAGTTGTCTGCTTGCAGACTGACCTCGTGACGGAAGCTGTGATGAAAGACAAAGCCGGCCAGTTCCATGACGCAGTCACTCTCTACTGCCAGTCTCTCGAGTATTTCATTCCGGCCATACAGTGTAGGTACTATGCTTCCTTTGTAAATTTATATAGCTCCTGTTAGATAGATATCAACTGCTGAGAGGCACTCCTGATCGTAGATAATAATAATAATAATATTTGTTTATTAATTCAAACTGATAACTATGCAGTAAGATTACATGATATAGTAGTAACAAATGATAAGAAGTTTAACAGGAGTCGAATTGAACTGTGGCAGACTGCAAGGTGCCCATATGTCCTACTCCTCGATTTACAGTCTCCCTCTAGGGACTAGAAGGCTGAATCAACCTTGTGGGTTGGTGAATATCGAACCCACGGCCTTCTGATCTTCGTGGAAAGTGGTGAACAATTTCCCAACGTAGGAGATCACACAGGCAGCAAGGTTATGGTAAATAATTATTATTGTTCATTCATGAACAATGAAGTGGAGAGAACTTTGGAATAAATTCTGGAGAAAATTGACCATCAGTGAAATTGATTGGGCATATAATTTGAAAGACTTGTATGAACTGTGGAAGGTCAGAAATTAGTACAGGTTGATAAAACCTGACGATCACAAATGTCTGCTTGAATACATTTATAGAGGCTCTCTGATGAAGTGTAATGGTGCGTTTAGTGGAATTTGGTGATTTACATAGCAGTGCCTATTGAAACTTCGCTGTGGTTGTGGTTTTATATAAATAAAAAACTTAACTTACAATAAGTACCGTATTTGATTTTTTATCAGATGAACAAGATGAACGAAAGAAGATCCAAATTCGGCAGAAGGTTTGACTGAAATTATGATCTATATCACTGACTTATAGATTAATAGCTCTGTCTAAATGAATATTTTTATATATGTATTTATTTTTCATGCAGTCTAACCATGCATTTCTTATAGATGTTTCTTTTTACGAGGAGTTTGGAATTTTTTTATGGCACAGATTGTCACCTCATCCCACTGTATGACTAATAATAAATAATAATTTAGTGAATCTTGTCTGTAGGCAGATGAGTATGTGAAGAGAGCAGAGGAACTGAAGCAGATGATAAAACCAAAGGCATCTTCGCCGTCATCGTCCTCGCCACCTGTTGCTGAATCTGGCTCCATACCTGAAGCACAAGTCTCTGTGGAATCGTATGATGAATTGGGTGAGTGATCTTAACCAGTCGGCAATATATAGGGGAAAGTGAGTTGCAATTATGTTATTACTAGGGATTGGTATTTTTTGGGCAGATTTCCGAATCCGGATAGTAACCGGATATTTGGCATGCTTTTTTGGCCGAATCCGGATTCCATCCGATTAATGGACAATTTCTTTTCATTTGCAAAGATATAATAAATTAATAACTAAAGATAAACTAAATAGGAAAATAACATCTGAAACTGCGTTTCTTTAAAAAGAAGCCCAATTGTCTGCCATTTTGCTGATGCATCGAGCGACTCGAGTCACAATTTCATTATTTTGCAACTTAAACACTGACTTTATAATGCACTGCAATTTTAATGTTAGGCTATGTGTGTAGTTTTCCAAGAGAAACCAATTCATTTAACTGTAGTGAGTCTTTGTGGGAATCACGGACTGCTGTCGTCTGCTGTAAAGCTTGGTAGAACAGCTGAAGAAAAGGTTAGTTATGATGAATCCTATTTAGCTGTACATTTTGATTGCTTATCTTTCATTCATTCATTCATTTATTCAGCGTTTATTGATTCCCAAAATTGTTGACAAGAGAAACTACAGTTTGACATGAAATATATTAGAAGAATTTTAATTGCTTACCATTCATTCATTTATTCGTTCATTCATTTGTTCATTCAGCGTTTATTGATGAATTCCCAAAATTGTTGACAAGAGAAACTACAGTGTGACATGAAATATTAGAAGGATATGGGAGAACAAATGGTATATCCAAAGGGGACCAAAGTCCTGCGTAAATAAAGCCACCAATTTACAAGCAGTAACTGTTGTTAATTAAACAAGTAGTCAAAATCGTTAATATTGAAATAAATAACAGGTGATTATCAGTATGTGCCTTGTGTGTTGCAATAACAATATTTAGAAGTTTCTAGAATAGATTAGTGTATTGGTAGATTGACTTTTTCTCTTTTCTGTGTAGGAACAAAGACATAGGCACACCTCTACTCTGACACTAAAATTTGCTACTACCAGTGATTTCTTGCTCTAGTATAAACTAGTAGCCGCTTCAAAATATTTCCAAGGCAATAGAATAACATGCTATGCGTAGTTAAGAAGCGTTTCAATTTGTTTCCTGTATAACCCACAGGCAACTCTAGCACTTGACTGATTCCTCCGTGGTTCTTTTGTAGGAGATTTTAGAAGATTATTTAACAGCTCTGGAGAAGTATGAGAAAGCATTAGAAGTACTGCTACGACTTTTGCCAGGCAAGTAGCATAATGTAGTAGTTTATTTGTTGCTGTTGTTGGTTTGGCTAACAATTAAAGCTAATATTTATGTCGCAGGAATATAAAGAATGGTAAGCCAAAAAATTATTGGGGTGTCTAATGTCTATCATTGAATGCCACAGTCGCCATTTTCCTTACAAAACAAATGCAAAGTGCAGTCTGGTGGATAAATGGCAAATCAATGTCGCATCAGCTTTAACTTGCAAATTTGGATCATATTTGACTCGAACAGTTTAAAAGTAACGTCAACGTTACAGTTGCCATGAAAAGTAATTTGTTAATGCTGCACGTTATTTTTAAAGTAACTAGTTACAGTAATAGAGAAATAGTAGTTAAGGTGACACATTACAAGTAACTTAATAACACAAGACACTGCTTATAACCATGGCATAATTGTACTCTACACTGATGTGCATATCACTGAGCAGTTGCTACAACAGAATGAAATGGTGATTTGTAAGCCATTCAGCAGTATAGTGATCTTGGCAGCGTGCATATGGTTGCCTCTTTGCCTAGCTCAGGAAGAGTCGCTTTTCAAATTTTCAAATACAAAACAATGGTTAAGAAGTGTTACTGACTTCATTTTCTTGGTCCCGGCATTTGATGGCAGGTGACCAGTCCTCTTCCTTGCCGTCTTGTCCTCCCTCTGACACTGGACAAAATCAACCTTATTTGACTTAGAACTTTTTGTATATCTATGCTTCAGTATTTGATACCTACCGACTCAAGAAATATGCCTGTTGTAATTATAATTTTAATTTGACATTTATATAGCACCACTTCAATAATAAACTCATCAGTGGTGAGCCCGACCCCAACCAGTGAAATTACTGTCGAATAATACTTGTGATAAAATTTATGTAATTTATGTAAAATTTATGTAAATTTATGTAAAATTTATGAAGAGTCAATGTGTGTAGTCATCTTAATACTTAGCTTTGTGTGTCTTATGAAATGATTATCTAATGGAACTGAATTTTTCAGATGAACCTAAAGGGAGAAGAAGAGATTTGATCACATCCCAAGTAAGATTCTGCTGTTTAATTAAAGGGTTTAATTTATTTTTCATGTTTATTTTGCTATTACAAAAGTTCGATTCTGTATCTCTTTTCTAGAAGCTATGAAGCTTTACTAGTATCTCAATACTATTACAATTCTATTGCATTATAAATATAGATTAATATTGTTGACTTCTAGTATTTCCTACTGTCTGATGCAGCCATTATCTATACTGGTTCTAGTACCCACTCTATCACATCTAATTTTTTGTGCATTGTGATAATGTACTACAAAAGATATATCCATCTGGTTCTTGTATCTTTGGGGACGACTTGATAAGCAGTTTCTTCTCCTCATCAGTTGTTACCAGTGGCTTAACGAAGGAGGGAGCAGCCGCCCCCGGGCGCAGCACCAGAGAGGTACAAAATAAGCTTTGAGTGGTACATAGTACTATGATAAGAACGATTTAAAGTCGACAAGAAAATTAAAACGGGGCACAGTCATCAACCCTTGCCCCCGGGCGCTGAAACCCTTTGTTACGCCACTGGTTGTTTCTGTACTGTTAATGAACTGATTTTTGAACCATTGAACTGTTTACACATTAATTTGTTTACTTATCATTTCTGAACATTGTTTTACTGGTAAGCTGTTTGTTATGTTAAAGTTTTATGTTAAATACTTCAGACAGGAATTGCCGTATGCACTTATAAACTATAAATGTACTACTAATTAGCAAAATTATGTTTCTTTTATCTAGGTTTCTCATTGGATGTCAAGAGCGGAAATAATCAAGAAGTATCTGACAGTGAAGGACCTTAACACGAAGGACATAACGAATAGGGAAGCGGAGGAGGAAGACAACCGATCCATACTTTGTAGGTTCCACTTGACTCCCTCACTTCTATGCTTTGTTTATGGTACACCCGGGAATTGTCTGTGCATTATGATAATGTACTACAAAGACATTAGATTAGATTAATTTAATAATCTTCATTTATTATTTCAAATTTACACACTACAGTATGATTTACAATTCATAGTATGACCGGATGATCACAAGTTATTACAGGAGTAAAATTGAACTGTATGGCAGGCACGCAAGGCGCCCATCACTTCCTACTGCTCATTTTACCAATGCCATTTGGTGAATGAGAGGCTTAGTGTACCTTTGGGAGGGTAGCAGAAAATTAGATTAGATTACCCTGAATGTGAGATTTGGTAGCTAATAGGATAGAGTGCTCACCTAGTAACATGGAGAGTATGGGTTCAAGCCTCCTCAGAGGGTTTTATAAAGCACTCAAGTCTTTTTACTTTTGCCGTGGCTGGGCTGGGAGTGCCTCTGAGTAGATTTCTTGAAGGGGCGCTATATAAATTTCATGAATGAATGAATGAATATAATTATGTATCAGAGCACTTGTATAGCACCCTTTAAATAACTCACAACTGTGCACAATACAGTGCTGAAATATTAAACTAATGTAACCGCCCCTCTTTGTTGCATCACATTGGGATTCAGCTGTTAATGTTAACACAATTATGAATGTAGATGTATTTTTTGTAGATGTATTTCACTGATGAAGTGAATCAACTGCTTATGTCTCCTTCATCTGATGATATGCTTATTTGTTTCCTTTTTTCGTTTGCAGCCTCCTGCGTCGTCCAATAGGAAGCGGAGTGGCAGAACAAGAGCGTCCCATAACATTCCCGATGAGCCAACCATGTCTTTTTCTGCTTTATTCCTTCCCTTGTCATGTAAGATTTTAAAATGTAACAGCACCCATGTTTAATGCTACGTATAAAACGCTGCATCCTCTGATAGACCTAGTGCACAATAAAGCAGAATGTAGTTCTTAACTTCTTACAGAGAAAGATGTGGCTTCTTTGATCTGTTGGCTCCGTATTCAAGAATGAAGGACAACGTGGATCAGTTATAGGGTTCAGGGTCAAATTGCCATAACGCAGGTCATGTTCAACCGAGTCAAACATTTAGTATGCTGTGTTGTCAGCTGTAAGTATTTTGATTGTTACCCATTGGAAGCTAATGTCCCTTTTCATTAGAAATATGTATTAAGTATATTATATTAAATAATCTGCTGCCAGATATATACATGTCTAGTAGTAGATTATGTACATATATATATAATATACTTGTTTGGCAGTAGATTACTTTGGAAGACCCAAAGTTTGAGTTTTATTTCTGTTGTTTTGTTGATATGATGTACAGCACCCTTTAGCTATTCATTGCTGGAACTGTAGCTCTTTATTTAATTAACAAACGACTTAATTAAATAAAAGCTTTTGAAGTTTTGATTCATTTTCAAACAAATTGAACCTGAGCAATCATTTAAAATTAGCCGATAAAACACAGCAAACAAGCATTTATATAATTTCAGTAGAAATAGTTACTTCAGTAGAAATAGTTACTTAGAAATACATTTATAAAATTTACAGTGTTACACCGTGGGAACTTAAATTACAGAATTTGTCAATTTTCTTTGGACAAACATGACAAATGATGGTGCATCCAATGTAGAAAATTGTGTTTCTTAAATATTCTTCTTAGAATAATTAATAATTAAACAATTAGTAAAATAATTAACCATGCAGAATGTTCAAATAAACCATTCTGTTTAAGGCAAGCAATGAACTACATGATGTTACAGAATAACTACACATTTCAAAGTACAGATTTTTATGCAAATCTATGTCACGCCTCTAAAAGCCTCTTCTGACCACACAAGACCAGCTTTAACTCTGTACATACTTGATGCAATACATAACTACATACCACAATGTATACACAATATATTAAAATTCAATATATATGGTAGCAGGCAGACCTTCCTTCATCATGAGTTATTGTGGTAACTGAATGGTTGCAGTCAATGCAGTGCCCAAAGAACAGCTGATTTGTATGACAGATGAGCTGAATGGAACCAAATTTAACGAGTTAAATTTTTCAGCAGCTGCCGATTTTCTGCCTTTAGAACTCTACAGCAGTAGTCAAAAAGCGACACAACTGCACAAACACTGTTTACTAGGAATAAAGGCAATTAAATAAATAGATACCTAGATACATGTATGAATCGATGTACCGTACCCCTGAAAGCACTGTAAAAATTCCCCATGCACAAACATATGTTGTCAAGGCATGGCAACAACTGACAAATTACAACGTGTAAACTATAATCAACAACATCACTTAATATACAATATTCTGAATATAATGTCCATATTGTTTAAGTTAGGCTACCTGTAATAACCGATTGCAAATTAGTACACGTAGTCTAAATTACTGGTAGTAACTTCTTATTGCCAATTAGTTCTAATGCATATTATACTACAAATTCTGACTTGCTGTGATTGATCTATTTCTAAACAGCTCAGCTTTCAACATTCAGTTTGAGAGTTCCAAAAAGCAAAGCCATGAAATTCAATACAGTAGTCTAGGCACGTAACTGTGTGGCACCTTTGCTGGGATTCAAAACTGCATTTCTCTGCCATATTACACAGTCAATTGTTACCCAAAGACTTACAGGTGTCTGCCATGTTGCACAGTCAAGCGGTAGTCGATGACTTTAAGAAGAATGGAAATTTCATCAATTGATGTTTTCAATTTTCAGACAACCTATCTATTGAACATTGATCCATTTGTAACCAAACCTTATACACTCCAGAGTAGTTTTGTGGAATTTTTTTACAGCAATGATCAACAGAAATTAGTTGACATTGAGCTTGTAAAGACAAAACAAAACTACATGTTCCAAGCGATTAATCTATGATGCAAGTTCAGGTATTCTTAATTGTAAACTCAAAATTTCAAAATTTCCACTTGAAAGCCAAGCACAGGGCACCAGCTTATTCATGAGGGCTGGTAAATGAAAAGCAGCAATCGACAACAATGGTTTCAAGTATGTTTTGGCTAGAGTACAACTTTGACAAGCACAGGTTTAACATTAGTGGTGACAACCTTACTTACGGGTTGCACGACTCGACTTGTAAACAATTCTAACTTCATACACGCACTGTAACTAAACAGCAAGAAAAAACAATGAACAGCTAATACAATCAAACCATCCTGACACTCTAGTTGCCGTAAGTTATATGCAAGTTAAATGCACATTTACTTAGCACAGTTTTGGCAAATGATGATGTAGGAGCCATTATATACGTGGTGGCAACAGATTCAATCAGAGGCTACAAGACTACACAAACATCCATATGTCCATCAACTGGCTGTGCCTTGTTTGAAAAGCCTGACAGCCATTGATGACCCAGATACAGTAACTAACTCATGCATGAAGTCCCTACAGAACAAATATACCCTACATCAGATATGGGCGTCAATGTTAAACACTTGAGCGTTACAGGCAGGTAAACTAGCAGATGATGGATAAAACTTATGCATAACTGTTCATGCCACGTAATGTTAATGCCAATTCACATCTTCGCCTTTCACTTGTACCATTTTTCACCGAAGAAAACTCAAGTTTGGTGACATTCTGTCGAATCAAAATGTTACAACTTGAGGTGTTAAAGTTTTGGTAAAAATAGACTCCCATCCCATGGCTTCACAGAAGGCAGACAATTGTGCATCATCAAACAGTGCACCTGTGACTAACAGAACCATTCACAGCCCATATGCAATCCTTTAGGTAGGTGCCCACGCCTCATCACAGCCACAGTCATAATATAGAATTACTTCACAAGTTCTTGCACAAGATTTGGACATTTCTTTACACCACAGTTCCTACACAATATACTCTCATTTTAATTTCACCAAGCCCCATATTGAGTACTGCCTGCTGTCCATACATCCCAACATCATACTGTGTCTACCATGACGTTATTAACGGGTCCTTCATCCTCTGTGTGAGAATTTCCATTAAACCAGCATAGAAACACCCGAATCTACAACTAGAACCGTTACAAGTCCCTACACACCCTAGCTACACACAAACAACAGATCTTATTTACATGCATCCGTTACCGACAGCAATCCAACTCGTCACAGCGGGAACTCTAACCATGCATTTAATATATTCTTGAGAATGCAAATGACGAGTAAACACGTCGCTTGTTATGCACACACAGAGTCTGATGTATCAACCGAATAATAATAAGGAAGGATCAGAGAAATTGGGTCATAATAATTAAGCCATGTATTGGTACAGTTTGATCAGTCCATGTTGTTCCACTATCACCAGCCTGCCTTCTCTGTCAATCATAACGGCCTGCGGCCACTCGATTCCATCGTGTTTCGTCAACAGAGTCTTAATGAACCTGCCATCTTCCGACAGCATTTGTATTCGGTTGTTCCACGTGTCGCTGACGATGATGTGCTTAAACTTGTCGCAACACACACCATAAGGGTGATCGAGCTGGCCTTCACCCGCTCCATGTTGGCCGTACTGTCGTAGGAACTTCCCGTTGGAGTCGAAGATCTTGATAGCGTGCTGCTTCCAATCGCTTATGATAATGTTTCCCGTGGGCGAACTGGTTATGTATCCCGGTGCCTCACACGAACACGGAAAACTTCGGACTTTCATTCCCTTTTCGTCGAATCCAACCACCTCCCCTCCCATCCACTCGGTGACCAGCACCTCACCTTCATGTGACTGAGCCAATCCAACAGGTTGTTTCAACTGTTCTCCGAAAATTCCAACGACATTTCCATCTGGTGACAGAAGCTTAAGACATTTCTCATCCTTCACAAGGATCCTCTGTGTGTCGCGGAGAACGACGACTCGATTGGGAGCCTTGAAGATGTTATCTGCTGTACACATCTTCAGATTACCGTTGCTGTCGAAGACCTTGATTCTTCTGTTCTCGCGATCTACCACAACAAGGTTCCCAGCTCGGTCCAGCGAAACATCGCACAGCGCACAGTCCTTCTCGTCGAACGGAGTCTTCGCAGAGAAAGACTTCATAATAACACTTTTGACGACCTCCCCTTCAAAGGTCAACGTGCCAAACATTTTGGCCAGAGTGTCAGTGTCCAGTTCTACGGGTGGATTCAACCTCGGCTGCCTCCACCCAGGAGGTTCCGAATCCACCGGTTTCTGGAATTCCTCCAGCCTCGCACGGACTTCCTTGCTCATCGCTACCAGCTCCTCCGCCCGGTTAAATCCAAGCAAGGCCTCGGCAAAGGCTTTTCCGGAACTCGCCGCCTGTAGCCTGTTCCTGCTTTCCTCTGCCTCCTTCGAAACGTCCCTCCGATGTTCCTTCGACAGTTCCTCCACCTGCTGGTGAAGTCCTTCCGCATAGTCCTGTATCAGCTTCACCAGCTTCTCGACCGTTTCCTCCGTGCGGTCATTGATCGCTTTATGTATCTTCTTCCGGATGCTGGCCGTAAGCTTTTCCTCCTGAGCGAGATTCGTGATCTTCGCGGCAGTTGACGTGATACATCGTTGGACGCTCGGCAACAGCTCCTGGATCTGGGTCGACTCGTGTACCGCCTGATCCACCAACTCTATGGCCACGTGTCCTTCGTGGCCCTGCGTCGTCTTGCACACGGTGCAGATGGGAGCCAGGCAAGAGGGGTCGCTGCAGTACAGTCGAAGGGGCTCTCCGTGCTTGCTGCAGATCAGCGGCTCAAAACTGTCCTTGATCAGGGTATCGTATTTGCCATTCTGTAACTCCTGTGACGATACCAGATGATGGTCCTTTGTCACCTTCACCTGCAGACGGCAAAGCAGTAAATACAAATGTGTCAACAAATGCACAACAACTGGTATTTCACAAGTCAGATATATGGATAAAGAACACCAATTGGTAACTGGTCAATTATACATCAACACTTCTCTTCCACAATGGATCGGCATCAGAAGTCATTTTAGCTCAATTTGAAACATTCATTCATTCATTCAAGTATTTATATAGCACCTCTTCAGGGAAACTACTCAGAGGTGCTCCCAACAGGGTTGGCAAGTTGTTGCCACCACCGGTTATAACCGGTTATTGCCATGGCTATAACCGTCCCGGCAACAACCTCTTGGCAATAATGGCAACAACCTCTTGGCAAAAATGGCAACAACCTCTTGGCATAAATAGAAACTATTAATTATTGTGGTAATAAAATATGGAATCTTCACAGTTAACTTCATTTTTTCTTTCTTCTGGCTTGCTACTTTACAGAGTTGATTGATTTAAATATATCATGCTTTAAATCAATCAAGTTTTTCCAAATAAAAATCATGTGATTTAAATAACCATATAATTTCTTCCTAATAAAAGACATTTACAAGTTTTACATATCAAGTACAGTCAATATTGAATTGTGTAATTATGAATTAGAAATTTTGCCAAACCATTAGCTTCTATACACTACTAATAAATTACATAATACCAGGTAAGTATATAGAAAAGGCAATGACCTTGTTGACCTGACTATTATTACTGCAGCACAAATGGCAGTTTATTTTGGAGTAGTTGAACTGTAGGTCAGAATTTTTTTGTCTTAATCTTATATAGTTGACTTTAACGACATTTATACTAAGGGGTAATATAGATTTACTACAGTAGTTTTAATTTCCCACAAGAAACATTTATTATAACTATGCAGTCTGTGCAGTGAAACATGATTTTCATTAGCCTTGCCCTTACTTTGGAGAAAATGGGCAACAACTGGCAATAACCGGCCGGCAACAACTGGCAATAACCGGCAATAACCGGTTATTGCCACTGTCCCGGCAACAATAGATTGTTGCCGGCATTAACCCAACCCTGGCTCCCAACTCCAACATGGTCAAAAAGAACAGTTTTCAAGCACATAACAGCATCCAATACTAAGCAAAATACCAGTACATATTGACAATATTCTAATCTATTGACATATATAATGACTGGCCACCCGCCCTCATTTGACGAGTCTAAGAAAATGAAGTCGCTAACACTTCATACCCATGGTTGACTCATGGCCTTTGAATTATTAGAAAATTATAACATATTAATTTATTATGGATCTGCAGATTTCTCCATCACCATGCTAACTTCGAGTAAGTAAGTAAGTAAGTAAGTATGGTCTTTATTACGCCATTTGCAAACGCACAATGGGACAACAGTTATGCCAGTCTAAAGCCTGGAAAAGGAGGAGGGCAAAGCAATCATCTTCATTATGACACAGCATCATTAAACAGTGATTAAATATCAGCAAATATTCAACGTGTCAACAATTCTGAGTGAAATGCAACAGAAATTTTTTTTATTTAGTTTTCAAGTCATGCAACTCTAAAGAGAAGTTGCAGGAATCTTATAGTGATGTTCGTACTTCAGTCGAGAAACGATCCCTGCTAAAGGCCCTGTTGTAAGTTTCAACTCTGGCAACACATGTAACCTTAGTCAACATTATTATTATTAATATTATTATTAATTATTATTATTAATTATTATTAATTGGTAACTTCTACCGTGCCAGGATGCAAATGGATCAACCGATGGCACTACAAAAACAAGCCGTAATCAGATCAATATCTAGATCAATCTATTGATGTAATCGAAGAGCAGTCCCTTAAGCTAGCCCTGAGGCAGCCATGGGTATGAAATGTTAGCATCTTCATTTTCTTGGCCCTGGCATATGTAACAGGGTGGCCAATCCTCTCCCTCGCCGTTTCATCGTCCCACCGACAGTGTATGGCCAGTCAATCAATCAATCAATCAATCAATCAATCAATATTGGTTTATTGTGAAAACAGGTTGACACACACACACACAACCTGGTACATGTCATGTTTAACGATGCTGTGTCATAAGTAAGACGACAAGCGTCGCCCTCCTTTATCCAGGTTTGGGACTGGCGCTACTACAGTAGGGGCAGTGGCGGCGTTACACCACCCAGCCTGCGATCCTGTCTTACCTTGACATGCATTGTACAGCACTGATTGCACAACCAATCCGTGCACTCAATGCACTTCTTCCTGGCCGCCCGTCCGCTGTCGCACGCCTCGCACTCCTGGTCCGCTTCGAGGGTCTTGTTGTGGAAGAACTCCTGCAGGGTCACGAGGAAGATGTTGCTCTTCATCGCTCGAACACCCCTCGCCGGAACGACGCACTGGGTCTTGCAGATGGGGCAGAGGAAGGCCTGGCCCGGTCCGATGTCGCCCTGAGCCAGGCTGGACTCAAGGCACTCGAAGCAGAAGCTGTGCAGGCATGGGAGGACCTTGGGCGTGTTGAACTCGTTCGTACAGACAGGACAGTGCAGGAAACTATCGCTAAATCCTGTTCCGTTGTCATCCGCGTGGTGGTTCTGAACTGCGGCCATTTTTCTCAGGTATCCTCACGAACTACGTACAGGTGTGTTGTTGATAATTATGCCATGGCACAGGTGTACGCTTCAAAGACAACGCATACCCAAACTCCTCGATGACGTAGTTCAACGCTGTTATTTAGCGACATCTGTTGGTAGGCTATACTGTCTTGTTCTTCCGTGACCTCTTTGGTAGCTTAATCTTCGGCATCGTGGAGCCGGTCCAGTTTCACTTTATCTAAACATTATTGCGATAGTTGTATCGCTTTTCCGTGTTAGGCTTATTATGATCTTTATACAATACAATACAAATGAAAATTTATAGCGCGCTTTCACGAGACGGGTCTTGCACGAGAGCGCGTTTCGCTACATTCCTCTTCATAGTGCAAGGTGAACAGACGAGTTTTTAATTCTGCTTTAAATTGAGCAACAGATGCGCACTGGCGAACTGAAGTTGGAAGACTGTTCCATTCCGAGGGTCGTGAGACAGAGAAAGCACGGTTTCCAAACTTCCGGTTTGTGCGAATTAACGGTGAAATCCCCTCGCGTGGACGATCGGAGTCCTCTAGTTATGCTTTACCTTTATGTAGGCCTATAGGCCTAGTCCGGGCTCTACTGCTGCACTTACTGGGCGGAAGAAAATGCCCCTAAAACATTATAAAAATACAATCACTTGTCCCTCTGAATTTTGCAGCAGATAATTGTTTTACTCATGTTGGTTTTAATTAACGAAGCGTAACAATAAATGGTACGGCGGAAGAGAGCAAATGTAGGAAAGGGAAGAAGAGAGTGAAATGGTGAGTAGAGAGGAAGAGAGCGAAATGGAGGGTAGGGACGAAGAGAGTGAAATGGATCAAATGGAGGACGAGAGGAAAATGGAAGGTAGGAAGGAAGAGAGCGAAATGGAGGCTAGGGAGGAAGAGAGCGAAATGGAGGGTAGGGTAGGGTAGGGAGGAAGATATCAAAATGGAGGGTTGGGGGAAAAGAGCGAATTGGATGGTAGGGAGGAAGAGAGCGAAATGGAGGAAAGGGAGGAAGAGAGCGAAATGGAGGAAAGGGAAGAAGAGAGCGAAATGAAGGGCAGTGAGGAAGAGAGCGAAATGGAGGGAAGAGAAGAAGAGAGCAAAATGGAGGTTAGGAAGGAAGAGTGCGAAGTGGAGGAAAGGGAAAAGAGAGCGAAATGGAGGGTAAGGAGGAAGAGATCGAAATGGAGGGTTGGAAGGAAAAGAGCGAAATGGATGGTAGGGAGGAAAAGAGCGAAATGAAGTTGTGGAGGAAGAGAGCGAAATGGAGGGTTGGGAGAAGAGAGCGAAATGGAGGGTGGGGAGGTAGAGAGCGAAATGGAGGGTTTGGAGGATGAGAGCGAAATAGAGGAAAGGAAGGAAGAGCGAAATGCAGGAAAGGAAGGAAGAGAGCGAAATGGAGGAAAGGGAGGACGAGAGCGAAGTGGAGGAAAGGAAGGAAGAGAGCGAAATGGAGGCTAGGGAGGAAGAGAGCGAAATGGAGGAAAGGGAGGAAGAGCGAAATGGAGGAAAGGGAGGAAGAGCGAAATGGAGAAAAGGGAGGAAGAGAGCGAAATAGAGGAAAGGGAGGAGGAGAGCGAAATGGAGGACAGGGAGGAAGAGAGCGTACTGGAGGAAAGGGAGGAAGAGAGCGAAATGGAGGAAAGGGAGGAAAAGCGAAATGGAGAAAAAGGAGGAAGAGCGAAATGGAGAAAAGGGAGGACGAGAGCGAAATAGAGGAAATGGAGGAAGAGAGCGTACTGAAGGAAAGGGAGGAAGAGAGCGTACTGGAGGAAAGGGAGGAAGAGAGCGAAATGGAGGAAAGGGAGGAAGAGAGCGAAATGGAGGGAAGGGAGGAAGAGAGCGAAATGGAGGGTAGGGAGGAAGAGTGCGAAATGGAGGAAAGGAAGGAAGAGCGAAATGCAGGAAAGGGAGGAAGAGAGCGAAATGGAGGAAAGGGAGGACAAGAGCGAAGTGGAGGAAAGGGAGGAAGAGAGCGAAATGGAGGCTAGGGAGGAAGAGAGCGAAATGGAGGAAAGGGAGGAAGAGAGCGAAATGGAGGAAAGGGAGGAAGAGCGAAATGGAGAAAAGAGGAGGAAGAGAGCGAAATGGAGGAAATGGAGGAAGAGAGCGAAATGGAGGAAAGGGAGGAAGAGAGCGTACTGGAGGAAAGGGAGGAAGAGAGCGAAATGGAGAAAAGGGAGGGAGAGAGCGAAATAGAGGAAAGGGAGGAAGAGCGCGAAATAGAGGAAAAGAATGAAAGAGAGCGTACTGGAGGAAAGGGAGGAAGAGAGCGAAATGGAGGAAATGGAGGAGGAGCGATCTGGAGGAAAGGGAGGAAGAGAGCGAAATAGAGGAAATGGAGGAAGAGAGCGAAATGGAGGAAAGGGAGGAAGAGAGCGTACTGGAGGAAAGGGAGGAAGAGAGCGAAATGGAGGAAAGGAAGGAAGAGAGCGAAATGGAGCTAAAGGAGGGAGAGAGCGAAATAGAGGGAAGGGAGGAAGAGAGCGAAATGGAGGAAAGGGAGGAAGAGAGCGTACTGGCGGGAAAGGGAGGAAGAGAGCGAAATGGAGCGAAAGGGAGAGTGGGAGAGCGAAATGGAGCAAGCTGTGGGAGTTGAAGAGAGCGTACTGGAGGAAACTTCGTGGAGGCGAGAGAGCGAAATGGAAGAAATGGAGGTTGGAAGGCTCGTGATTGGAAAAGGGAGGAAGAGCGAAATGGAGGAAAGGGAGGAAGAGAGCGAAATGAAGGGAAGAGAAAAAGAGAGCGAAATGGAGGTTACGGGAAGGAAGAGTGCGAAATCTCTTTCCAAAAAGAAGGAAGAGTTCGCGAAATGGAGGGTAAGGAGGAAGAGATCTTCAACCTCTAACATTCTCTCAGCTAAGCCCTGTTGGTTATTTGATAACTCTGATTGATTGCTAGCTATTTCAATTAGCTGTGAAGTCACATTGGCCTGGGTGGACGCTATGTCCGATAGTTTGGACATCATGGCTTGGAACATGGCAGTGGTGCAAGGGGGATCGTTAAGGATAGGCCTAATTTCTTCAGCTATTTCTAATCCTACATTCGAACGACTTTCTGCCATTTTCCAAGTATTTATTGACAAGCTGAATAAAAGCACACTCTAACTACTACTAATCTAAACACAATAATGCAATCATGTATTCCGCATTCATTCACATGAACCTTCGACAAGTACAGAAATGCTCTATTATTATACAAATGGTCTCAGAAGGGAACGGGTCACTTAACTCTGTATCTTTATGAGTTACAGACTAATGGGCGAATCTAAAGGGTAATTCACAGACCTGACTCCGTAGCTTCCTTCCCTTCGATAGGCGCAACCTGCACAAGCTCTCATGAAGTCGTTTCCTCCATCGATAGCGTGTACGTCGTTCTAGTTGTCGTTGGCCTCGTCCTCCAATTCTGCGCCTTTCGTCCGGGACTTATTAGCGGTTCCTAATCTACTTATAACTGCTCGAGGCACGGTTGAAGACATTTCTTCATCACGTCTGGGGTTGGAAATCGTCTGCGGTGCTCCAGATTCGATCCCTGGGGTAGACGCGGTTCGCTCTGCCGTCCTCCGAGTTCCAATTCAGCCTGCTCGTCCGACTGCCAGTTGAGAACTGAAGAACTTTCTGCCTCAGGCTGTGTATATAAAACTCATCTTCTCTCTCTGGCCATCGCTTGCAGCAGTTGTACAGGGTTGCTATTCAACCAATCGTATTCTACGTCTGTCGTAAACATATACCTAATCACACATAGCATATACCAGATTGACAGACCTTTAGTGGGGTGTGTTCACCTTGCATGCCATGGGCGTGGTACTATTCCTAAACATCTGCGGTGCCTACATTATTGACAGCGCCGGCGGCTGGCCGTTGTGTTTACATGGAGCTGCGCCTGCATTGGGCGGTTCGCCGTATATATGTATACACACGTTATTACATGCATGATTGGCAGCGGGTGCGCATCGGTCCGTCGTCTGTAGGGCTGGTCGTTGCTTGCATACAGAACTGCGACGGGCTATGCACAAATATATTTATTTTATTACTTTACTTCTTGTAAACAGGCAACTGCTTTACACTCTCCCGACGACACCTCAAGAAAAAGTCGGATCCTAGATTTGACTTTTTCTTATTCTCTAATCGTTCGTCTTCGTTATGTGTCGGCTCCTCTTTCCTCTTTTGGGCGTTGCTCATTTCTCATCTGTCGTTCCGGGGTTGCTCTCGACTCTCTCGCTGTCGTCTCACGGGTTTCCTTTTACATAGGCCGACGATTTATCTCGTCCTGGTCACATCTGGATTCAGTTTGGGTCGCGCTGGCACAAACTTTCGGTTACATGTCAACATCCGAATACATCATTCAAAAACATTCACACAGTTTAGATAAAATCAAGCGTCTACTCTAACATCAGTAACAGTTCAATGTGGTATAAAAGTCTTTCCCTGCAATACATCATCAGTGCAAGTGAACTCACGTTTACAATACTTGGGGCTCATTCGTCGTAGGCGGGACTCTCATCAGAACACTTCGTTGCGTTCTGGTCCTAACATATTGCCACTCTTCACTGCACAGTATAACGCAAACAAAATAAAATCTACGACATCATATATAGGGCTACACAACAAAAGCACATCTTCTATTTGCCTGACTTCTTACGCCTCATCATCGTATCGGGCGGGTTTCCTTATATTACGTTTCGGACGCAGAATTCTTGTTTCAGAGTCATCGTCTTCATCCCAAGGAAATGGCGTTAAGTCATTTTCATCGGGCTCCTTTCTCCACACGTCGGAATCGTTCGCCCCGTGGTATTTCTTGATCTTGTCAATGAATACGAGTTTGGCTTGGCTTCGTGGTGTCTTGCGAATTTGGTAGAGAACGGTTCCAACGCGCTTTTCGACCTTGAACGGTCCTTGCCAGTAAGAGGACCATTTGGGGCTTAAATTCTTTCCTTTCCTCGGATAGAAATAGAGAACCATATCCCCTACTTCGAACTCGTTCGGTCGCACACGTAGATTGTATCTGAAGGCTCTGGATTCGGCGTTTTTCTTCATGCAGGCTCGGGCTTCGGCAAACGCGCTCTGCATTTCTTTTCCTCGTTGATACACGAATTCGTGAAAAGGGGGGGCTTCATCAGTCGTATAGAGGTCACCCATCACAAGGTCAATCGGTAATGTCGCCTCGCGATTCAGATAGAGCTTGTTAGGTGTGAACCCTGTCGAAGAATGGATTGTCGCCCGATAAGCGGCCATAACCATCGGTAAACAAGTATGCCAGTTACGTTGGTTTTCTGCAATTATCTTCGCGAGCATCGTATTCAGAGTCTTATGGAATCTCTCCAGCATTCCGTTCGTGGAAGGACGGTATGCTGACGTTCGAATCTTGTCGATTCCTAGAAGTCTGCAGAGGTCCTTAAACAAGTTAGCCTCGAAACAAGGGCCTTGATCAGAGAGAATTTGTCGTGGGCAGCCGTATCTCGCGAACCAATTGTCTATCAGTGTTTTTGCCACAGTTATGGATTCTTGGTTGCGGATAGGGTAAGCTTCAGCAAATCTGCTGAAGTGATCGATGACAGTTAAGATGTAACGGTGTCCCGCACTCGAGACAACGTGGGGGCCTGTTATATCGACCGCTATCAGGTCCATTACGTCACCAACAGCCATCGGTTGCAAAAGGCCGTGTCGAGGGAGTTTTCCTCGAAAGTATCTTGCGCAGGGCTGACATCTCATCAGAAACAGCTTCACGTCTTCTGTCCATCGGGGCCAATACGCGCGGCGTTGTATTTGATTCAACGTCCTTTTCATCCCAAGATGGCCTCCTGTCATCCCTTCATGTGCTAGTTTCATGATGATTTCTCGGCGTTGCGGGGGAGGGATCAACTGATACCACCGTACATGATTGTCTTCTGCGTCCAACCATTGTCGTGTTAGCAGACCATCACGTATTTCTAGTTGAGACCATTGAGCGATCAGCATCTTCACTGTAGCGCTGAGGCTTTTTGTTCGTTCATACGATGGCGCTTCTTTAGAGTCATTTAGGCATCGCATAACCCAACCCAGGTCTGGATCGGCTTTCTGTTCATCACTGATTTCAGTGCGGGACCAGTCTCTTGGTAGGTCTGGTGTAGGTCCTGAGTGAGGGAATTTCTCGGTTATAGCATTCACTGTATGCGGGCGTCTAGACATGGCGTCAGCATTTCCGTGTGCTGTACCAGGTCTGTGTTGAATGTCAAACGAGAATTCTTCTATGGTCGCTAGCCATCGAGCCTGTTGTCCAATTGGGAGGGGAGTCCGTCTTAACCATTGCAGGGCTGAATGGTCGGTTCTCAGCAGGAATTTTCGACCTAACAGATATGGTCTGAAGAGTTTGAGGGAATGGATTATGGCCAAGAGTTCGCGTCTGGTTACATCATAGTTCCTTTCTGCAAGTGCACAGGTTCGGCTTCCGTAACATATCACTTTTTCTTGATTGTTCTGCATCTGTGACAAGACAGCGCCAACTGCGTCTCCGCTGGCATCCGTGTCCAATACATACGTTCCGTTGTCATCAGGTAGAGACAGTATGGGTGCACTGATCAGTTTCGCCTTCAGTTGTTCGAAAGCAGCGCTGCACTCTTCCGTCCATTCGAATTTCACTCCTTTCTTTGCCAAGGCGTGCAGGGGTTGAGCGATCTGTGCGAAATTCTCAACGAATTTCCGATAATACGAGCAAAGGCCTAAAAATGCTCGCACTTCTTTCAATTTGGTTGGGGTAGGCCATTCTTCTACGGCTCGCACTTTCTCAGGATCAGTGCTGATACCGTCTCGGCTGACTACGTATCCCAGGAAAAGAACTTTGGCTTGGAGTAATTTGCACTTCGATGGCTTGAGTTTCAGGTTGGCGGCGGCTAGTCTTTCCAGGACTGCTTGCAGGCGTTCCATGTGGATCTCCAGATTTGGCGCGTACACGATCACATCGTCCAGGTAGACTAGACACTTCTTGTAGTTCAACCCACTTAAAACCATACTCATCATTCGACTAAAAGTTGCTCCGCTGTTACAACATCCGAATGGGAGAACTCGAAATTGGAAGCTTCCTCCTCGGGTCACGAAGGTAGTCTTGTGACGATCCTGTGGTTTAACAGCGACCTGGTGGTATCCGGCCCTTAGGTCAAAAGTACTGAAGTACTGGGCCCCTCCAAGTGTATCCAGACATTCGCTGATGAGTGGTAGTGGAAAAGAATCTTTGCGGGTCTTGTTGTTGAGGGCTCTGTAGTCGATGCAAAAGCGAGGGGTTCCGTCTTTCTTTTGGACTATCACAATGTTGCTAGCCCATTCCGACATCGACGGTTCAATCAGCTTCTGATTTAACATGATTTGTACTTGTTCGTCAATAAGAGGCAGCAGGGTTATTGGTTGACGTCTCAGTGGTTGTTTTACCGCAGTTTCATTTCCGGTGTCAATCTCGTGCTGAAGTATCTCCGTATACCCAAGGTCCCATTCATGCAGAGAGAAAGCGTTTCTGTTTCTCAGGAGCAGCTCTCTTAATTTCAGTCTCGTTTCGTTTGGTACATCGTCAGCTACGTTCGTCCATAGAGGCGCTAGAACATCTTCAGCGGCGGCGGAAGTTGTGTTCTTAACTGCAGCGCATCGTAGGGTTTCATCGTTTTGTCTTGTTTCACTAGGGAGGGTGACCTCTTCCAACTCGCATTTCGCTCCTTTCTTCAACCAAATCGATTGCTGTGTAGGGTTCATGACTCTCATAGTCAGGTCGGTTACTCTTTCAGGGATCAGAACACCAGCCACTATTAAACCAGTTTCGAGGACAGTTGGTTGGATGGCCCATTGCTTTTCACAAGTTCTCAGGTTGGGTAAGATCGCGACAGCGTCTATGTTCATTTCACACCTGGGTGGCACTTGAACATCTCTCGTTGTAGCGATACGACGGCATTGATTGTCATCGTATTGGTAGTGGAGTGGTAGGGGTTGACCATTTATCTGGATTTGCCGTTGACGAAAGTCCCAGGTAACATTTTCTTGTTCTAGAAAACTTAGTCCTAAGATGGGCTGAGAGATGGCGGGCGTAACTATGCATTCAACTTGAAAGGATAGACCGTCGGTTTCACACCAGAGTAAGGTTTGACCGGCAACAGGCATCTCTGTCTGGTTTGCGCAAAGGACACGTTGATTTGTAGGCGTCATCTCGTGAGGTTTCACAAGGTGAGAGGGACATAATGACAAAGAACTACCGGAGTCGACTAGAGCCAGGATTTGACGGCCTCCCACACGGAGGGGAAGGTACGCACTTGGTGAGCTTTGGATATGCCTCAGGTTTGCAAAATCGTCTCTATGTGCGTTTTGGTTCTGGTTGGCGAAAGGCATTCGTGGTCTCGGTTGATTATACTGGCGCTTCTGGTGATTGTATTGGTAGTTATTGTTTCGTTTCTGGTTTTGTGTAGGCCATCTTTTCACGTGTTCGTAGTTACTCTGGTTGTCTGGACTCCGTGGTTGTCGTTGATTCAGGGATTGGGGAGGGTTGTTGAATTTGAAATCGTCCATCAGAGAAGGTATTTTAGTCGAGTTTGCCCGTTCCAAGCGTTCGATTCTTTGATACATTTCTTCATTCGTGGGTTGGATTCCTTTTACCATTTTCACTCGGCCAGTATTTCTTGGGTAGAGCTCATCACTTTCTGTCGTAGCTTGGCGGTAGGCCTGTAAACGTAAAGAAATTTTGATCGCTTCGTCTAGCGATTTCGGTTCAAGTTCCATTACGCGTAACGCCAATTCTTTCGAGTGTAACGCGTCAAGGTAAAATTTCGTACCCATCGCTTCGCTGTGGGGTGAACTTTTCCCGCCGAAAGCTTTACACATCAAAGTTCTAATATCTTGGGATAGTTCCGCTAGTCCTTCTCCTCTTCTCTGTTTCCTGGTTGCGAGTTTTGCCTGAAAAAGAGCGGATTGACCAGCCGAGCCAAAACGGTTATTCAGTCGTTCTAGGATTTCGTCTGTTGAGTCGCACGGACCGGATTCATGACCCCATAAAACCTGTGCTGCTTCACCTACCAGGGCGCAGGATAAATGGTTGGCTTTCTCCAGTTCAGACCATTCATTGTGCTTGGCGCAAACGGAGAAACGGTGTAGAAACTCCGGCAGGGGTTCGTGTCCCGAAAATTCTCGTAGTTTCAACGGGCTCCTCTTTTTTCCATTTTCACTCGTGTAGTCGCTGGCGGTGGCATTTGCTGTTGTGGTTGCTGTGCTCTTTGTTACTGGGACATTCCCATATCTCTCGTAGGGATAAGTCATCTCGTTTGGACAAGTCTGCGTTGCAACGGACACTTTTGGATATGTACGTACCCAAACGGGGGGTGGGGGCGGATAATCGTTTCTCTGGAAATCTGGGTTGAATTGTTGAGCGCCGGTTCTCGGGTTCGGATTCGGAGGGTTCACGTAGGCAGGCATCGCGGTCGTCATTGGTTGGTATCTTTCGTAGATAGGGCGCAGGGGAATTGGTTCATTTGGCTGATTCGAGGGGTATGGACCTCTGGACATAGGACCATAATCGTAGACGTCGTCGGAAGGCAGTTCTCGGAATCGTCGGCTGGGTTGAATGTTCTGGTTGACATTCATTCTTGGGCGTTGGTCGGACATCGTCAACGTAGTGGTTTCAGAGATGACTGGACGTGGTTTTTGTTTTGTGACTTGTGGCGCATTAGAAGTGACAACGTTTCTGAACAGATTTCTGTTGATCTGGTCGTCGTTGGCTGGTGGCGCATGGTTCCAGAGTGGGAATTGCATTTGAGACTGACTGAATTCCTGATGCCTTCTGTTTTCATTAGGCTCAGAAGATGAACGCTGGACATTAGCGGTCATGTGCTCTCTTTCACGAGGTCTTCCTCTGGCAATTTGAGGTTGGACAATTTCATGATTTCCGAAATTCCCCCCACGGGTACTCATCCCTCTAGTATTTTGTCCCCACTTGTCTCTGGTTCCATTAACATCACGCAAGTCATAATCATCAGGTTCATTCACAACAACATCCTCATGCATTTCAACATCATCATACATCGGGCCATCATACTGTTGGACTCTGTTATGACTACGACTAGATTGATTGAGAGACAAAACAGATTCTTTTGCCTGTCGTCCCCTTTCAATCTCTACATTTATAGAGTCAGTTTGCATCTGGTGGTTTTCATTTGCAAAGCTTCGCTGACTCGAGAGTAACTAGTGCCACAGAGTAAAGACAATTTCCTCTCCCTTTCTTTTGTAGGATCGGAATATCTTTCTCCTAAACTGCTAGAAACGGCTGTTACTTGAAAAAGTGTCTCGCCGAATTCAGATATTTCTGTGGTCGTACCATTGGATCGATTTGAAAACGCACCCATTTCTTTTGTAGGGTGATGTTTCTCGTCAATCCCCATTTGCTCGGGTCTGAATGTAACTATTCTACCGCTATTCCTACACATTTGTCGTACCTCGTCATCATCATCATCATCATCATAATCGTCATCCTCTCTGTAATTGTGGTTATCGCCATACTCGCCGCCATTGTAGTTCGCTCGGACCTTATCTGTAAGCCTACGGCGACCAGCCGGTACGTTTAACAGATTTGGGGACACTTCCCCCCTCCGCGCTACCAGAGAGAGTGGGAATGAAGTGCTAGGTGCAAGCTGTGGATCCTGGGTTGATGATAATGACGCACGGGGTTCGACTTCGTGTTGGGCGAGCTGACGCTCCATTATGCGTTGGCTCCTGCGGGGTTGCAAGGCTCGTGCATTGGCTCTCAGTTGGACATTTTCTTCTCTGGATTCGAACGGGTACGGGTTCGTTCTGGGCCAGGGGCTGGGGCTAATGGACCTTGACGAGGGGCGCCTGAATGAGGCTACGGTGACCGTTGGGTTCACGACTTCTCTTTCCATAGAATAGAAGTCTGGGTTCGTTCTGGTCGGATCCACTCTATCTCTGTCTAACACCATTTCTTCAACCTCTAACATTCTCTCAGCTAAGCCCTGTTGGTTATTTGATAACTCTGATTGATTGCTAGCTATTTCAATTAGCTGTGAAGTCACATTGGCCTGGGTGGACGCTATGTCCGATAGTTTGGACATCATGGCTTGGAACATGGCAGTGGTGCAAGGGGGATCGTTAAGGATAGGCCTAATTTCTTCAGCTATTTCTAATCCTACATTCGAACGACTTTCTGCCATTTTCCAAGTATTTATTGACAAGCTGAATAAAAGCACACTCTAACTACTACTAATCTAAACACAATAATGCAATCATGTATTCCGCATTCATTCACATGAACCTTCGACAAGTACAGAAATGCTCTATTATTATACAAATGGTCTCAGAAGGGAACGGGTCACTTAACTCTGTATCTTTATGAGTTACAGACTAATGGGCGAATCTAAAGGGTAATTCACAGACCTGACTCCGTAGCTTCCTTCCCTTCGATAGGCGCAACCTGCACAAGCTCTCATGAAGTCGTTTCCTCCATCGATAGCGTGTACGTCGTTCTAGTTGTCGTTGGCCTCGTCCTCCAATTCTGCGCCTTTCGTCCGGGACTTATTAGCGGTTCCTAATCTACTTATAACTGCTCGAGGCACGGTTGAAGACATTTCTTCATCACGTCTGGGGTTGGAAATCGTCTGCGGTGCTCCAGATTCGATCCCTGGGGTAGACGCGGTTCGCTCTGCCGTCCTCCGAGTTCCAATTCAGCCTGCTCGTCCGACTGCCAGTTGAGAACTGAAGAACTTTCTGCCTCAGGCTGTGTATATAAAACTCATCTTCTCTCTCTGGCCATCGCTTGCAGCAGTTGTACAGGGTTGCTATTCAACCAATCGTATTCTACGTCTGTCGTAAACATATACCTAATCACACATAGCATATACCAGATTGACAGACCTTTAGTGGGGTGTGTTCACCTTGCATGCCATGGGCGTGGTACTATTCCTAAACATCTGCGGTGCCTACATTATTGACAGCGCCGGCGGCTGGCCGTTGTGTTTACATGGAGCTGCGCCTGCATTGGGCGGTTCGCCGTATATATGTATACACACGTTATTACATGCATGATTGGCAGCGGGTGCGCATCGGTCCGTCGTCTGTAGGGCTGGTCGTTGCTTGCATACAGAACTGCGACGGGCTATGCACAAATATATTTATTTTATTACTTTACTTCTTGTAAACAGGCAACTGCTTTACATCTACGCCTGTTGTTATCCAATGCGCTATCGGGCCCTTTTAATTTTACTTATCCGTGGTTTACTTTATATCCCAGATTTTGTCGCTCTTACCTTTAGTGCTCTTATTCTACACACGTTTTCTCTGCATAATTTTTTCTGTAGCTGTCCTCTGGCATCTACCGGTCGTATACTGGCCGAGCTCCCAAGCATCTACGTGACCTCATATACCTGCCGACGTCAGCTATCTCTTCACAGGTTTATCACTCGAAACTGAAAACATTGTTCTTTCACAAATCCTATCCCCATTCCCCCTCTTCCCCTTTACCTCCCTTGACGTTTCAATTCTAAACACCATCCATCTGACTGTATGCCTGTCTGTATCTTGACCTTGAACAGATTTTTACCCTCCCCGCCTATCGATTTGTTTTGCCTAAGCACATGTGAATAAGCTGATTCCAGAGACTTCTATAGCGGCCAAAAAAGCGAAAGTCCCTTTGCCCCTTGGCCGCTATATAAATCTCGAGATTACGATTACGATACGACGCTGCTGTTTGGATTGACACTCCAAAGCATAGGCTACAACCTACCCTGAATTGAAACCAGCTAGGTCTGCTTGGAGCACAACTCTACACGTACGATCTCAGTTTCTTAAGTTTAGCCTCTTAAATTTCAGCCTGTTCAAGAAAACGCTGAACGCATTTATCATTTTGTGACTGGTAGTCTAACTCATTGAAAATATTATTAGCTGATTGCCGAATACGAATGAGCACGTCTAAAATGTAGCAGAACCCTATAGCATCTCATAATACTAAAATTTAAAATTCCTGACAATGAATTTATGATTTCCAAGGAATCTTCCAAAGTAAAATGTTTGGAAGATGCCTTGAAAATCATTACTGTGGCTTCATAAATTTTCTACAGTTGAACAGTTTGTCATCTTTATATCCAACTTCTCTCGTCTTCGGCAGAACGGCGCGGTATTTGTGGCATTAACACTCAGGATAATTTTTTTATTAAAGTGTGCTATAATGCGCTCCTTTTCCATTCAATGAGATACATTTTCCATGTCCATAGGGGTCGTCCATTAATTATGTCAACAAATTTTAGGCAGTTTTTGACCCCCTCCCCTTGTCAACAACTGTCAAACATTGACGACCCCCTAAAAATTATGTCAACAATCCCAGAAGCCCCCCTACACAAAAGAAAAAACAATGACTGAATACATGTAGAATAATTGGAAAAAACAATTGTACTCTTAGAAATGCAATCTCGAAATTCAAAATATAAGAGTTTAGTTTATTACCAGAGTTTTAGTAGTATTAAACATTAAGCACTTTATACATTTTTAGCATTTAGCCTACTAAATGTTTTTGCTACCATTTTGAAGGGTCTTTGTTGATTCATTGTGAAAAAATTTGTTAACGTCAAAGTGTTCCGAACCACTCCTCCCCCTTGTCAACAACTGTCAAACTTTTCCAAACCCCTCCCCCTATTTTGTTGACATAATTAATTAATAGGGTTCTACGAGAGCCAACATATTGCATTGTATTGTATTGTAGCCTATCTATCAATTTATATAGCGCCTCTCGCAGTGCACACCAATCACACCGCTCCCAGTGCGAAAGACCCAGAGAAAAGAAAGAGGCCTTCAGACAACGAAAAGAGGCACATATCTTCAAGACTGTCGTCGATGACGGATTGACACCCACGTTCATTTTATCGATGAGTATTGACAACTCGTGGCCAGTAATTGGAACGTTTCCTCTTAGAAACCTTTTTCATGGAACCAGGTTACTTTATATATTTAGCCCGTCTTTGCTAACCAAGCAATGTTTGTCCATATGCGAATATGCTATGTTGATGCATCGCTGAGCACAGCTTCTTGTCGTTGGGCTGTAGTTTCTTCGTAAATATAAATGTAAATGTTAGCAGTTTTCTGTAGGGATCGTATATGGTCTCGTCGATGCTTATTTTTCAATGAATTGATAAGGGAGATCCTTCACCACCGCCGCTCGTTTTAATTAGGGGTGGGGAACGATTAAAACTTTTACTCGAAGTTAATCGTACGATTAAAATTTTTAATAACGCGATTAATTTTTAATCGCATGTCACAATAGATAACAAGTACAAGTACTCTACCGACTTTGAGTAGTTACGTTGAATATGCGCTATATAAATGCTTTTACGACTGAAGGTGTGGTGCGCTTGTCGTGTACACACGCCAGTGCGTTTGAGCGCCTGTGATTGGTGTTCACTGTGAGAGGCGCTTTATAAATTTATAAATACAATACAATACAATACAATACGACTTATTTTTGCTTAATAGTTTTTCCTTTAAAGTTCAAACTTAAAGTTTTTACTTTGTAATAGCGGTTTTATCAAGAATCGTTTAAGCGCATTTATTACAAATATTTGGGCGTAGTGACAAAAGCGCTAACTGCGTTAAAAATTTAATCGCGTTAATTAGTTAACGCATTAATCGCGTTAATAACACGTTAAATGACCAGTCATAGTTTAAATGTATAGGCTACACGCCTTTTGAGGTCCTCGTGTGCGGAGCTTGTTAGTCCCAGATTTAAAACCTTCGCTGACCTAACCTGTCCAGTCTGAGCGATCGAATGACTGCTCTAGTTTCTCTAAGCATGCCGATACACAATACAGGAACAACGAACAGCTGGGTGGACAAGATTAACTCGGTTGAGTACCAGGCAACCGCAATTTCCGAGTTAAACCAGAGTCGACGCGTTTGAAAGATCATTTCAAGGAGAAAGTATGGACACTTCAAGAGAAATACGGCACCACCGATGCCTAGCGATAGCCTCGTCAACTCTTTGGCGTCAGCTTCGACCGATTCGTCCATCGAATCCGATGGGACTTCTTGTCTACGATTGGCAAAGACGATCATCAGGCAGAGCAGCGGAGTGAGTATAACAACCGGGAGGTATTGCATGACGCACAGCGAGACGAACCTCCATAACCAGAGCTCCTCGTACCACACGATGCTCAGATGACAGATATACTGGTCGCCGTCATAGTTGAACAGGTGGGCTGCGACTAGACACCACCAGTTGACGAGTAGGGACGCAACGTACGCCACAGCGGTAACGAACTTCGCTCCGAACAGCGTACAGTAGTTGGCGGCAAAGTTCCGACAACCGAATTTCCCTGGGGGTGTGAGAAGATGACCGCGGAGGTAGACGTCGACTAGAAGAGCGACCAGAAGCCAATCGCTTGAAACGATGATGTGCGCGATAAACGACCATATCTTGCAAGTCGCTTCAGCGGTGTCCGCGATGTGCCAGCGTGTATTGAAGAAATACAGCGACTTCGGAAGGCAGACTACCGTCAGGAGGAGGATGTTGGCAATGAGGTACGCAGTCAGGTAGAAGTATCCTTCGTGTCGAAGCCACGTTCGACGTCGTATGAGAATCGTCAATGGGAATGGATTCGTCAGCAATCCGAAGACCAGAATCAACGGTAGACAGTACTTGTACAATATTTGGTAGTGTACCGGATCGACATCGTCAGAAAACTCAAACTCCTCGATATCGAAATTCACGTGAGCAGACGACTCGCTGACGTTCTCCATCGTTTCCTGCTCGTGCGATGATATATTATGGAAAGACATCTTTTCCAGCGAATCTTCCTTCACAGCATGTAACTGCTTATCTGCTCCTGCTATACACTGATCAGCGCATCGAATAATTCCGCTCAAGTCCTGCGACTATTTTAAGTCGAGTGAAACCAGACTCTGCTTTTGCGTGCACCCCTCGATTAAGGAACCAACTGCATCGAAATTTAATTATCGGACTCTGAACTTCATCAGCGATAAATTACCGGACTTCAAACCACTTAGACTAAGCTGCTGCGTCTGGTAATTGCCGACTCTTAACTCCAGACGGAAAACGACAGCGTCGGTGAAAGTTGGTCGCCTGTCCGTCAATCTATCTGTCCGTGTATCTATCTATCTGTCTGTCTGTCTATCTATCTATCTGTCTGTCTGTCTGTCTGTCTGTCTATCTATCTATCTGTCTGTCTGTCTATCTGCCTGCCTGCCTGTCTGTCTGTCTGTCTATCTATCCATCCATCCATCCATCCATCCATCCATCCATCCATCCATCCATCCATCCATCCATCCATCCATCCATCCATCCATCCATCCATCCATCCATCCATCCATCCATCCATCCATCCATCCATCCATCCATCCATCCATCCATCCATCTCTCTATCCATCTACCTATCTATCTGTTTGTCTATCCATCTGTCTGTCCATGTATCTTCCTATCTGTGTGCTTCTATTTCTGTCAGACTCGAAACTGTCCGTCTGTCTCTTTTGTCTTTCCACTCAACCAAATTACCTACGGATTGTCTGTTTTCTGTCTGTTTTTGTTTTGAAGTTTCTTCGTCTATTGCCGAGCATCAGAGACTCAAATTCTTCAGCACTTGGCCGGGCAAAGGTTGGATGGAACGCTTAAACCTTTCAGATGGATGTCTGGTCTTCGCGATCCTTTCCGGTATTTGTTTTGTTTCTCAGCATTGCTTCAGAGCTATTTTCTCTCGCTCGACGTCGATTAGTGGCGACCTTTGCGGTGGGCGTCTAAGTCCTATAGGGTCACTTGCTACTGCTACAACGTCGTGCCTTTTAAGTGGTTGGATCCTTGGCCGACCACGTGGAATAACCTTCCTTCAGATCTACGTTTTCTTTTAGCTAGGGACCCCGCATACATCTTTTACAAGTATTTAAATTGTTCTTTATCGCCGGAGTTGAGCTGCTAGCGCCTCTGAGTAGGTATCTGGAGAGAATATATAGCCTCATGAACTGGTCTCTGTAAAGTGTTGCGTTCTGCCAATGCGAATATGAATAAAAGAATATACAATACGATCTTGGAAGGGCGCTATATAAGTCTTCTGAATGAATGAATGAGTGTAGATTAGTTGGTTCCGGTCCGACCAGTCGGTTCCATGTAGGGTTCCTCCTACTGCGGTTCAGGACACCAAGACCTCTGGGCTGGATGGGGTGCAAGGCCTAAACCACTTCCACAGGAGCAGCAGTAGCAGCAGCAGCGCCCATCCACATTAAATAGATGTGCTTGCAGTATGCAAGCTCTCGTCTCGTCCCCTCTTTCTCAGAGCGCCACAGTAACATAGTAATTTGACCTCCAAGAATTCTGGCCTGGCACCGGAAAGGACAGAGCAACCTGGCTATGGTGGACTTGATTTGATGTAGCGCCGTCGAATAAGCTCCAGTATACCTTGCTGCCACTACCACTAACGAATTCCAGCTCACCTGGACCTCGACATTTATAAATCAGACGAAAATTATAACAACAACCCAACAAAGAGTAACTCGTCTGCCATCTATCGCTAAACTATTAAACTCGTCAACGCAATGGAGCATAAATACTCACTGCAATTAGCATGATCAAAATGCTGTTAGAGATGTTTGACAGTAGAGTAAGCACACCTGTGGCGAATAGATGGCTTCAACCCTGGGGAAGTGATAGCATGCAAACGGCATTAAGTAGGACTATTAATACAACAACAGCCAGAGACGAAGAGAAAATAATGGTAAACAAAAGAATAAATAGAAACGCATGGATCGAGATACTGTGGTGAAGAACGACGGAGAAAGATTGAGAAACAGACCAAGAGAGATACAGAAAGGAGATAGAGAAGGAGAGCGAGCGAGCGAGAGAGAGAGAGAGAAAGAGAGAGTGAGAGACAGACAGACAGACAAACAGACAGACAGAGAGAGACAGAGACATAGACAGAGACAGAGACAGACAGACAGACAAAGAGAGAGAGAGAGAAAGAGAGAGTGAGAGACAGACAGACAGACAGACAGAGAGAGACAGAGACAGAGACAGAGAAAGAGACAGAGACAGAGACAGACAGACAGAGAGAGAGAGAAGAGAGAAAGAGAGGGTGAGACAGACAGACAGACAGACAGACAAAGAGACAGACAGAGGAGAGGCAAGAGAGAGAGAGAGAGACAGAGACAGAGACAGAGACAGAGACAGAGACAGAGACAGAGACAGAGACAGAGACAGAGACAGAGACAGAGACAGAGACAGAGACACAGAGACAGAGACAGAGAGAGAGAGAGAGAGAGAGAGAGAGAGAGAGGAGGGAAGACTATCGAAATGGAAGCTGGGATAGTGAAAGATTTGTTTCTAGACAAAGAGCGACATATAAGCGGATAGAGGCACAGATATAACAGGACTAAGCAGAATTGTCATTAATAATGCAACATTGGTCGATTTCCAACAGTCTCCAGCGGCTCATTGTGAAATCACCACCACAGTAATTCTTCAGTATTTTGGGTCGTTTGATATCGCTAAAAGTTATACCGCAGAAGCTGCAAGCAATGTATAGTTCTGCTCAGGGTTCTGTTTCCTTGGGACTAGGGATGGATTCGATCTGTCTAGACCAAGAGTGAAATAAGACAAAATTGCAATGGGTTCGGTTTAATCCACAAAGAAGCCCGGCGAAACCCGGATTATGTAGTGATCCTCAAAACCATCTCTCTATCTGTTTATGTGTGTGTCTGTCTCTTTGTGGTCTTTGTGTCTGTCTATGGCATCTATGTATCTATGTATTTATATATCTATGTATACCTATCTAGTATCTATCTATCTATCTATCTATCTGTCTGTCTGCCTGTCTGTCTTTCTGTCTGTCTGTCTGTCCGTTCGTCCGTCCGTCCGTCCGTCCGTCCGTCCGTCCATCAATCCATCCATCCATCCACCCATCCATCCATCCATCCATCCATCCATCCATCCATCCATCCATCCATCCATCCATCCATCCATCCATCCATCCATCCATCCATCCATCCATCCATCCATCCATCCATCCATCCATCCATCCATCCATCCATCCATCCATCCATCCATCCATCCATCCATCCATCTATCCATCTATCCATCCATCTATTTATCTATATCTATCTATCCATCCATCCATTTATCTATCTATCTATCCGTCTATCCGCCTATCCGCCTATCCGTCTGTCTGTCTGTATGTCTGTCTGTCTATCTATGTGTATTATTATTATTATTATTAAATAAATTTGTAACGCGCGCAAGGTCACACCGAAATGTGAATCTGAGGCGCGGATAGTCAGCCGCCAGGTGAAGATGCACTTAGATTTCTAAATCCTTGAAAGCCAAGGAGAAATAGTGAGTTTTGAGCCGCTTTTTGAAGGAAGGAAGTGAAGTTGAGCTACGAAGAGAAAGTGGTAGTCGATTCCATTCCTTTGGAGCAGAGACGTGGAATGCACGAGAGCCCAGAACTGTTCTGCATCGCGGCTCAGCTAGAAGACCTGTACTTGATGATCGCAGGCAACGAGGAGGGATGTAAGGAGTTAGTAGTGCATGAATATAGGTAGGTGTGCTGGTGCTGAGGGCTTTGTAGGTCAAACAGGCCAATTTAAATTTTATTCTGAATTCAACAGGAAGCCAATGCAGCTCGTGGAGTGATGTGTGTGGTGTGTGTAATTTAACACGAAAGGAAAGAGAAAATGAAATATCTTTATTCTTCTCTTACTTCCCTCTCGTTGTAACAGAGGAAGTTAAAAATGACAGACTGCACATGTATCAGACATATAGGCCTATAGAGAGACAGACAGACGGACAGAGAGACAGCCAGATAGAGACAGAGATAAAGGAGGAGGCACAAGAAGAGATGGTGAAAGAAGTAGATATTAAACGGCTAAGAAACAGGTAAACAGCTCATCTGGTGTTAAAAACATCCTTCAATCAGAGTCATCTATTGTCTGATCACTTTGCTATTTTTACTCGAGTTTCTTTTTCTCACAAGTCTCCCTCCACGTATACTTTCATTATCTACTGCCCTTGGAAATCGTTCAATAGTTCAACCTTCAAACCAAGCATCCTTGTCTCTTCGCTGTGGTCAATGGTCATGCCCAGCACAAACAGCTAATGGACTTGCTCTCCGACATGCTCTCAACTCTCATTATATGTGTCTGTCATTATACATGCCTGTCATTATGTATGCTGGTCATCATAGATGTCTGTCCTCATATACGTATGTCATTATACATGTCTGTCATTATATGGGTCTGTCTTTATATGTGGTCTGTTATTATACATGTCAATAAATAAATAAATGAATAAATGAATAAATAAATAAATAAATAAATCAAGCAATCAATCAGTCATTCATTCATTCAATCAATCAATCAACAATCAAAAAATTAATTGGTCCAACAAAGAACTTTACAAATCCTGTTATTTCATTTTAAAAAGAAAACAGAAAAAGTTCTTTGTTTGTCTATTGTTATATGTGCATGTCATTATATGTGTTAGTCATCATATTATGTCTGCCTTTATACGGGTCTGTCATTATATGCATCTGTCCTTATAAGTGTCTGTCATTATATGTGTTGGTCATTAAATGTGTCTGTTTGTCTATCTCATATAATGAGTGTTTTGTTTCCGTGTACATGAGCATTAATATAACGCCTTTCTTGACAAGTTCCATCACAGAGGTAGATAGAGACTTGAAGGTATAGTGGACAAGAGAAGGAGGAGGCAGGAGACAGGGAGAGACTGGCACTCTTGAGAGAACGACAGGGGAGAGGGGGACCATTGGTTTCTCTCGATCATTATGCGCAGATTTATCTCAACGTTCTGTTGTGTGTCTTAGGTTTCACTTCATCCGATAGCAGCACTTCTCGGCTCCCATCGTAAATCGACTCTTCAACAGAACGCTCCTCTCTCTCCCTCTCTGTCTCTCTGTCTCTCTGTCTCTCTGTCTCTCTGTCTCTCTGTCTCTCTCTCTCTTTTTTTTTTCTCTCTCTCTCTCTGTCTGTCTGTCTATCTCTATTTCTCTATATATGTCTCTGTCTCTCTCTGTCGGTCTCTGGGTTTGTATGTGTGCCTCTGTTCCACCTTTACAAGGTAAATCGACTCTTCAGCAGAACGCTTTTCTCCCTCTCCCTCTCTCTTTTTCTCCGTCTCTGTCTGTCTGTCTCTTTATCCCCATCTCTCTTTCTATATGTCTCTGTGTCTCTCTCTGTCAGTCTCTGGGTATGTATGTTTGCCTCTGTTCCACTCTCTGTGTCACGAACCCTGTCTTTCTTCATTTTACAATCAGTCATCCTCGTTGAACATTAAACATCCGTTTAGTTCACACGCTTCACTCTCTGCCGCCCGTCAACAACCTCGTCTGCTTTATAGGCCCTCGATCTATAGGCCTCGCTCGGTTCTCTGTATCAGTTAGTGTCTTTGTCTTTCAGGGCACACCCGCCTTTTGCTTGCTGTGTCTGTCTGTCTGTAAGTAGGCCTATGTATGTATGTCTATATGTTTGAAGGTATGTATGTGTGCATATATATCTGGGCGTTTATAGCGCTGTTACATGTCTGTATAATAATAATATTCTTTATTGAAACAATTCGGTTGACAAACCGCAACCGGTTACAGTGTACAGCTATGCAATTGAAACATTTCACAAGAACACAAATGACAGAAGACATAAATCTTAACTACTAACAGAACAGACAGTCTGCAATACACAGCGCTAATAACAGCCTACAAAGCATGTCCGCCTACGGGATCGATCTCGGTACCTCTCGCTCTCTATGCCAGTGTGTTATCCAATGCGCTATTGCCCCTCCCATAAGAGATTAAAATAGAAGCGTCTTAACAAACGACGACAAAGTTACTTGTGTCGAGTTGACAGGTCTAGTGTCAACTCTATCTGCCTCAGCACGCGTGTTTTCTGTGTGTCACGAAATATGGCTATTTCTGTCTGTCTGTGTCTTTGCTTCTTACATTTCTGTCTTTATCTCTATAAGCTTGTGGATTCCAACAGTCTGACGATATCTTATGACAGTGCCTCCCAACCTTTTCTGACAACGAAACTCTTTTGATCTGACAATTATTTGACGGACCCCCAACCTAAGCAAGCCATCTTATGGTCTGCATGCGAAGTTGACCAATATAAGTTAAATTCTGAATATACGAGAATTATTCATCAAAATCTGCGTTACGCATTAGTCTGTGGCTATCAGATTTCAAATCTCGTTTGAAACGGAAGCATCCTTGGACACTACACAATGTATTCCAGACGTAAAAAAATAAAACAAACTGCAGTATTTGTCGTTTCATATCCGCTTAACTGAGTGTCGATGGGTGTCGTTTATTACGAAAGCAATGACTATCCAGGGTATGAGACTACTTCAATTTCAACATCAATTCCACCTTTGTGGCATTACAGAATTTTCCATTTCGCTATTACGACTCCCGTTAGGATCGTTACATATACTGAAGTCCCAAAGGGACAGATTTTTGTCTGGATATCAACACTTCCACTGCGTGGGTATAAGCTCTAAGCCATTTTATATTATACCGTAATCGCGACACTCGTTCATGTTTACGATTCCCGAAGCAATGGTAATATATTTAAAGTCCGTCTGATATTTTATATGACACTAGCAAATAGCTCAACAAATTCTGGCCTAAACCTGGAAACATTCAAACACGTCTAGCTTATAATTGTGAATGTGTGAGGACATTTACAGTTTAAGCTAAGCAACCAATTCCTGGAAACTAAATAAACGAGTCAACGTTAGTATAATTATAAATCTTCATAAACTAATAACACCAAAAGCTTAAGTTGGATGAATTCAGTCAACACATTCGCATTCTTGAAATTTATTGTCTTCAAATTGAAAATGACTTGTCTACTTCGAAAAACTATACAGCCTACTCTAAAAACCATGGAAATATCCTAATCACATTTTAATTCATTGAGTGTCTGCAGAAGCAAGAAGTGAAAAGAACAAAGATACTACATCCAAACATCAATATCTACATCGATCCATAAAAATCCAGCCAGATGTAAATCCATCCGTTTCTAAACCCCAGCACCCATTTACCAATTTACCCATTCACCCATTCATTCAATCATTCATTCATCAATTCATCAATTAATCTATACATTAATACATTCATCCATTTGTCCATTCACAATTCATCCAGTCATTCATTTATTCATTCATCCACTGGTCTAATGTCCATCCATCCACTCACCCATCTATGAGCACCTGTGGTCTGTGTACACACGTTAGGTTGCATATAAACTTGTTGTTGCTCTGATTGTACTGCTAGGGTGGAGATGGCAATTCTGATCGTTCTGGATTTCTATGTCTTGTTCATCAACTGTTGCAAAGATTCTGAGAGTTCTCTAAGCGTAAATTGGAAAACTTTCAATGGAACTTTTCAGTTCAGCTCGTATCGTTCTCGTCTAAGTTTCTTGATCCAGCGCAGAAACAGGTGAGTTATCAGCTCGAAAACCTCTCCCCACGTAAGAACACTCATGCCAATCCAAAGTCCAAAGGTTCCTCCGATATCTGAGAACAAGTTGAAGAACGTGTAGCTTCCCTTCTGAACCGTTTCCTCGATGATCAACGACTTCAAGTAGACATTCAGACGAATGAAATTCTTTCTTACGAGGCCCTGATGAACTATCTGGGAAAAATTAAACCCTTTCAGGTTCTGATAGGCCTTCAGCTGGTCACGATTCTTGTTCTTAAGAACGTATTTTCTGAAGAACTCCTCCTGCGAAAAATCAATGGGCCAGTATCCATAGGACAAATCCGTGCGGTAGCTCGATTCATTACAAGGAGCATCGCAGGTGCAACGCGATCTCAGTGAATCATTGTTGGCGAATGCCGTCATCCAGTCGGCTTCACAGTCGGAGTTGTTGAAGACACGCTTTGGATCGGTCTCGTTGAAGTATCCACAGTACGGCTTTCCATTCATTTTCACTGGAATGGGCAGCAGTGATGAAATGCAACCGCAGCCGGAGTAGATATACTCCTGCTGACAGGTCATGAGACAAGCGTGGGCTGAGTAGACGAAATGGCCCTTTTCCTTCGGCGGTGGCTCTGCCCGGCACTTACCATACGGAGGACCAAGCCGCTGATACTGCAAAACATTGATACCAGTCGACGATGAAAAACCAGGAGGTACGTCGAAGCCGAAATCAATGGGACTTGGCCTCGTGTCTGGAGCATGTATGGTCACGCGTACTCCAGCCGAGTTGCCAACATTCAGGTACGTGTAGTATGGACCATCGTACCTCATGTCTCCATTGTCGCTTTCCAGGTACAGCACAAGGGACAGTCCGGCTTCCGGTCCAGTCGCCCGGGCCATCAGCTTATCCACCTCCATGTTGCCACCGTTGAAAGTGTAACAGTTAAAAAAGGAAGGGCTCTGGAAGTAGCTGAAATTTACCGTCCCGCAAAGTTCCTTCCCAAATGTGCAGCCGAGGATGAAGTCCGACGGTTGGTGACCAACGATGCGAGACTCGTCTCCGATGTTCTCGAAGAATCCTCTTGGGCCGCGCATCCGGTCGTACCAGATATCGTAGGTGTGGGTGTCGTTCGTCTGGGATTCCAGCTCGCGGAAGAAGTACTTGGTGGTGTTGTTCCAGCGGAAGAAGTCCGTGGATGAGTTCTGCAGCAGATGATTGGCCGTCGACATGGAAATCGGTTGAAGGTTGCATATTGTTATGGAGGGAAACTCAATGTAGGCCACTTCAACCTCCGTCACCTGCACGAACACAAACATTGTTCACACCAGTGACCTCGAGTAAAGAAATATATTAAATTGCAACAAAGAGTGGACCAGTGTCTCTGGTAGCAACTGGAAGATTACTTGGAAGTTGGAACCCATATGGACTCTCTACTGGTCCCATGTGATAATGTGGGTTCTGTGTGGGCTCCATGTGAAGGCAGAGCAACATCGGGTTATGCCATAATATCAGTATCGATTAATTGGTGTAACAGATTACTCCTGTGATGTCTAGATTCGAGTTTTGTTTCCAGTAAAATATCGATAATTGTTTGAGGAAACCTTGCAGTAGATCAAATCAAATCATTTATTGATTCATATTGATTCATAAATCCAGAACAAATTTACAGATGATTCTGAAGAGATAGTTCCAGCACAAGAAATAACACTCAGGGAAAAACAAATGTGTTGGCTTTGAAGAAGATCGGTTAGTATTGCAGAAATAGGTCAAAAGGAAACCTAAAAGGAGCCTGGCTCCGCTAAATAAGTTCCTCTTTTTTCGTGAGAGGAAATGACCATTACCCAGGTGGGTCAAGTATAGAACATTTTGCTACAATATCCACACATGACCACAAAAGAACAGTATACTACATAATCCACAACTGACGCAACATTAGGTGGAAACATGGATCATTAGCTCAATGTATAATCAGGATCAAGGAGGATAGATTGGAAATGTAAAATTAATCGCAGTAATCAGAGGTTAAATCCAGCCAGATCCTGCAATCCAGCACCTCTGATACGAGATTCGCCACCTAGACGAGAAGACCTGACATCCAATTATTATTCTAGAAGTGTCATTGGTGGCACATATCCACTAATTTTATGTTTTACTCGAAAGGGGATTAGCGAGCTTCGAGTACATTCTCAACTGGCTTAGGTTTTAGATCTGAAAGAATTGGAGAACCGTCGCCTCTTGATGAACAATTTAACCAGCAGTTTAACCAGTACTTTAACCAGTAATTTAGCCTGTAATTTAACCAGTAAGTTAACAAGTAATGTAACCAGTAATTTAACCAGTAGTAGTTCTCTGTCCCTCTCTGTCCCTCCCTCCCCTCTCTCTCTCGCTCTCTCTGCCTCTCTCTCCCCTTCTCTCCCTCCATCCCTCCCTGCCTTCCTCCCTCCCTCTCACTCTCTCTCTCTGTCTGTGTGTGTGTCTCTCTCTCCTCTGACATCTATGGACAACCCTTCTCACACGACGCAGTGCTCGTAAATAAGCTGGTGCCCTTCGCGTAGCTTTAGAGCAGCGCTTTAGAAATTTGGATTTTACGATTACATAATTTATAACATTAAAAGGACATTCTAAATATAAATTTTTTTAAAGACTCGCACACACTTATAGAAACCGACGAGGATATGATAGACAGTCGACGAGTGTGGCCATTCAAACTTCGGCTGCTCGGAATACTGATTAAATTAAATTAAATTAAATTGATAAAATTGCTGATCACGGGTAGGCTATATACATAGGCGCAACCACCCTATGGGACCCGTGGGACGCTTCCCCCAACTTTCGAACAGCTTGGGACCGTCCCTCCAACTTTTGAAACTAAAATATAATTAACTATAACTATAAAGAAAATAACAATAACGAAAATTCATCGCAATTTTCGTTACAGAATAAATATGAAAGTGCAATATCGAAAAACGTGAGAAAGTGAAAATTTGGAGTGTTGTGTATTCATGCAGCTGAATGCATCCATTCTTCAAAGGAATCAAAGCCTTTCGAATCTATTGTCGGAGAACTGCGTCAGAGCACAATACAGGCATGGGACGAATGTAATCGATTCAGCAATTAGTCAGTGGCGAGCTGTGCTGTGTAGATAGTTGTTTTTGTGTGTGCTCCTGACAATTGATCTAGTTAAGTGTTTGCTGCTTAATAATAATACTGCTGGTCACATTATATGCAACTATGTGAACTATAAGTGTGTTGATTTGATTATGATGTTGTTTAAGAAATGAAGTCATAATAAAAATAACTAAATAAGCAACTGTATAGACTAGACTGATTGACATAGCACTAGGGCTATCCTGTTAGCGGAACTTAAAGTTCCTTAGGGTATTACCCATTGTTACTACATTTGGAAAAATCTGTCTTTGCATGTAAACACTGAATTGAAGCGGTGAACAATAAAGTTGACTTGATTGATTGAGCTCGTCTTTGTGCGTGTGTGGAAGCCAAAGGGTGGAATTTTGAACACACATTATAACTAACAAATGATAGTTATCTGATTCATGTCCTATAAACTGAAGTTTCTCCATGTTTCATTAAAATGTACAAATTATTACATAAATTATTGCAGCAATAGGGGAGGTTCGGTTTTTTTTCCGTTCACCGTGTACATACATACACACATTTCATTAAACGAATACATACACATACATACATGCATATACACACAAATACTTCTCTACAGATACTCTGGTTACCCACCCTGTAGTTTGTAAAATACAACAGCTGCAGCGTTTCAGTGTCAGTAGACTAAGACTTTTCGCGAAACAGCTGCGCACGGCGCTGCACTGCAACACGTGTTTCCGAAAGTCGTCACACGTAATGAGACTCGTTCATAGGTCGAGAAGACGCTCTCCATGGCAACGGACCGCCGAGATTTATCACACGCCGTTACATTTGTTTGTGTTGCATATTTGTGTCCGGCGCCTAAGGCGTGGGACCGATTATGAGATAAATAATGGGCGATAAAGAGGAGATGCTCTTGTGCAATGACCACAAGTGCTATTAAGAGCTACGTGGGGCCTAACACTGGTCATAAGCACTCAATGGTAGTGCCTGACAGCAGTAAATACTGTTACTAGAAACTAATAAATAGCAGCATAAGTTTATGAGACACATTCATTCTGTTAATGGAATAAATCTTCGCTGATTGTAGGATAAGCATTTTCGAAAATTATTTAAAGTGTACTGTGATGGACCGTGCCAGTCATGACTCTTTATTAGTTCTGCAGTTCTCAATCTGCTGTGCGTGATATTTCTTTTAGTGGTGACAGTCGCTTTTGGTACGTTACAAGTAGACCGGGCGACCCTACCAAAATATTTATGCATGTATACGTATAAATGTGCGTATGCAGTGGCGTCTACTTATGGGTTGGGGAAACAATTTACCACGGTTGCCAGAAGTGTGGGATATAATTTACAATGCTGCTACAAGAGGTGGATTTTACAGCTGTGAGTGACTTCTGAGTCTCATATATAAGTCGGCCAGAGTGAGGGTATATTCTCCCATTGCAGGTGGGGGTGACGCCACTGTGAGCATGCATGCATGCATGGAGGACCATGTATGCATGTGTGTATGAATGTGCGTATGTATATATATGCATGTATATATATATAAGTAAGTATGTAAGTATGATGTATGTACGTATGTATGTATGTATGACCATAACCATTAGTTAAGATTGTTTATAATGTACTACTGTGAACATTATAATCTGTTTTGTTTTGATTTTGTTTGTTTGTTTTAAATCTTGTACTGCAATGTTTTGTTATTTAGTTGTTTGGCTATGATTTAGCCCTAAAATTGTTATTTAAGTTGAATTTTCTATAACTATATGATCATAAAAATCGTCTTGCCATCAGTAAATGTAATATGGAAAAGGGGCAGCCCTGCAATAGCGGATTATTTTATCCTTTAGGGCTGTCCTGTTGACGGCATCAGCAGATTAACAATTTTTTTTAAATGACTGATTGTTAATTAATTGTGCTGTTGTTGATTCAATAAACGGCTGATTGATTGATTTGATTAATTTAATTGCTTCTTGTTGTACGCAACAGTCAAAATCAAGACATTCGTTGATTTACGGGAAGCAATGGGAGAGGGACCCTTAAGAGGCCGAAGTCCCGCTGTCAAGGTTACCGATCTAAAGAAATGATAGCAACTGGCTATATAATATGCATTTAATATAATTCCCAAGAATAGGCTATATGGTCTTAACAAGTTAGCTAAAATCGAAATTGAAACACATTGAGCGTCTGCACAGAGCAAACTTTTAGTACACAGTATATGCACACAAGGCAGGGAATAAGAAAGAAGATAGGGAGAGAGTCAAGGATCATATGTACGTAGGTTTGTATGTAGCGTAATATAACATGTATGAGGATATGCACAGCGCAACTTCAAGGAAAAAATTCATCAGTTGCGCTCCCGACCCAACAATGACAACCACCGTAGAAACAGAACAGATAAACTGACTTGCTCAGCTCTGGTTTTGTGAGGAAAGGTGTTCCAAGCCACAGGGCCGACGAAAGAAAAGCTTCTGTGCTGAGTTGTAGAGGAAAGAGTCCGGGGAACAAGAAGAACACCCAAATCGGACGAACTACGGCTAGGAATATATATGAGGCAGAGATATTCAGAACACCAAGATAATGGATGGGGCTATTCTCACGAAGCAGTTTCGCATGAAAGTCGAAATCTTAAATTCGATGCGTTGCATTTATGTATGTCACAGTATGTGAGTATGTCAGTAGGGCCTACATTTAATACCCGGTACAGCGCTTCATGTTTAATTAAGCAACAAAAGCGATACAGGGATGGATGCTATCTAACTGAACTAAGTGAACTTATTGACAGTTTGAAAATGCTTGCTGCTCTGAGGCAAATTTCAACGACGATGGTGATGGGAAAATTTATGTATCCTACACGCTTGTAGTAGAAGTGCAGGTGATAACTAAAACTATGATATGAAAACGTCATCGACACGAATGATAACGACGACGAAAAGTATGATGACCACGATGATGTTGACGATGATGACGACGACGACGACGACGATGATGATGATGATGATGATGATGAGAGTAAGAAGAAGATTTGTTCAAAGCACCTGTTCATAGGGAAATCGGAGATACTGTGAGACGAGGATCGTAACATGAGCGACGTTGATGGCGAAGGCCGTGAGGGTGACGATCAACCAGAGCGCCCTGACGGGGTCGTTGGGCGCCCGGGCGACGTGGCCCCAGCCGTGAGCCGAAGTCGTCTCAAAGAACTGCCGGACGATCTCCTTCGTCCGTCTTTCCTCCTCCATGTCGGCAGCAGACTTAGTGCGCTCCTTCGTCTGCTTTCCCGTTGTTGCGGACACTGCCTCGGCGGCAACCACTTCCTTACATCCTTGCCCTGCTCCTGCTGCTGCTGGGGCTCTCGCCTCCTTCCCCTGCCCCTCACCCTCATCCTGCTTCTGTTCATGCGTCGCCTTGTACAGGTCCATTTCAACGACCTCTGGTGTCTTCTTTGATTCCTCTTTCACCATCGGATGTCTACGGATTATGCCGACTGCGCCGAAAGACTACGTGGCGCCAAATACAGCCAGACTGCGCGATCCTCCTTCTCCATTAATTTATCAATATCAGCTGCAGCAGCAGCAGCAACAGAAAATCCGTCAGAGCAACGAATCTCGGATGCACCAGGGCCAGCGACTCATTAGTCGCATGCATTTCAATGCATTAGTCGCATACAATTCGAATTTTCGATCATTAGTCGCATGCATTTCAATGCATTAGTCGCATACAATTCGAATTTTCGATCATTAGTCGCATGCATTTCAATGCATTAGTCGCATACAATTCGAATTTTCGATCATTAGTCGCATGCATTTCAATGCATTAGTCGCATACAAGTCGAATTTTCGATCATTAGTCGCATGCATTTCAATGCATTAGTCGCATACAATTCGAATTTTCGATCATTAGTCGCATGCATTTCAATGCATTAGTCGCATACAATTCGAATTTTCGATCATTAGTCGCATGCATTTCAATGCATTAGTCGCATACAATTCGAATTTTCGATCATTAGTCGCATGCATTTCAATGCATTAGTCGCATACAATTCGAATTTTCGATCATTAGTCGCATGCATTTCAATGCATTAGTCGCATACAATTCGAATTTTCGATCATTAGTCGCATGCATTTCAATGCATTAGTCGCATACAATTCGAATTTTCGATCATTAGTCGCATGCATTTCAATGCATTAGTCGCGTACAATTCGAATTTTCGATCATTAGTCGCATGCATTTTGATATATTATTAGTCGTACGCATTTAGGCATGCATTAATAGTGTAGCTAATGAAGGGACTTCTTATGTTTTTCCTCGGTGACCTCCATTCTTTTCCTGATCTTGTTCTTTTCCATCATAAAGTTCTGTGAAACTTTGTTGTTTTATGGGCCTCTGCCAGATTGTTAGAATGCGTGCTGCCTTGAAGTGAAAATGGTTGCCATCGCAATCGTAAACTGCAAATTGCTAAGGCGTCACTCTAAAGCCAAGTGCAGGGTACCAGTTTATTTGCGAGCGCTGCGTCGAGTAAGAGGGGTTGTCGAGATATATCAAATGGAGATCCGATTCCGGTTGCCATAGAGACCAGAGAGAGATGAGGCAGAGTAGATGCTAAGGCGTGTTTCTTTGAGGACGAGAAGGCTTGGAAGGCGTAAGATCGGATGGAGGAAGGTAGAAGATTGGATGGAAATGAGTAGCCCCCGTCAATTAGCAGAAGTTCTATTGAATTACATTGCAACACGATCCATTCCATTCAGTTCTTAGCGTTACTCTTCAGCTGCGTTGCTTCACATTATATAGGTCTATGCAGTGAATGTAAATAGGCCCTATTCAAATCACGAATTAGAATACGTTATGTTAGCAATCATGCAATGCATGCGTCTATATGATAGACGACGTCTTGCGTCTGCGCTATTTGCTTAATTAATTTCTCACTTAATTTCCTAATTACACATGCTTACCTACCTAATTAATGACTTGCTTGCTTAATTACTTATATACTTACTTATCTACTTCAAATAACTTACATAATTGCTTACCTATAGTAACTTATCGACTTAAGTACTTTCTTCATTACTAACCTACTTACTTACCCACTTAATAACTTTCTTATTTACTCACCTACTTACTTACTTAACTGATTAATTACTTCCTAAATTACTTAACTACTTACCTGGTTACATACATGCTTGATTAGTTACTTACTCGCCTTACTTATTTACTTGTGTTAGAACCGCCGAAATTAGTTTGCACAGGGACTCGGTTCGGGACCATTCGTCTCCTGTCGGGAATGTCGCTGATGATTGTTTAGGCAGAGAATGATGACGGTAGAAAAACGAACGGAGAGATTTATCAGTGCGAGCAGCTAAGCCAACAAACCGTTTCGACGATGACTGTCATCTTCTCATCACTACTACTAACACCACGTTATTAATGATGCTGTCCCCGCATCCGCTTGTGGCACCGGCTGCTGCAACTGGAGAAACAACTGCAGCCGACTTTAATTGCACTGACCATCGATGAGCTCTTCCTGCGCGCTTTGCTTATCGCCATTGTTTGACTTATCATCGGACGGATGAAATCGCGGTCGTTGAAAATAAACGGTAAACGGACCGAATGACGTCGGTCTAGAAAGCAGCTCTTGGGTCAACGAGAGTATATTTACATCGTCGATTTGCAGGATACGAACTGTTCCAGTACGAGTCCCTGTGTTTGTTAAGCCGACCAGACTTAGACGCAAGCAACGGACTCTTTTGATCCGTGTCCACTTATTTCGGCGTATGTCTCATTTGCATCCGACGTGCATACGCTGTCGTTTCATTGCATTTCATTATCTTGTCTCATCTCCAGTGATCCGAGACGTGCTTGAAAGTTGTGTGAGCCAACCCTCAGCTAAGTAGACCTAAGGAGGCTAAGGTGGATAAAAATTATACATTATATATATATATATATATATATATATATATATATTCGTTTAATGAAAAAAAAAAAAAACAAGTTAGAAGAAAAAGGTTTGCTATAACCGACATAAACTATATTTTCGTAATTTTTTTATTGTTTTACAAATACTGGAAAAGTTTATTATACTAGATAGGCCTATTGATTAAATGAAAAACGTCTGTAGCAGAATTAGTCAATAATTACTTTAGCAAGCGTCAAATACGAAGTGACAACCAAAACGTTGTATATGCATGCTCCAGCCTTGGCGTCCCAGAGCCAAGAATTGTGTGAGTATCGGCGTCTTTAGAGCCATGGCTCACGGAACCCTGCTGATATCCTCGTCTCAGTCGAGATCTCATTACGATATCGTGGATCATGTCATGAAGACGTCATTGAGTTTTAGTTCCACCATATTTATTATCGTAATCGTAATCTGGAGATTTTTTGCAGCGCCAGAAATTGGAAGTAACGAGAACCAGCTTATTCACAGCCTCATTCCTCATTCGATCTCAATCAAACTGGAAAACTTCGCTGGTACGACGCAGCGCTCGTGAATAAGCTGGTGCCCTTCGCTTAAGTTTAGAGGAGCATCGTAGAAATTTATAGTCTACGATTACGATTTCGATTACTCAAAGTAAAATCGATGAGCAGCTAAGATCAAAATCGGTTCCAGGTCAAGAGGTCAGGTATAGTCAGACGTGCGTCATGCGTTATGGTAACCAACATTTTGATCTATGAATGCTGTTGTCCATGTCTTAAGAGCTTCATCGTTTCTTCTCTCAAAATATCATCAATTACTTCACGGCATTTATCTCTTTGTGAACAATTCTGATCTTAAATCTCACAATCTTTTTTCTCTATCTCTAAGGCCCTAATTACTTACTTAATTAATTAAAATGTCGATACCCAATTCAACGATTGACCAATTATTTATTTATTTATTATTATTATAATTATTATTGTTATAATTATTATTATTATTATTATTATTATTATTATTATTATTATTATTATTATTATTATTATTATTATTATTATTATTATTATTATTATTATTATTATTATTATTATTATTATTATTATTATTATTATTATTTTGTGCAACCAGTAATGAGTGAATGAATGAATGAATGAATTTTCGCTCGATTTCTGGCACCGATTGCTAGATTGGACTTGTTGTGTCTGCGGTTCCTGATAGCCTACCTAACGATGAGAGGTTACTAATCCTGGAAACATAAATTGTTGCATTGGCCATTGACATTTGAGTTAATGAGCGGTTACGGTCTTTGATCCTTTGGCGTATGTGCTGTCGGCTTCCATGGCGACCGCCGGCAAAGACAATTTCCTGGTCAAGTATTAATGGTAATTAGTTGCACGCAAGGAAGAGTATGGGGCCGGGAAGGAACATTTAGCTGAGAAAGTCAGGCGACTATTACGTTATTCATTATGGCGCTGACTGCGTTCTATGAAACGACACAGACCTAGTAGGTCACAGGAACAAAATGAGACAGGTAGTCAGTGAGCATGAGAAACAGACAGAGACACACAGAGGAAGACAGTAACAGAGGCATACAAGGGCATACAGAAGCATAATAAACGAATATATCATCAACAAAGATAGGCTATAGTATTTTCACACGGAGTTCAGTTTACACAAACAGGTATTAACAGAGATCATAGACATAAACACTTAATTTTATACAAAGGTGTTTCATATCGACGTCAACAGCCTTTGATGCCATGATAAGACAGCGTTTCCCAAACTCTGTTCCGCGGAACCCGAGGTTTCCGTGAGGGGAAGACATAGCTTACGTGAGGGGAAGACATAGGTTCCGTGAGGGGAAGACATAGCTTACGTGAGGGGAAGACATAGGTTACGTGAGGGGAAGACATAGGTTCCCTGAGCTGCCATGAGCAAATTTGATAAAAGTATCGTTGAATGTGTAGTTACATTAGAAATCAGACTGCGCGGTGAAGACAAGGGTTCCGTGGGAAAATATCATTTCAAATGATTTGTAATATAATTTTCATGGATTAAAACTGTATATATCCCATTACCTGTTATTAATTAAACAACGAATGTAAAATGGCCGGGCCGGCAGGCCACTTTTGGCCCGCCGAAGATGTTGTTCTGACACGCGGAGGCTGCCTAAGGACTACACAACTTGAGACTAAAAGTTCTGATTTGTCATTTGTCACTGCATATGAAGCGAAATCAAGTTGCTGTGCTAGCAACAGGTCAGTAAATACCAAATCCTCATTCCACAGAAGAGGTGCCGTCAGTTTATTAATTTTGCTCACATGCACATCTCTGTGTCTGGCTTCCGGTTGATTGTCTATTAGCAAATTATATTAAAGTTACGAAACCATTTGAATAAGAAGCGAGAAGTGGACAATTAATCAAAATTCTACACTCCATGCTCTGTGAGACGGACCATTGATATAATGAAACCCTGGACGGGTTCAGGTATGACCAAAGCATCTGTTTAGTTACTTAGCTGAGGGGTTAGAAGAAGAGCTAGGGGCTTGAACACCCCAGTGTATGTTTGCCTGCACTTGTATCCGCAGAAGTTGGCCCAAGTGGCACTGTTGTTTGTTTTGAAGGCTATGATTTTCACAATACAATTTTATATGGAAAGCAGATTAGTTAAAGCTATAAAGAACAAGAAAAAACTCGGGAATGGCAACTTCATCAGAACAAGTAAGTTCACAAATATAATCATGAAATGGCATATTACACTGAATTAAAATTAATAAGTACGAGAATCTACTCCTGTTTCGGAAACAAGTACCTAAGAAATTTGCTAACAAAGCCATCAACGTTTGATCATACTTTATCCATATCCATAAGACACGAAATAATTCACCACAATCCAAAACAAATGACTGCTTCTGAGGGACACACTCTCTTTCTCTGATCTATTCATTAATAGGTGCAACGGATTTCCTTAACAAGAAGTATGCACAGAGCACCGCTTTACAATCTATCGAGTAGCCTATTATACGATTTTCGTATTCCATACTCATTACATGATGTCATTCAGGTTAGTATAAGATACAATCTCTGATTAGTTTATTCTGTAGCTGCGTTCTAAAAATTTTTGATTAAATTAAAGTCACAATTAGATGGACCCTACTTCGACTGACTGCTCAAAAAATTTCGCCAAAAGATTTGCCAGAAAATTCACAAAAGCTAAACCAATCACAAAAAACCGATTCAAATTCTAAGCACAGACAAAATATATCCAAATTCGGCATTTGTCGATTGACATCACATAATCAAATTGGCGAAATGGTTAGAACGCACGTCTTATAACGCAAAGAGTACGGGTTCGAGTCTTCACGGAAGCGGTTACTGTGTAGGAACCTTGAGCAAGTCTTTCACGCGCAGTTGTGCAGCGCCATCTGTCATGTATAAAATTCTGCACTATGAAAGGAGGACAGTATCAAATACAGTTATTTTGTATCGCAGCACATTAGAATTGCATTAATTAGCTGGAACTGCGCATATATATATATATATATATATAATAGATGTAGGCTACTATATATATATATATATATATATATATATATATATATATATATATATATATATATATATATATATATATATATATATATATATGTTCGTTTATTTGAAAAAGAGCCAAATCATGGTGGCACACTGCACCCAGTTACATGTCGAAGCACATTCAAGAGAAATAAATGAAACAAAGAGGAACATTGAACAGAACTATGTCAGTCATTGCCGGCAAAAGAAGACCCTCTAGCTAAAGTTTTTAACATTATTTAACTGACAAAGCATATGGATGCTGTCTAAAGGGTTTTGGCAGAGGTGCATGGGTAAAGGTTTCTCAGAACGTGATTGTCATTCTCTATTACAGCAAAGAGCAGCCCAGCATCGGCTCCAGCTGCTAACTTCGCCATCTGAATTTGATCGGGAAGAATTCATTACAATACTTCGCCACGTGAAGATAGTTTTCTAATGAATTCTTCCCGATCAAATTGTACCCACTTTGGATCATGATTCTCGTTAAAACTTTCCTCGATCATTTGTCTTTTCATCTTATTTGGAACTATAGGTATATCAAAGGTAGTATCATCTGGAAATAGGTCAAGGTATATGTCACAAACCGCAGGGTATCTTAATGTAATGCCAAACTCTTTCTTTTGAATGTCCTTCACAAAATCGTGATACATGTAATCACGCAATTCTGCTGTTTGATGTTTGAAGGAGGGCATGAAGTAGCAAGGAAAAACATTATGTCGAGAAAACTTCATAAAGCAAAACATGATCCTCTCGACCCAGAAGGTGAGTTGATTAAACGTAAATTTCTCTTCGTTTCTTGTTCTGCCTCCAATTCTGGCATCAAGAGCCTCCATACAAAACAGAAGGCAAGTCTTCAATTGATATGTAGTTTTCGGTTCATGAATCAGTAGAATTTTGCAAACTATATATGCTGTCTTTATTAAAGGCGAGCTCTCTTTTATGATTCGACTTTCTAATGGTGCAAATGAAATTCTGGCAAATGTCTCGGAAAAGAGAAAGTGAGCACCACGTGGTTTCAAGGGATCAAAACGGGGCCCATCAAAGACCAATATAGAACCGTTTACTTTCACAGATGGGCTTATGTCAACTGGCAGTTGGTCTTCTGGCCACCAACCTTCCACGTAAACACAAGGAACGACGTCTATTGATATGTCGACAAAAAGGAAACCACCCTCTCCATCCTTAATGGAATTAATCATTTTTAGTTCTATAGTCATACACAGACCAAGTAGATTTTTATTGTTACTTTTGTGTTTATCTGTTACGCTCCATTCGAAAAGGTGTTCATCTCGCCAGAAACCGGTGTCACTTAAGACTTCTTTAAAAATTATCTTGAATCTAGAATTCACTTCATTAGTCAATAAACTCTTATATAAGCTGAAGAAGCTGTCAAAATTTTCGTCAGTCCGAATCTTTCTATCCTCATTCGGCTTCCGTCTCAGTTGAAAGTATCCCTTAGGACCCAGTGGGTGTGGAAACGGGTCACATATTTGGCTGAATTTAATCAGTTTGAAGTTAAAGTCAAAGTCTGCTGATAAGAAGGCCTTTGTTTCTTCATCGGCGCTTCCGACCAAAGTCGGCTGGCACTCGAATCGCCAGTCCTTTTTCTTTATACCATCTGCCAAACGCTCAATGAAATGTTGTACTGGTGGTTTAAGTTGGCTCAGACGTCTGTTGAGGCGAATAGGTTCGTTTTCGATCCATATCTTCCTAATTGCTTCTTCTGACGAATCGTGAGGTCGTAGTGATTGGGAGTAAATTCGAATTGTTTCAAACAGTTTTTCCTTCGTTAATTCTGTCACATAATGAGTGCTGAGTACTTGCGCAATATCTATGGGAGCGTAAAGCTTCATCTCTCTGATTGGCAAATTCCTTGCATAGTTCCAAGTCACCGAATATCGTAGCTTCTTAAGTTTTCTAGGTGTGTGTCCGTTTTTGTCTTTTGTGTATTCACAAGCTCCGTTCTTGACGAGGAGTTCGTACTGATCATCTTTTTCTGCGTAGTGTAAAGGGGTTTTACCGTACATATCAGCTGCGTTTACTTTAGAACCTATTTCCAATAACACCCTCACTAGATCGCCATGTCGATCGTTTTGGTATATGTAGGATTGTAGCATGACAGCGTAGTGAAGTGGAATTCTTCCTTTGTCATCTGTTGCACTGACTGTATTTCTGACATTTTCTGGTCTTAGAAGAATTCCCTCTACCACTAAGTCGAATCTTGTATGGTCCAGTTCTTCTTTTGTTACCCTCGTACCTTCATATTCGAATGTATTCTGAAATGCGGAAATGCGGGAGGTGAACAGTCGATGAAGTGGATTTCGACCTCTCTCGTCAACCCTTGCCACTTCGATTGGCGCTTCGTCTTCTGGATCTTCTACATTTCGAATGGCGGCGCTATTCTTAAGTGCTTCAAAAGTCGCTGAATTAATTCGCTTGGAAGACTTCACAGCCAAATCAAGAGGCGTATTGCCTCCGAAGTCTATGGAATTCACATTAGTTTCATCATTCTCTAACAACAATTTAACCATTTCTTCTCTATATTGAGTGGCTTGATTGTTATATTCAAGATAACTCTGCAGCCGGTCAATTACGGTTTGTTCTTTCCAGGTAGGTTTATTCCTGCTGTTATTCTCACTACAATCAACGCCGTCAAAGTTTCGCTGAAGAAGCCATTTGCAGAAGAAATGAAAATCAAGCCAGTTCCTATTTGCCGCATAAATTGCTGCGTGCAAGGCAGTAAATCCGTAATAATCGTACAAATTAACGGAAGCTTTATGGTTTAGCAGCAGTCGCACTACTGAGACACGATTCCTTTTAGCTGCTTTAATCAGAGCAGTTGCTCCACAGAGGTCCCTTGCGTCAAGGTCAAGTTTTATACCTGATTTGTGCTCACAGTTAAACAAAGTTTGAATGGCTTGATCACAGCCTTTCTCGGAAGCAGTCATCAAAGGCGTTTCGCCAAAAGAATTCTTCAGGTTGAAGTCTGCACCTTTTTCTAATAACAATTGCATGACGTCGCTCATGATTTGAATCTGCAAATTTAGTCGGTTAGACTCTTCAGTAAGACAATTATATGAAGAGCTTTCATCTTTCTGCATTATCACATTGTGAAGGAAGGTGTGCAATCCATCGTCCTGGTAGTTTACATTAAATTTGCTCGAGTTAATTAGAAATTGTGCAAGTTCTCTAAAATTCATCCTGTATTTTATAGCGCTACATGGAGCCTCGTCTGTAAAATACCAAGGCTGGATTCTGTATATCATGGAACGAAAGCTTTCTGCAACATCTGTCTCTGAAAACATGCATAGATCTACATCGCGCATTACCTTAACCATTTTCGGGTTATTTGAAAGTGCTGCGAGTACGAGTGGAAAGTCTCCTACTGATCCTCCCCTTATCTCCAGAGGCGTGTTTCTTTCTGTCCAAACTATTTCAGCAGAAACACGTCGACCATCGTCTTTCAGAAGTTCAACTGGCACGACGCCTCTCTTGGTATTCTCTTGAAGGTGCTTCCCGTCTTTTTTTAATTTCTCAGAAATCCTGCGGCTGTGTTTCAAGATTACCTCAACAACGTCTGTGTGACCTTCTTCGACGGCAACTAGCAATGGTGTCTGAATATCTTTTAATTCATGTTCAAAGGGGATCTCTACGAAATCGCAAATGCCTCGGTGCATTAATAAATCCGAAACATCCGCATGACCATTCTTCGCTGCAAGGTAAAATGGTGTTTCTTCAGATTGTTTCATAACGTCTACTGTGGCATGGTTGTCCAGTAAAATTTCCACAATGGAAATATGACCATTTCGACAGGCTAAATGAAGTGGAGTCATCTTGGCGTTGTTACACGCATTAACATTTGCACCATTAAATATCAAATTCTTTACAATTGCGACATGTCCATTCTCAACTCCAAGGTGATGTGGCGCTGTTTGTCCTTCGAAGGCTGCATTGAAGGGAGAAGAATAACTCGGTCGTATGTCGACGGTTTCAACATTACCACCTTCTGCTGCGATTAGGTGAGAAATATGACCAAAATCAACTTCCTTTTTAATGGGATGTTGCGAAAGTTCACATCTATCTGTACGAACTTGGTTTACCGCAAGATGCGAATGAATCCGCGCATCCCTTTCTGCAGTCTGATTGAGCAAGACATTTACAACAGCGCTATGGCCATTGCTTGCTGCAAGGTAAAGAGCAGTGTCGCCATTTCCGTCAACTGTATTAACTTCACTTTTGTGATCGATAATTGTTTTGACTATTTCCGTGTAACCCATTTCAGCAGCGATATGAAGAGGAGTATTACCGAAAAGATTGAGAATATTAACATCTGCGTTGCTTCTCAACAAAGCCGCTACAACTTCGAAATGACCATTTTCTGATGCAAGATGGAGCGGAGTGTCACCATACAAGTTTGCAGCGTTAGGATTTTCACCGGAATTTAGAAGAAGCTGCTCCACATCCTTAGAATTTCCGTATTTTGCCGCAAAATGGAGCGTCAAAACCTGTTTATGAGAATATTCTATAGAGCTCATCAGAAGCTGGACGAATTCGCAGTGACAATGAATGGTTGCAATGTCAATTGGTGTTTCGTTAGATTGGTCGATTGCATGGACATCTGCGTTGCATTTCAACAATAATCGTGCAATTGCTAAGTGGCCGATTACAGCCGCTAGATGAAGCGCAGTCTGACCTAATGCATTTCTAGAATTAACACTTGCGTTCTTGGTTAGTAGAAGATTGACAACGTCAACGTGACCATTTAGAGTCGCAATGTGTAAAGGAGTGTTATGCTTTGTGTCCAGTACATCGACATTCGCTGACGACATCAGTAAACTTCTAACATCCTCCATATCACCACGTTCAGCTGCAAGGTGAAGCTCGCTTGTGTTTTCTACTTCATCTTTCTCACAGACATTCTGAACGTCCTCCTCCGCATTGCAATCAGAATCTGAACTTATGTCCTGAATGCCTCCCTCCTCATCTTCAGATTCAGCAGCCGTACTTGCTTCCTGAAGGTCGCTCTCTTCGTCTTCGGCTGCGTTATAACCTGTACTGTCGACCTGAATATACCCCTCCCTATCATCAGCGTCAGATTCGGTAATCAAGCGGTCGTGTTTATTATTAACCGGAAATGATTTTTTAATTTCAGAAGTTGTGTATGAATGTTCGCTAGTTTCGGATCCATCTGATTGAACAATCGTAGCTTCATAATCAGATTCAATGTATTTCGCATCAGATTCGTGGTAAAGCACAACAGCTGATCGTGCCGCTTCGTCATCACCTGCTTTTCTTGTTTCTTCAGACACAACCGCAGTATTCTGTGTTGATTCTATACTCATTGCTCCACGATTCAGTTTTCTATTAAGCAAATACAGTTTTTTTTATAATAATATAACCAAGTATTCTAGTTGTTTGTTATGTGTGAAACAAAATATAAGATTACGACTTAGCAGATAAGTTTTATGTATAAAAGTGCCGTAACAATGAATAGGTATGCCGATGTATAAACGTTTTAGTGATATTGGACTCTGTAGATATTACTTAACTTGCACAAACTCTGATTCGTCTTGCTCTGGAAGTGAAGCTATATGAATGTTCGATTACAATTACAATGTTCTTTGTTACTTTGAATACAGCGATCAGCATAAAGGCTTTTCAATATTCATCAACTGATCGGTTCATTTTGAACTGCAACTTAAGATTTCAGTTGAGCAATAGCTTCTAAATTCTTAACTAAAACTGGCGGAGCAACTGAGCGCGGTTTCTTGCCATAAACTAAATATATTCGTTTTCGAGGCAGACGCCGTCGTATCACGCATCAGTGACCCAAATCTCAAATCACTTCATTGACTAAAAGACTAAATTCCATCAGCGCATCCATTACAAAATTGTATCGGTTACCTACAACGCCCTTGAAACCTCACAACTCTCTTATATTCGCCTGATAATACTCGACATCCAACCTCTCTGGTCCATTCAATCATTATCATATCTTTCTCTATCTCGGCCTCAAGTCTCATCCTCTAACGAACAGAGCAGCCTGGCTAATGGCTATAGCGGACTTGATTTTGATTTATCCGCCGGTGGATAAGCTGGTCTCCCAGGCGTGGCTTTTGCGGGCGCTAAAAAGTTGTCGAAGATTTGTATTACATTACATCCGTCCTATCCTTTTTGCCGACGTCTGCGCTTAAACAACGCAAATTTCTTTCACGCAAATCGTTTATAATTCATTCATTCATTCATTCATTCCGGATATTTATATAGCGCCTCTTCAAGAAACCTACTCAGAGGCTCTCCCAGCCCAGCCACGGCCAAACAGAAAGGACTTTAGAATGTTATATTCTGTATAAATGTATGTACACCAAAGTGCGGATATGCAATTGGTTGAATAAAGAATATACTTACTTACTTACTTACAGGGCCTGGATTAGGCTGCCCCCGTGTTCTTGCAGGCGTTATAGTGAGACAATGTTTCGTATTTTAACACATCCGCGTCGAACAAAGGAATTCTGATAGGCCCAAAACATTAAAATGTTACTGTTGTCCCATGAAAGAGTTTGGCAACATGTCATCACGTAAGGAAGTAAGTAAGTATCGACTTTAATTCACAGTTGCAGACCTACCTCATTCTGAGTCACAAAAGACATTATACATAAACGTGTACATTCATTAAGCCACAATTCAAATGACTCAATGCGCATTCAAATGACTTGACGTCAATGTTATTAACTCTTCATCCCTGCATGTTGGTCTATCTGTTTGCCTGTGTGTCGTTTGTCTGTCTGCGTCAGTGTTTGCCTCTGTGCCTTTCTGTGTGTCAGCTTGTCTGTCATTCTATATGTCATAATTAGGCCTATTATAATTATGTCTCTTTATGTTCGTCTGTCTGTTCGTCAGTCTGTCTCTGTCTGTCTGTTGCACAATTGACGTATCTCGTGATTGTACCGTTGCCCTCATGACCCTGGTCGCAGCTGTTATTCTTTTCTTAACCGGATCCATCCCATCTCAGCCTCGCTCACTTGCACCAATTAACTGATTAGCATACGGCCAATTATTATAGAGATGAGTGTCTTTTCTGACTGCCTGGCCATATTATATAGGTCGGTTGTTGCTCAAAGCCAAATACAGATAATAATAATAATAATAATAATAATAATAATAATAATAATAATAATAATAATAATAATAATAATAATAATAATAATAATAATAATAATAATAATAATAATAATAATTATAATAATAATCTTTTCTTTATTAAGCGCCTGACAAACGCACTGCGCTGCACATTTACATGTTATGCAATTGAAACAATCTTAACTACTAACAGAACAGACAGCCTGCAATACAACGGCGCTAATAGCAGCCTACAAAGCATATCCGCCCTACGGGGCTCGAACTCGGTACCTCTCGCTCTCTACGCCAGATGTTATCCAATGCGCTATCGCCCCCCCCCATGAGCACTATTTCATTATTTATTGCCCTACGAAATATAGATGTTCCACAGCCTATACGTCTGCAGACTAGTCATGCAGCCTATAACGTGATTTCCCTGCTTAAAGTTCCTTAAACTATAGGCCAACGCCTAGAAGCTACAGTGTAAAATTTAATGTAGACCTATCACCCTTCGGGCTTTCCACTCAAAGCTGAAGTCTCGCCTCTTCAAGATTTATACCTCGACTCATCTGATCTTCCGCCTTCCAATTCTCGACCTAAACGACAGCTATATTCTGTCTCCTCTGACCCTCTGGCAACCGGACTCGTACCTACTTTTGGCCATTCTTTCGACAACCTCTGTGGATCGACGCAGCGCTCGTGAATAAGCTGGTGCCCTGCGCTTAGCTCTCGAGAGGCGAATTAGAAATTTTGAGTTTACGATTGCTATCATGAACAGTTTTTCGTTATCAACCGTATGGCCTTGACCCTGGTCATTTTTCAATGAATTGATCTACTGAGATTCTTCATTACCGCTGCCCGTTTGAATGGGTATCACGCCTTTAAAGGTCTCGTGTAAAGACCGTGCTAACCCTAGACTCTAATCTCTTAAATACGCATCTGTTGGTATGCAAACCGGCATCTTCACTTACAGAGGTGCATGGGACGTACGCTCTAGCCAATGTAACTTATCAGGCATGGACTTGAGTTGTGTCCAGCAAATTTCTAAGCCTAAGAAGAGAGGAAGAATAGAGTAGTCCTCTAAGCTAGCTCACAGAAGCATCCATGGGTATGAAGTATTAGCGACTTCATTTTCTAAACCTTGGCATATTATGAGGACGGATGGCCAGTCCTCTCCCTCACTGTCTCATCATCCCACCGACAGCGTATACGGTTTGTGTACTCATTATGTCTGAGTTGGCTAGGGGGCGCAGGTGGGGCAGAAAACTCGAACCAGATTTCTGCCCTTGTGGGATTTGAACACCCGATCTCTCGATGGGCAGTCCATCATGCTGACCTCTACACTATGGAGCATCCCATATAACCATAAACGCAGTGGAGAGCAGACATAATATCTAGTAAGAAATGTAGTGAGGGCTGTTAGCAAGATGAAGGGGACCGGCTGGACAAAAGCACCAAACTTTCTGTGTACTTTGGTTTGGTCATATGGTAATAGTTTTTGGTAGGATCCACCCCTCAAAAATGCATTTTAACCAAGATGGCGGCCAATAATGGCTCCAACACAGAAAACAGTATATATATCAGGTCATAGGTAAGCTACAAAAACAAACGAAGTATCAAATTTAACATTATCAAGGTCAAGGAATCGATTTATCGTAGTAGCAATAGTGTCCGAATGTTACTATCCAAGATGGCGTCCAATATGGCCGCCAAAATATAAAAATATGTATATACCAGGTCAGAGGTAAGCTACAATACCAAACGATGTATCGAATATTATATTTTCAAGGTCAAGGAAACCATTTTTCGTAGTGGCAATAGTGTCCGAATCATAATGTCACTATCCAAGATGGCGTCCAATATGGAGATCACGAGTGCTGAGCTACGAATGCTCAATTTAGTCACTCTCTGATTTGGAACTGCGACGGATTAGAATTCATTGCTACCGTCATTGGAGCACCCCGTATAACCATAAACGCAGTGAAGAGCAGACATAATATCTAGTAACACATGCAGTGATTGCGTGTCTTGATGGAAGGGTCACTGTCTGATTTGGAACTGCGACGGATTAGGATTCATTGGTTGCCGTTTCACTAGAAGCGACCATTAACCGATGCCGCGTGCATTATTATAACGGCGCTATAGAAGTCATTCGAGTCGATTAGATGATTTATGCTATAGGACAATAACAACAACAAAAACAGCAGCAGTAGCAACAACAAGAATAATAATAATAATAATAATAATAATAATAATAATAATAATAATAATAATAATAATAATAATAATAATAATAATAATAATAATAATAATAATAATAATAATAATA
>JACEVL010000397.1:155000-260000 GCA_020284085.1 Aporrectodea caliginosa
ATAGAGGATCCCGGCTCGGACGTCGCCCGGTTAAACAAGGTCCGCGTCCCCAATTGATTGACCGGGGTTGGGTCGAAAAGTTGGCTACCGGAAAACGGAATGATCAGCAGAGACTGAAAATGACAAAACAAGGACTTACAGTTGGAACATGGAATGTGAGGACACTGTGGGCAACAGGGCAGTTGGAGTTGTTGAGGAATGAAATGGGAACATATCGTTATGACATCCTAGGATTGTCAGAAATGAGATGGACTGGAAGTGGAGAATTAAATAATGGTGAAGTGTTATGGTCAGGTGAGGAACATGAACACCAGAGAGGTGTAGGATTTTTATTAAACTCGAAGGCAAGGGCAGCATTATTAGGATATAAGCCAGTTAACTCCAGGATAATTGTGGCTAGATTTAATGGACAACCTCTGAACATATCAGTTATTCAAATATACGCACCAACAGCGGATAGCACAGATGAAGATATTGAAGAGTTCTACGAGAATCTGGAGAGGACAATGAAAGATTTGCCAAGAAAAGATATAAAGATTATTTGTGGAGATTGGAATGCAAAGATCGGCAAGGATAATGTAGGATGGGAACACATAATGTTAAAATATGGGTATGGAACAAGAAATGAGAGAGGAGAAAGACTATTGGATTTTGCAGCTAAATATGAAATGGTGATCTGTAACACTAAATTCAAACAAAAAGACTGCAGGAAATACACTTGGACATCACCAGATGGGAAACATACCAATATGATAGACTTAATATTGATTGATAAAAGGTGGATAACATCAGTTAAGCTGTGTAGAACATTCCGAGGAGCTGACATATCTTCTGATCATAATTTGGTGCTGTGTAATCTGAAGTTGAAGCTGAGACACATACCAAGTAAGCATTATACAAAGAAGAGAAACATCCAAATACTTGATAATGTGGAGGTGCGGGCACAGTATGAGAAAGAAATAGAACAGAGAATCAAAGATGCAGAATTGGAACAACTTGATATGGAAAGGAAGGTGACCATACTTGGTGAGATCATAGAACAGGCAGTGGAAGCAACTATACCTTTAGCAGAACAACCGAAGAATAAATGGATAAGTGACCAAACATTAGAACTAGCTAAAGAAAAAAGGAAGATGAGACTAAAGGCCAAGGAATCTGAACAAGCTACACAAGAGTATAAAAAATTATGTAATGTAGTAAGGTCATCAGCTAGGAAGGATAAGGAGAACTGGTTGCAGAAACAATGTTGTGACATTGAAAAATATGCAGGCGAGTACAAAACAAGGGAAGTGTTTAAACTGATAAAAACTATAAATAGGAAATGGCAACCAAAGCAGACAGCAATTAGAGACAAGTATGGAAATACCTTGATGGACAAAGAAAAGATAAAAGAAAGATGGACAGAATACTGCAGTGAGCTATATAGTGAGACGGAGGTAACAAATAAAAAGCTGCTTGAAGAACTGCGAGAGATAACTCCACCAGCTGAAGATGACGAGAAGGATGATATTCTATATGAGGAAGTGGAAAGGGCGGTGAACCAGCTGAAGAAAAACAAAAGTCCTGGAACAGATGGAATAACAGGAGAAATGATAAAAGCTGGAGGAAGGGATATGATAAGGACAATTCAGGGAATATGTAACCAAGTGTGGCAAGAGGGAACAGTACCAGAGGAATGGACGAAGTCCATACTTGTAACAATACCTAAGAAAGGAGACTTAACATTATGTAAGAACTATAGAACTATAGCACTGATAAACCATATGGGGAAAGTACTCATGACAATTTTGTTGAGTCGTCTGAAGGCAAAAACGGAGGAATATATGTCTGATGAACAAGCAGGATTTAGAAAAGATAGAAGCACAGTCCAACAAATTCTGATGTTAAGGTTGATTGCTGAAAAAGCCAAGAGAAAAAACAAGCTTGTGTATAATTGTTTCGTGGACTTTCAGAAGGCATTTGATTCCATCAAGCATGACGTGACATGGGCAGTACTAAAGTCATATGGAGTAGGAAACAGACTGATACAAATACTAAGAAACATTGGTGACAGATCAAAATCTGCAGTGAAGGTGGGACGGGAAGTAGGAGAATGGTTTTTAACTACGATAGGGACAAGGCAAGGAGATCCAATTTCACCCAATACATTTATCACTTACTTGGAAAGAGTCATGGAAAATATACAAGACAATGGAACTGGAATCTCCGTACAGGGAGAACTGATTAATAACTTAAAATTTGCAGATGACATTGACTTGCTGGAGAATAGTTGTGAGAGGCTGCAGGAAAATGTTTGCACACTGAATACATCTGCACAACGGGCTGGATTAAAAATAAATGTAGATAAAACAAAAACAATGGTATTTGGCAAGAAGACAATAGACAGGGAAATAAAAGTGCAAGATGAGGTGATTGAGAATGTAACAGAATTTGTGTACTTAGGTAGTCTGTTAACATGGAATAATGATTGTACAAAGGACATAAAGGCAAGAATAGCAAAGGCAAAGGGAGTTATGGCAGGACTAAATTCCATCTGGAATAGTAAGCAAATTAGTTATAAGACAAAGCTGAATGTCTTGAAAACTTGTGTGTTTAGTACAGCTCTTTATGCGTGTGAGGCCTGGACAATTAAAAAGACTGATCATGATAAAATCCTTGCTTTTGAAATGTACTGCTATAGAAGAATATTGCATCTGAATTGGACAATGAAGGTGACAAATAAGGAGGTCCGAAGAAGATTACACATAAAGGAAGATCTAATACAGTCAGTAATGAGAAGGAAATTGGGTCTGTTTGGACATATATGCAGAATGGACAATAATAGAAAAATAAAAACTGTCATGATGGGTATGATGGATGGAAGTGGACGAAGAGGAAGACCTAACAGGGAATGGACGGATGACATCAGGGATTGGTGCAAACAAGACCTACACAGTTTGAGTGTATTGGCGCAAGACAGAGGATTATGGAAACGGATGACGAAATTTGCATTGGACACCTACGGGCTTTCGGCCCATGGATCCTGATGATGATGATGATGATATATACGCACACATAATTATAGGCCTATATACATGTTAAATGTTGCTCTGTAGACATACAGTCTATAAAACTTAATAAGCGTATTTACTTAACAAAGGAGATTTCCTGGCCTTTTCTCTGCAAAATTTCTGGTGACGGTATCTGTCAATTACATGTATTTGACTCAAAACTCAACTTGGCGAAATCCACAAGACATACTTGAACCCTGGTAGACCTTAAAAATTCTTAATCAGCTTGAGTTTACTGAATGATCTCTCTGCAGAGGCTACTGTTGCTGGATTTGTCAACAGCATAATTATGTAAACTGACATAAACATTTGGAAATCGTTCGGAAAGATTGTTCTGTATTAATAAGTACAACAGGTCCAATGGTGTTAACTGGGCGCCTCCGAAATTTGCCCTATGTACATTGTACAGAGGGTAAACGTTGCATTTCCGTTACTGGTGTCTTTTGGGAATGTTTAAGCAATTGGGTGTTACCATTGGTAACATACTTTTCTATTTCTGTTTGAGAAGAAAACTCGTTTGTAATGCATCCAATGTCAAGGCCAACGTTATTCCTCTCCTCATTACTTGACTCCATTTCAACAATTGTATGGTTTATATCTCCAAAATCCAAAGTTTTGCTTCCTAGATCTCCACATCCCTCCACAGATTTAACATCTTTTACATGGTGTTCCTCATTTTAATTTCCAACTGGTCCGGGTCACTACTATATTGCTACTACTACTACTAGTACCACTACTAACACTACTACTGTTTACATAGTACATATGTGCATCCAGTTTCTGTTGTAAATGTTGCAGTTGTGACTGTGAGAAATCATTGGCATAGCGCCACTATAGAACCACTGGGTGTGGCTATGTGTCACAAGTGAAATGTCTAACGTTAAAAAACTATTATGTAATTTAACTGTTTGAGTCAGTGTTAGCGGTATACGCAGTAAACCTGACGCACGTGAACAGGTCTTGTCTCGTCTACTCAACCTCTTAGCATTGAGGTTGCAGTATTGCAGGCTGTCTGCTCTGTTAGTAGTTAAGATTTATGTCTTCTGTCATAATTTATGTGTTCTTGTGAATTGTTTCAATTGCATAATTGTACACTGTAACCGGTTGCGGTGTGTCAACCGGATTGTCTGAATAAACGAAAATATTATTATTCTTAATCTAGGATTCTAGGTACATAGTTCAAGCAACTGCTGCTCATTTACCATAGTCCCTAGGAAGTGGACGGCTGAGTCAACCTTATGGGCTAGCAGGTATCCAACCCGCGTCCTTCTGCTCTTCTTGTCTGTGTATTACCAATCAACTATCACCCCGCCCCATTTACAAACAATGTGGTCAGATCAGAACAATGTACTCGACTTCGAGGACAATGAGTGTAAACTGCATTCACAGAGGAATTCAATAATCTTCCTCTAGTGCAAACGTTACCCAAAGACACTGAATAATATAATAATGTGAAGTTATTTTTTACCCGTTACAAAATCCAGATTACACTGTATTATAATAATTAATCTTATGCTATGTCACTTTGTTTCATGTCATACATACATACTATAATTAGTAAGCTCTAGTTGTTGGTGCGCTCGAGAATAAGCTGGTGCTCTGCGCACGGCTTCTTTTGAGTGGCGCTTTCAATGTTTGGGGTTTACGCTAACGATTAGGATTACGACTGTGGGATAGTAGTGATTGGTAGCAAAACATTTTAGTTCAAATAAATAATTTGAACTAAATTTTGCAACTTCTTTTTGTTGCTAGTTCAGTGGCTTTGTCAAAAGCATCATACCTGCCAGATTAAGACTGCAGTAATTATATATTTTCTACACTCCATGCTCTTTGAGACATGCCATTGAGTTTATGCCATGATTCCAACATCAACTCTGCCTAAGAATGCCATGATTCCAACATCTTTTTAGTTATTTAGAATAAGAGCTGGGGTTGAACCACCCTAACACCTGTGAGAACGAAAACACTGATGGCAGTGTATGTTAGCCAGCATTTGTATTTGCAAGCGTTGGCCCATGAAAGTGTCATCGAACATTGTTTTGGAGATTATAATTTGCACAATAAACATTTAAATTTGAAGGCAGCTTAATTAAAACTATAAAGTAGAAGGAATAAGGCAACTTCGTCAGAAATAGTAAGTTCACAAATGTGATCATCGAAAGGCATAATATACAACCGATAAAAATTAATAGACTAAGTACGAGATAAAAAAAAACTCTCTCTCCGAAACAAGTACCGAAGACTTTGCCTGAGAATGCCATCAACGTTTGGTTATGAAGAATGGAATCCATAAGACACGAAATATTTCACCACAGTCCAAAATTGTACATGGAAGGCAGATTAATTAAAACTGAAAAGTACTAGAAAATTTAAGAAAGGCAACTTCATCAAAATACTAAGGTCGCGAATAATTATTATCATGGAAAGGCAGATAACAACCGAATTAAAATTAAACAAGTACGAGAAATAATCTTTTTTCGGAAACAAGAAGGTCTACTGAAGGCCTTTGCTAACAGTGCCACCTACGTTTGATCACACTTTATCCATAAAACACGAAATCTTTCAGCACAACAAGTGACTGCATCTTGTTTACTGCATCTCTCTCTCTCTCTCTCTCTCTCTCTCTCTCTCTCTCTCTCTCTCTCTCTCAAATGCAGTTATATCGTACTGCAGTATCAGCAGTACAGTAGAATTGCATTGGTTAGCTGGAGCTACGTGAAGATATCTTTCTAATGAATTCTTCCCGATCAAATTGTTCCCACTTTGGATCATGATTCGCATTAAGAATTTCTTTGGTATGTTGGTTTCGAACTATAGGCATATCAATTGGAGTATCGTCTGGACATAGGTCAAGGTATTTGTCATAAACCGTAGAGTAACTTAAGGAAACGTCCATCTCTTTCCCTTCAATTTTCGTCAAAATTTGATGATCATCCATTTCTTCTACTTTCTGTCTGAATGAAGGCATGAAGTAACAAGGAAAAATGTCATGTCGAGAAAACTCCATGAAGCAAAACATGATCCTCTCGACCCAGAAGGCGAGTTGCTTTGACGTAATTTCTTCTTCGGTTTTTGTTTCACTACCACTTCTGGCAGTAAGGGCCTCCATGCAGAACAGAAGGCAAGTCTTCAATTGATAAGTAGTCTTCGACTCAAAATGTAGTATCATCTTGCAAACTATATATGCTGCCTTTATTAAAGGCGAACTTTCTTTTATGATTCGACTTTCTGCTTGTGCAAATGAAATTCTGGCAAATGTCTCGGAAAATAGAAAGTGAGTACCACGTGGTTTGAAAGGATCAAAACGTGGCCGATCAAAGACCAATGTACAACCTTTTGCTTTCACATCCGGGCTTAATCTAACTGGCAGTGGGTCCTCTGGCCACCAACCTTCTATGTAAATACATGCAACGACGTCAACTGATATGTCGACAAAAAGAAAGCCACCCTCTCTGTCCTCAATAGGATGAATCATTCTTAGTCGCACAGTATTACACAGACCATTTGACTTTTTAGATTTTCTTTTGTGTTTATCTATTAGGTTCCATTCGAAAAGATGTTCGTCTTGCCAGAAAGTAGGGTCATTTAAGATTTCTTGTAAAATTATCTTGAATCTAGAATTGACTTCATTAGTCAACAAACAGTTATCTAAGTTGAAGAAACTGTCAAACGTCTCATCACTCTGACACTTTATTGTATCCACATTAGGCTTATGTCTCAGTTGAAAGTATCCCTTCGGACCCAGTGGATGTGGAAACGGGTTACAAATTTGACTGAATTTAGTCAGTATGAAGTTAAAGTCGAAGTCTGCCGAAATGAAGGCTTGTGTTTCTTCATCGGCGCTACCGACTAACATCGGCTGGCACTCAAATCGCCAATCCTTTTCCTTTATACCAGCCGCCAAACGCTCAAAGAAGTGTTTTATTAATATCTTAAGTTGGCTTAGGCGCCTGTTCAGGTGAACAAGTTCATCTTCGGTCCATAACTTCCAAACTGCTTCTTCTGATGATTCTTGAGGGCGAGGTGATTGGGAGTATATTCTAATCATTTCAACTAGTTTTCGTATCGATAATTCTGTCACATGAACAGTTTTGAGTACTTGCGCAATATCGCTGCACACATAAAGAACATTTTTTCCGATTGTCAATTTCCTAGCTTTGTCTTCGTTCATAGTAACTGATTCTCGTAGCTGCTTAAGTTTTCTAGGTGTATATCCAAAGTTGTCCTTTGTGTTTTCATCAGCTCCGTACTGGACGAGAAGTTTGTAATGAACATACATTTCTGCGTAGTGCAAAGGGGTTTTACCGTAGATGTCAGCTGCGTGTACGGTAGAACCTGTTTCCAATAACACCCTCACTAGATCGCGATCGCTTTCGCTGCTGTAGGATGGTGGCATGAGAGCATAGTGAAGTGGAGTTCTTCCTTTGTCATCTGTTGCAGTGACTACATGCCTGAAATTCTCTGGTCTTAGAAGAATTCCATACACCATTAAATCGAATCGTTCCTCGTCCTGTTTTCGTTCGGCTTCCATCTGATCTCCAATTACGTAATCTGAAAAGCGGGAGATGATCAGTCGATGAAGTGGATTTCGACCTCTCTCGTCAACCCATGCCACATCGATTAGAGCTTCGTCTTCTGGTTCTAAGGAGTTACGAATGGCGCCGCGATTCCTAAGTGCTTTCAATGTCGCCGAATGAATTTGCTTGGAAGACTTCACTGCCAAATCAAGTGGCGTATTTTCTCTGAAGTCTTTTGCACTCACATCTGTATCGTTATTAGCAAAAAGCAACTGAATCATTTCTTCTTTAATTCGAGTGGCTTTCTCGTCACATTCACTAATTTTCTCTAGTTGGAAAATTGTTTTCTTTAGATTCACCGGTTGTACTTTCCATGTAAGGTTATCCTTTTCGTCAATCTGAGAATAATCTTCGTTGTTGGATTTTAGCTTACGAAGCCCTTTGCAGAAGAAATACAATTCAAGCCAGTTTGGATTTGACTCGTAGACAGCTGCGTGCAGGACGGTAAATCCGTAGTTGTCTTGCACATTTACTGAGACTTTGTGGCTTAGCAGAAGCCTCAATGCTGAAACATGATACATTTCAGCTGCCTTTATCAAAGCGGTTGCTCCATGTCGGTCTCGTGCGTCAAGGTCGAGTTTCATTCCTGATTTTTCCTCCCAGTCAAACAAAATTTGAATGGCATGACAACGGCCTTTCTCAGAGGCAACTATCAAAGGCGTTTCACCATATGAATTCTTCATGTTGAAGTCTGCGCCTTTCTCTAATAGCAATTGTATCACGTCGTTTATGATTTCATTCTGCAAACATAGCGCATTTGATTCTTTGGTAAGATAACCATAAGAATGTTCGTAGTTCTGCCTTATCACATCGTGAAGGAAGGTATTCAATTGCTGGTCCTGGTGGTTTACCTTAAATTTGCTCGAGTTAATCAGAAATTGTGCGAGTTTAAAAAAATTCCTTCTGTAGTATGTAGCGTCACTTATAATGGAACGAAAGGTGTCTGCAATATCCGTATCAGAAAACATGCATTGATCGACATTGAGCAATAGCTGAACCATTTTCGGGTCAAACGAGAGGGCTGTAAGAACGAGTGGGGTGCGTCCGGATGAGTCTCCCTTTATCTCCAGAGGCGTGTTTCTTTCTGTCCAAAATATTTCAGCAGAAACAGTGCGACCATCAGGTTTTAGAAGTTCAACTGGCATGACGTCTCTTTTGCTATTCTCTTGAAGTGTTTGCTCATCTTTTGCTAATTTCTTGGAAATCCTGCAGCTGTGTTTCAAGATTACCTCAATAACTTCTGCGTGACGCGCTTCGACGGCAGCTTGCAATGGTGTCTCATATCCATAGGGGATCTCTACGAAATCGTAAACGCCGCGGCGCATTAATAAATTTGAAACACCTGCATGACCATTTTGAGCTGCAAGGTAAAACGGTGTTTCAGGCGCTTGTTTCGTGATATCGACGATAGCGTGGTTGTCCAGTAAAATCTCGACAATAGAAGTGTGACCATTTTGGCAGGCTAAATGAAGTGGAGTCATCTTGGCATTGTTACACGTATTAACATTTGCACCATTAAATATCAATTTTTTTACAATTTCGGCATGACCACACTTAGCTGCAAGGTGAACTGGTGTTGCCTGTCCTTTGAAGACTGCACTGACGGTAGAAGAATGACTCAATTGAATATCTAGTATTTCAGCATTGCCGCCTTCTGCCGTCATTACGTGTGAAGTATGACCAACATCAACTTTGTTTTTAATGGGATGCTGCGAAAGTTCGAATTCATCTGCAGGAACGTGGTTTACCGCCAGTTGCGAACGAATTTGCTCAGCCCTTTCTGTAATCTGATTGAGCAAGACGTTTACAACAGCGCTATGGCCATTGCTTGCTGCATAGTGAAGAGCAGTGTTGCCAAATTCGTCAGCCGCATTGAACTCACCGTGATGATCTATCATTGTTTTGACTACTTCCGCGTAACCCATTTCAGCCGCCATATGAAGAGGAGCCTTTCCGAAAACATTGCGAATATTAGCATCTGCGTTGTTTCTCAACAAAACCTCTACAACTTCGAAATGTCCATTTTGTGATGCAAGATGGAGCAGAGTGTCACCATACCGGCTTCTAGCGTCAGGATTTTCACGGTGATTTAGAAGGCGCTGCACATCCTTTGTATTTCCGCATTTTGCCGCCAGATGCAGAGGTAAAATCCATTTCAGCGGCAATTCGTAGGAGTTCATCAGAAGCTGAGCGAGTTCGTAATGGCCACGCATGGTTGCTATGTCAATCGGTGTGTTGTAATATCCGTCGTTAACATGGATACATGCGTCGCTTTTCAGCAATAATTGTGCAATTATTAAATGACCGATTTCAGCCGCCAGATGAAGCGCAGTCTGGCCGAATGCATTTCTTGAGTTAACATTTGCGTTCTTGCTTAATAGAAGAATGACAACGTCAACGTGACCATTTAGAGTCGCAATGTGTAAAGGAGTGTTATGTTTTGTATCCAGTACATCGACATTCGTTGACGTCATCAGTAACCTTCTAATAGCATCCGTATCACCACAGTCAGCTGCAAGGTGAAGCTGACTAAGACTTTGTTCTCCATCTTTATCATAGACATCATGAACGTCACCCTCCTCGTCTTCAGCTTCAGAATTTACGTGCTGAACGTCCTCCATTGTATCTCCCTCAGAATCTGTACGTACGTCCTGAACGTCATTTTCGGAGGAAGTGCTTAAATGTTCACTAGTTTCGGATCCATTTGATTCGTAACTTCTAGCTTCATCACCAGATTTAACATACTTCGCCTCAGTTTCGCGGTGCAATTCAATAGGTGATCGTGCTTTGTTGATGTCAGCTGCATTTAGTTCGTCTCCGGACGCATCAGGAGTCCTTGGTGTTGATTTCTTACTCATCGTTGAACGATTCACAGACGTCATTTATAAGCAAGTATTCTAGTAAAACAGAGTACACGATATAATGATATACTGGAGTCTGTAACAGATAATCAAATGGTTGTCCTCCACAGATCGAAGAGGTGGAGGACAACCGGAAGTCTGGGTAACACGTTGGACAGAATTTCTTAAATTTATATGACAGAACATCATCTCGGGTGTTGTGGACTCGTGGATTGCATATCTAATAAGTTTCTCTGGAAACGGCGCTATACAAATTACAATGAAGTAGCCTAATTGACTGTTTGAAAATGTGACCTCTTCCATTCACCAGTAAAATATTATTTCTTTCAAAATAATACGTTAACACGTTAGGCTATGGCACAAATTGACTATAAACAGTTTGTGACATAATTATGTCAATAAACTGTTAGAGACAGCATGCTGCATACACAGCCGATATTAAACTGCTTTACAAGGTTTGTTATAAATAGCAACCTTTAGCCTTGCGCTCTCCTTAGGCAGCCGAAAGTAAACACTCGTCTCCTTCAAACTGACATGTAATCATTGTCCTCACGAGTGTGCGTTGTCTCGCGGACTCCAATCGTCCACGAGCCCAATAGCGCATTGGATAGCACAATGGCATAGAGAGCGAGATGTACCGAGATCGAGGTTCCTTCGGCGGACATGCTTTGTAGGCTGCTATTAGCGCCCTGATTGAAGGCTGTCTGTTCTGTTAATAATTAAGATTTATGTCTTCTGTCATTTGTGTTCTTGTGAATTATTGTTTCAATTGCATAACAGTACACTGTAACCGGTTGCGGTTTGTCAACCGGATTGTTTCAATAAAGAATATTATTATTATAATGAAACCCGATATGCGGTGACACTCTGCCAACCAGAATAGTTACAAAAGCCTTTTGCGACTTATTTAAAATGCGCTATAGCCTATTAAGTGTTCCTATGAATACATATATATTATATAGGCTACATACAACTTTTCGGACGAGTAGCAAATTCGTACTTTTCGTGTTACACTGCGTCACCTAGGACAACCACCTAGGCCTACCTAATAAATTATATATCAGACCGCGCCTACTATGAAAGCTATAGGCATAATATTACTTACATATGCAGTCACAAACCGACAGATTATACTTTAGTTTTCAAATGTCCGCTTTGTTTTACATACACAAGTTAGGCCTAATTAATAGATTATCGATAGCTCTGGAGTACCAGAATTATCTAGTATAATATACCTTCCAATGACCGGAATAGACAGGTTGATGAGATGACGTCAAATTATCCGAAACCTCAGAAAATTCCCCCGGAATTCCCATCGACGATACACTTGAAACGTCACATATTTAACTAGACATAATGTGAAGCTCCGCCCCTTTTGTGTTATAGGTAAGAAGCGCCACCGCATAGCGAGTGATTGTGCGGGCGTCCTGGATTGGCAAAATCAATAGTTGTCAGTCCTAGTTCTAAGCCCGATCGATTGGAAACGTTAGACATTATTTTTTGAAAATATTGACAAAATTTACTTTAGGTACTTTTGATATTTAACGTATACCCGTTATCTCCGACGCCTGAAGGCAATACGACGACCTGTTTAGATCTTCTTTTAATTTGAGCTCAATAGTTTATGCCTTTTATTTGAACTCGCATTGACTTTTGTAATTCCTTCTTTGTTAGCCTCCCTAAAGTGCGCCTCTCCCCTCTGCAATCGGTTCTTAATGGATGGCAGTGTGATGGTTGCTGATGAGATCGAAAACATCAGTAGCGTCATATTGTTGAATTCAAATTTGGAATTTAAAGAATTTCAATCAAAGGAAGAACACTGATTGAATGCTCCATGTAGGATTTGCCTGGATTTGATAAATGGTCAGCTGCTTGTAGTTGGTAATAATGTTGATATTCCACAGGTTCAAGTTTTTCTAGAAAGAAGTGATTTATTTACACTCAGGCCAAATATCACGAAGTTTTGCTTTTCGATTTAATTTACTTTGACAAGAACACAACCGAATAATGCAAGTAGCCTCGGCAACTCCAAGAGTTCTTATAAACTGCTGCTTATAATTATGTTCAAAACACATGCAAAATAAAAGGTCATCCACCCAATAGTATTGACTTGACTAAGTGATATCAGTAGACTCGAATACAACTTGCCGATTCTACCGAATATGATTTCAGGTTTGAAAATAGGCTATTGCATTTAAGATGTACATAACTGGGAGACTGACGGGAAAATACCTCTATTAAATAACTACCGGTATTCAACTAGACAATTTCTGTTCTCACCTAATGGACCTATAACCTATCTAGTGAAAGCGAATCAAGATCAGGGTATGAGTCGTATTGAATAAAACTAACAAGGTTCAATAAATTTGAGATTATATAAGTCTAGGTATTTCGCAAGCCAAGCTCTACATATTTCGCAAAATAAACAGAACATAATATATCACTAGTTATTCACATTAAATAGGTGAAAACCTACTTGATTTGAATAACTTGCGACACACGTTCTGTTTGTACTGCACAGTAAAATTTGAGAAATAATTGATGATGTACAAGGCTGGCAAGAATGATAATCGTTAAGAGTGTCACAAACGGGTATCTTATAGTCACGTTTTGCTGTGAATAGGATGTACTTGTAATGAAGAGATAAGGTGTAACAGTTAAGGCATAAAATGAAGGACGGAAGGGCGAATGAGAGAGAATAAACGGGTGAAGGAAACAGAGACTAAACGAACAGCAGAACGATAAGATGAGTGGTATCATGAGGATATATAGTCGGTACAGAGTAGGCCCTGAGTTCATGTCAGCTTAAGACAAAATTATTATTATTATTATTATTATTATTATTATTATTATTATTATTATTATTATTATTATTATTTTAATTTTTGTGCCCTGAGGTACTTCATTCCCCCAGGGACTTATAAATTATAAAAGCAATGTGTCTGGAACGGCTATTCCTCATCCATCTCGGGCGTGGGTTTGATAAATGTGCCACTAAATTCTACGGCGCTGAAGCGTTGTACTGTGACCGAGATCCTCTGAAAAATGTAGCTGGTCTCTCTCGGTTCACCCGTAGCTAGCGTGAGGTGGCGACCCAGGTCAGAAATAAAATTGAGGCCAGCGGAATTGATGGGACCCAGCGTTTCCAGGGCTAGCGGTATGAATATTATTATATATTGTTATTATTATTATTATTATTATTATTATTATTATTATTATTATTATTATTATTATTATTATTATTATTATTATTATTATTATTATTATTATTATTATTATTATTATTATTATTATTATTATTATTATTATTATTATTATTATTATTATTATTATTATTATTATTATTATTATTATTATTATTATTCGACCCTAGGAATCAAGGATCCCTCGGGATTTATTAAAAATTGCTATAAGGAGCAGGAAATTTTATTATTATTATTATTTTTATATGAAGATTTATAAGGCGCAAGTTAATAATAGCCTTTAATATGCCTTATTAAATACACGCAAATGCGAATGTTTGTTAAACCGTGCGTGCATATTTGCAGCATGCGCCAACCCACGTGATACCAAACTTATAAAACCAAGAAGTTAATCAGGCAACTGGAAGAGTCACCGCTGGCGAGCTCTCGCAGACACGCAGAGCACAACCGACGGATCCAGATTCAGACCTGACAATAGACATCGTGTTCGTAGTTCTTTGACTGCACACGAAATCTAGCAGCAAGCGGAGGTCTCGCTGGTGTACTGCAACTTCTTCTTCAACCACAAAACTACTTCTAGCACGGCTCATGCAAAACCTGCCTTATTCATATTTAGATGATTTGTTCAATGGGATATATATATAGGCCCAAAACAGTTTCTTTTAACGCACCTCCGTAAGCACTTTACAAAGTCAGTGCTGCGTACATTGCCGTATTAAATAAAAGAAATTTGTGGCAGACCAAGATTTGCGTGATGACTCAGATGCCCATTGCTAAGTATGGAAACGGACACGTAATCAAACTGCAGCCTCAGGAACTTAAAAATCTAATATCTCGTCAAGTCGTCATTAACACTTTCAGGATTCTGGATTGAGCGCATCCCTAAATATGACCCCGTTTCAGCATTTATATGCGTACCGCTCTGGTTTGTCGGGGCCTTCCTGGCACCTCCCAGGCATTGCTGTCTGATCTTTGCCACCCGGTCTCTGACACAGTTGGCGTTAGTCCTTTAGTGCAAACGATATCTAAAGTCACTGAGCACAATGACATGAAGTGATTTTTAATCGGTAATAAAACCCAGATTAGAATGTATTATAATAATTTATCTTATCTTTTGTTGTGTCGTGTCAAATTTTAGCCTTAGTAGTAGGGGTCTGCGGGTATACCCGTCACCCGCGGGTTTACCCGTACCCGACCCGTACCCGCGGGTCGGGTACGGGTCGGGTAGACATTTTACGGGTCGGGTCGGGTACGGGTAGGAGCATTACGGGTACGGGTATACCCGGTTTTACCCGTACTAAACTGCTTTTGGGGTTACATGTAATGGCGAGTCAAAGACTTACACTAGCTGGCGGTACATAACGTCACATCTGTACCTTTTTATAATCGGCAGTGGAAATTTGAAAGTTCCATAAAAATATGGTTACTCCTGAGTTTTTCTGGCATCAAATATGGTGGATGAGATAGCTGCATCAGGTGTTACTATAATCTTCTTATATTGCACCAATATTGGTAAATCGTTCCATTTTCGGCCATTAATCTGAAGCCATACTCCGAACATTAAGAAATTCAGTTGGGCAGCACGATTATCCACGAAACAGGTTCACTGTCATCATCGTCATTCTCATTATGATTATGATTATGATTATGATTATTATTATTATTATTATTATAATTATTATTATTATTATTATTATTATTTTTATTATTATTATTATTATTATTATTATTATTATTATTATTATTATTATTATTATTATTATTATTATTATTATTATTATTATTATTATTATTATTATTATTATTATTATTATTATATTATTACTGTTATCATCACCATGATCATCAGACTATTATTACTACTGCTGCATGCTTTGTGAGACTACTGGTAGGGGCTGGGATTATGGGAAGGCCTATTAATTACATGGCATGTATGGTACGGGTACGGGTATACCCGCGGGTACGGGTCGGGTTGGGTAGCAATTTTCACTACGGGTCGGGTACGGGTACGGGTAGCGGTCCTGTTTTACGGGTACGGGTCGGGTAGCAAAAATGCTCTACCCGCAGACCTCTACTTAGTAGGCCTTAGTAATTGTTGCGCTCGTGTATAATCTGATGCCCTGCGCTTGGCTTCGAGTGGCGCTTTAGATGCTTGGAGTTTACCATTACGATTGTAGTTGATGTAGTAGTGAGTGGTAGTATTACACTTTAGTTTAAATAAATAATTTGAACTATGTTTTGCAACTTCTTTTCGTTGGTAGTCCAGTGGCTTTGTCCAAAGCATCATGCCAACAAGCTTAAGGCCCGGAAATAACATATTTTTCTGCACTTCATGCACTAAGAGACGAACCATTGATGTCACGAAAAAATGCCGGAGGAGTAAAGACCTGACCCAACATTTTTTCAGTTACTTAGCTGAGGGGGTTAGACGAAAACCTAGGAGTTGAACCCCTAACGCCTCTGGGAACCAAAACATTGGTTGCAGAGTATGTTCGCCTGCAATTGTAGGCTATACACAAGTGTTGGCCCATGCAAGTGACTCATGCTTTATTTTTGGAGATTATGATTTGCACAATAAGAATTTTATATGGAAGGCTGCTTAGGCCTTAATTAAAAAAGAGAAGTACAGGAAACTCATGAAAAGGCAACTTCATCAGAACTGTTAAATTCTCAAATATAATCATGGAAAGGCAGATTACAACTGAATTAAAAATAATTAAGTACGAGAAAAAACAAGTTCCAAAGACTTTTGCTAAGAATGCCATCTACGTTTGATCATGCTTTATATATAATATCCACAAGACGCAAAATATTTCACAACAATTCACAAGGTAAGCATAATAATAATAATAATAATAAATAATAATAATAATAATAATAATAATAATAATAATAATAATAATAATAATAATAATAATATTTTCGTTTATTCAACAATCCGGTTGACAATCCGCAACCGGTTACAGTGTACAATTATAGTAAGTAAGTAAGTACGTGCTTTATTGAGCCGCCTGCAAACGCACTGCAATTATGCAATTGAAACAATTCTTGGGGGGTCCGATAGCACATTGGATTATGTGACTGCCTGTGAAGGACACAGTCTCTCTCGCTGTTCTATTCATTAATAGGTGCAACGGATTTCTTTTACAAAAGGCATCGCTTCAGTATTGTATTTTCGTTTATTGATCTACTCTAGCTGTCATAACGCAGCTAGTTACAAGAATTGAGGCTTCAGACTCAATCTAATACCTCAAATTTCCGTGTTCTATATTATAACGTCATAATCATAGGCCCGTATGTAAAGCAAGCGCCTCTGCTAAGTTTCTCCTGTAGCGGCGCTTTATAAATAATAAGGAATTAGAATCCAAGTCACAATTAGGTGGACTCTACTGAGACCAACTGCTCATAAAACTGTGCCGAAAAGTTGCCAGAAATTTAACAAAAGCCAAGCTAAGCACAAATTCCGCTGCAAGCTCTTAATACTGACAAAACATATCCAAATTCGGCATTTTGTCGACTGACATCACATTTACACGCGTGACACAATAGCCAAATGGTTACAGCGCTAGTCTCATAACGCGGAGGGTACGGGTTCGAGTGTTCACCGAAGCGGTCACTGTGTAGGGACCTTGAGCAGGCCCTTCACGCACAGTTGTGAAGCGCCATCGATGCTCTGTCTTCTGCATGAATGGATTTCCGTAACAAAAAGCATTCTCAGAGGACCGCTTCAGAATCTGTCGAATACTGTTACAGTACTATTGCTGTATTCTACATTATATAACATCATTTAGGCTAGCATATGCAGCGAGTGCCTTTGATTAGTTTATCCTGAAGCGGCGTTCTAAACATTTCTGATTAGAATTAAAGTCATAGTTAGATGGACCCTACTTCGACCGACTCCTCATAAAATTTTGCCAAAAAGTAGCCAGAAAATTCACAAAAGCTAAGCCAATCATAAAAACCGCTCCAAACTCTAAATACTGACAAAACATTCGGCATTTAACGATTGACATCATATAATTACTATGACACGCTGGGCATGGTAGCGAATTGGTTAGAGCGCTCGTCTTGTAACGCGGAGAGTCATACGGGTTTGAGCCTTCACCGAAGCGGTTACCGAGTAGGCCTACTACTAGTGTATAGAGACCTTGAGGAAGTCCTTCCCGAGCATCGTGTGCAACTTCTGAACGTTGGAAGGAGAACAATATCAAATGCAGTTATTTTGTATTGCAGCACATTAGAATTGCATTAATTAGCTGGAAGTACACAAAATATATTCGTTTATTTTAAACAGAGACAAATCTTGGTGGAAAAACGCACCAAGTTACATATCGAAGCACATTCCAAAGAAAGAAACAAAACAGAGTTGAACAGAACTATGTCAGTGATCGCCGGCAAGAGGACCCCTAGGGATAAAGTGTTAAACATCCTTTAACTGACAACACAAATGGATGCTGTCTAACGAGTTTTGGCAGAGATGGAAAGGCTCATCAGAACGTGATTGTCATTTTATCTTACAGCACGGAGCATCGGCTCCAGCTACTAACTTCGCCATGTGAATTTGATCCGGAAGAAGTCATTAGAATGCTATCTTTGCCATGTGAAGATAGCTTTCTAATGAATTCTTCCCGATCAAATTGTTCCCACTTTGGATCACGATTCTCATCAAAACTTTCCTCGGTAATTTGTCTTTTGATGTTGATTGGAACAATAGGTATATCAACTGCAGTATCATCTGGACATAGGTCAAGGTATATGTCATAAACCGCAGGGTATCTTAATGTAATGCCTAACTCTTTCTTTTTAATGTCCGCAAAATCATCATACGTGTACACCCGCATTTCTGCTGTTTGCTGTTTGAAGGAGGGCATGAAGTAGTAAGGATAAACGTTATGTCGAGAAAACTCCATGAAACAAAACATGATCCTCTCGACCCAGAAGAGGAGTTGCATTGGCGTAATTTTTTCTTCGTTTCTTGTTCTGCTTCCATTTCTGGCATCAAGAGCCTCCATACAAAACAGAAGACAAGTCTTCAATTGATAAGTAGGCTTCCAACGGGAATGAAGTATCATTTTGCAAACTATATATGCTGTCTTTATTAAAAGCGAGCTTTCTTTTATGATTCGACTTTCTAATGGTGCAAATGAAATTCTGGCAAATGTATCGGAAAAGAGAAAGTGAGCACGACGTGGCTTGGAAGGATCAAAACGTGGCCGACGGAAGACGAATGTAGAACCGTTTGCTTTCACAGATGGGTTTATGCCAACTGGCAGTGGGTCTTCTGACCACCAACCGTCCACGTGAACACAAGCAACGACGTCTATTGATATGTCGACAAAAAGAAAGCCACCCTCTCTATCCTCAATGGGATGAATCATTCTTAGTTTTATAGTCATACACATACCATGTAGACTTTCATATTTACTTTTGAATTTATCTTGTACTTTCCATTCGAAAATATGCTCGTCTTGCCAGAAAGCGGGGTCATTTAAGACTTCTTTTAAAATTATCTTAAATCTAGAATTGACTTCATTAGTCAACAAACACTTATCTAAGTTGAAGAAGCTGCCAAACCTTTCGTCAATCCGACTCTTTCTATCCTCATTTGGCTTCCGTCTCAATTGAAAGTATCCCTTCGGACCCAGTGGATGTGGAAACGGGTCACAAAATTGGCTGAATTTCATCAGTTTGAAGTTAAAGTCAAAGTCTGCTGAAATGACGGCTTTTGTTTCTTCATCGGCGCTTCCGACTAAAATCGGCTGGCACTCAAATCGCCAGTCCTTTTCCTTTATACCATCTGCCAAACGCTCAATGAATTGATGCATGAATGGTTTAAGATGGCTTAGGCGTCTGTTGAGGCGAATAGGTTTCTGTTTGGTCCATATCTTCCAAATTGCTTCTTCTGATGAATCTTGAGTGCGAGGTGATTGGGAGCAAATTCGAATCGTTTCAAACAGTTTTTGTTTCGTTAATTCTGTCACATAATGAGTTCTCAGTACTTGCGCAATATCCATGGGCGCGTAAAGAGCCTCTTTTCTGATTGAATGTCTTACTTCGTATGCGTTGCTCGAATTCGAATGTCGTATCTCTTCAAGTTCGCTCTGTGTATGTCCGTGTTTGTCTCTTGTGTGTTCATCAGCGCCGTACTTGACGAGCAGTTTACGCTGACTGATCCGATTCTGCGTAATGTAAAGGGGTTTTGCCGTACATGTCAGCTGCGTTTACGTTAGAACCTAGTTTCAATAACACCCTCACTAGATCGCTTCATCGATGTAGTAGGGCATGTAGGATTGTTGACATGACAGCGTAGTGAAGTGGAATTCTTCCTTTGTCATCTGTTGCAGTGGCTAGATGCCTGAAATTTTCTGGTCCTAGAAGAATTCCCTGTACCATTAAGTCGAGTCTTTTTTGGTCCAGTTCTTCTTCTCTTACCGCCATATCTTCAGTTACGTAACCTGAAATGAGGGAGAGGACAAGTCGATGAAGAGGATTTCGACCTCTTCGCCTTGCCACTTCGATGGGCGCTTCGTCTTCTGATTCCATTGACATTCGAAAGGCGCCACGATTCTTAAGTGCTTCGAAAGTCGCTGATGTAATTCGCTTGGAAGACTTCACTGCCAAATCAAGTGGCGTATTTCCGCCGAAGTCTATGGCATTCACATTAGTTTCATCATTGTCTAACAACAATTTAACCATTTCTTCTCTTAATTGAGTGGCTTGCTTGTTATATTCAAGATAACTCTGTAGCCGGTCAATTACTGTGTATGGATCCACGGTTTCTTCTCTCCAGGTAAGTTTATCACTGCTGTTATTCTCACTACAATTAACGCCGTCAAAGTTTCGCTGAAGAAGACCTTTGCAGAAGAAATGAAAATCAAACCAGTTCCTATTTGACGCATATACCGCGGCGTGCAAGGCAGTAAATCCGTAATAGTCGTACAAATTAACGGAAGCTTTATGGTTTAGCAACAGCCGCAATACTGAGACACGATTCCTTTTAGCTGCTTGAATCAAAGCAGTTTCTCCATATATGTCCCTTGCGTCAAGGTCAAGTTTTATACCTGATTTGTGCTCCCAGTTAAACAAAGTTTGAATTGCTCGATCAAAACCGTTCTTGGAAGCAGTCATCAAAGGCGTTTCGCCACGAGAATTCTTCAAGTTGAAGTCTGCACCTTTTTCTAATAACAATTGTATGACGTCGTTTATGATTTGCATCTGCAAATTTAGCCGGTTAGATTCTTCAGCAAGACAACCATACGAAGAGCTTTTTTTTCTCTGCTCTATCACCTGGTGGAGGAAGGTATTCAATAGAGAGCCCTGGTGGTTTACATTAAATTTGCTCGAGTTAATTAGAAATCGTAGGAGTTTTCTGAAATTCATTCTGTATTTTATAGTGTTACTTAGAGCCTCGTCTGTAAAATACTTAGGCTGGATTCTCTCTATAATGGAACGAAAGATTTCTGCTATATCCGTCTCTGAAAACATGCATTGATCTACACTGAGCAACAGCTGAACCATTTTCGGGTCCTTAGAGAGCGCTATGAGTGCGAGTAGAGCGACTCCATCTGAGTCTCTCTGTATCTCCAGAGGCGTGATTCTTTCTTTCCAAACTATTTCAGCAGAAACACGTCGACCATCTTCTTTCAGAAGTTCAACTGGCATGACGCCTCTCTTTGTATTCTCTTGAAGCTTTTTCCCGTCTTTAGTTAATTTCTGAGAAATCCTGGAGCTGTGTTTCAAGATTACCTTAACAACTTCTGTGTGACCTTCTTCCACGGCAACTAGCAATGGTGTCTGTAATATATTTTCCTTTAGGCCTGTACTCATAAGGGATCTCTACGAAATCGCAAACGCCGCGGTGTATTAATAAATCCGAGATATCTGCATGACCATTCTTCGCTGCAAGGTAAAATGGTGTTTTCTCTGATTGTTTCATGACGTCCACGGTAGCATGGTTGTCCAGTAAAATCTCAACAATGGAAGTATGACCATTTTGGCAAGGCTAAATGAAGTGGAGTCATCTTGGCGTTGTTACACGCATTAACATTTGCATCGTTAAACATCAAATTCTTTACAATTTCGGCATGTCCATTCTCAACTGCTTGTGGAGGTGGTGTCGCTTGCCCTTTGAAGACTCCATTGAAGGTGAAAGAATGACTCGATTGAATATCGACGGTTTCAACATTACCACCTTCTGCTGCGATAAGGTGTGAAATATGACTAGCATCATCTTTGTTTTCAATAGGATGTTGCGAAAGTTCAGAATTATCTGCGAGAACTTGGTTTACCGCAAGTTGCGAATGAATCTGCACATCCATTTCCGTAGTCTGATTGAGCAAGACATTTACAACAGCTCTATGACCATAGCATGCTGCAAGATGAAGAGCAGTGTTACCAGTTCCATCAACCGCATTGACTTCACCGTGATAATCTATTATTGCTTTGGCTATTTCCGCGTAACCCATTTCAGCAGCAATATGAAGTGGATTCTTAAAGGAAGCATTGCGCATATTAGCATTTGCGTTGTTTCTCAACAAAACCTCTACGACTTCGAAATGGCCATTTTGAGATGCGAGATGGAGCGGAGTGTCACCATACAAGTTTGTAGCGTCAGGATTTTCATCGTGATTTAGAAGTAGCTGCCGGACATCCTTAGTATTTCCGCATCTTGCCGCAAAATGGAGTGACGAAACCCATTTATGCGGATATTCGATAGAGCTCTTCATAAGCTGAACGAGTTCTGAATGGCCACGCACAGCTGCAATGTGAATCGGTGTATTATTAGATTGGTCGGTTACATGGACATCTGCGTTGCATTTCAACAATATTTGCGCAATGGTGAAGTGTCCGTTTTTAGCCGCCAAATGAAGCGAAGTCTGGCCTAATGCATTTCTGGAGTTAACATTTGCGTTCTTGCTTAGTAGAAGATTGACAACGTCAATGTGACCATTTAGAGTCGCAATGTGTAAAGGAGTGTTTTGCTTTTTGTCAAGTTCATCGACTATCGCTAACCGCATCAATAAACTTCTAACATCCTCTGTATCACCACGTTGAGCTGCAAAGTGAAGAGAACCTAAGCCATAATCTTCATCTTTCTCACAGACGTCTTGAATGTCACCCTCCTCATCAACAGCGTCAGCTTTGGTTTGCAGGCAGTCATGATTTTCATTATTTTGATGCTGACTACGGTCTTGATCTTCATCTTTCTTACAGACGTCCTGGATGCATCCCATCCTCCTCACGAAAGTCAGGTTCGGTATTCGGTAATAGACGTAGTTTTAATGAATTTGAACCAATTCTTCAATTTCAAAACGAGTGTATTAATGTTCGCTTGTTTCGAAACCATCTGATCCAACAATCATAGTTTCACCATCAGATTCAATGTATTTCGCATCAGATTCATGGTGCAGTTCAACACCTTATCGTTCAGGGTCGACATCACCTGCGTTTCTTTTTTCTCCAGACTCAGCCGCAGGCCTTTGAATTGATGTCCTGCTCACTGTTTCTTATATTCAGTATCCATTTAGCAAATTAATGCTGCTGAGCTAATGACCAAGTATTCTAGCTGTTCAGTATCTGACAAACAAATGGCACAATAATGATTTATCAAAGAAAAAACGAACAAATGTGTTGTAGCGAATTGAATAGGTGGCTACGCCGTTGTTTAAACCTTTCAGTGTTTATAAGCTCTAGAACTGATCGGGGATTTTGCTTAACAGCCCCCTTTGACACGTCTTGCTCTCGAAGCGGCGCTATATGATTTTTCATTTTACAATTGCAATGTTGTTTATTACCTTGAAAACAACGGTCGATGTCAAGGTGTTTCTGTGTGTAGCCATATCTTCCGATAGGCAATTAATTAATTAATTAATTAGCAATTAATTGGTTAAACTAGACATTTTATAAGAATTATTTCGCTACACTGTGCCACACATAAAGCGACCGTCTTGAAATATTCACCTACTGATCAGTTCTCTTCTTCAACAAGGAATCAATCATGCTACAGCGAATCGCATTTCTGCAATTGTGGTAGCGCAGTGATTGTAGGCTTCACGGTCGTATGGCTTTTTACAGCGTTTTAAAAGGGTCCAACTGGACGTACTTAAAACCCAAACGCAATATTAGAGCATAGGTTTTTTTTATTAAATACCTTTGAAATGGCGTTTGCGACCGATTACGAAGAGGTTCAAAACAACAGCAGTGTAAAACAAACGTTCAATTATTACACACCTGTATCAATATTGATCTTCATGAGCGTGGTTCAGGTATTGGTGGCGCCTGGATTTTTCAAAGTTGGTGCGAAGCAGCAGTGTGCCTCCCCCCCCGCCCCCCGAAGGCGGCAGGCCTGTGCCTGTCTGGTAGTCTAGTGAAATTTTGTCTGTGTTGTGTATTATAGTAGTTAGTGTTGTTTTCGTTAACGAAAACTAAAACGAAAACCTTCGTTAACGAAAACAAAAGGTTTTAGTTAACTAAAACTAAAACTAAAACGAAAACTAAAGGAAAAACGATAACGAAATAAAAACTAAAAGGTAGAGATAACCCGTGACCGGTACTATTTTTCAACTCATTATTATCTTGCTAAACGAGGCAGCAGCTGAGTCACAGGTAATTAAATTCAAATACACGGGGAAAACTATTTTCACCTCTAAATATCGTTCAGATATGTGGACATTTAAAATATTTGAAGCCCTTCAGCATATAGAGTAAGTAAGTAAGCAGCCTTTATTTGCAGCCCTTAAAAATTACGCCTGGGGAAAACCTGGGCAAAGCCGGGTAAAAACTGCTAGTAATATACATGTATAACCTGCAATGTATAATATATGATCTATGGTATAATATTTGATCTAATATTATTAGATATTAAGTATTTTACATTATATATTATATATCCTACATGTATATTATATCATGTAAAATATCTGATAAAATATTTATATGTTGGTCGCAACATAGACCACGGTAGTCATTAGAGAGCTGTGCTTGTAACGCGGAGAGTTACACTATGGCTGTGAAACGACTTCCCTCCGTATTTGTTCAAAATCCAAGATTCTCCATCAATATCTACGTCATCCAACCATCATTTGTTTCATGCTTCTCTCTCCATGACCCTCAGGCTTTCCACTCCAAACTAAAGTCGATCCTCTGGAAGAATTCCTACCCTGAGCCATTCTGTCCTCCGCTTCGAAAGATATCTCGGATGCCTCTGCCTTTTTCACTCTCCTGTCTTTTTTGGAAACTGGACTTGGATCTTCACTTTCTATCTCTGGACAATCCATCTGACAAGATGCAGTGCTCATGAATAGGCTGGTGCTCGACGCCTTACTTTAGGTAGTGCTTTAGAAATCTGTTGATTACCATTGCGAGTATACGGGTTGGAGCCTGTTCTGTGACGTAACGTTACTGTGCGAGGACCTTGAGCTAGTCCTTCACGCACAATTACTTCATGCCTTAAAATCAGATTATGAAATAAGAAGAAAAGATCTGTCACGTACGAAGGGAGATCCGCCTGCAAGACGCTTCTTTTGTCTCTGTTAATGGTGTAGCTACTGTGAAGAGCTATGGGAAATTCGATGAAGAAATCGAGGAAACCCAGTTAATGTCTTTTTGGTTACAATAATCGTCGATTGAAAAATGCATCAGTTATAGATTCTGACGATAGTCTTAGCGTTTAGATTTTCAAAATCTGTAGTTATATTACCTGATTATGACCAATTTCATCACTGGTTGTAGCTGAGCGATCTCTGCCGTGCACAAGTCGGCGAGTGATGCCTGACTGCTTGCAGTATCTACTTATAGTTTATCATGTTGCTATCGACGGCTATCGACGGCAGAATTCAACGCCATACTTCATAGGTCGATACCTAGCACTCTGTTTGACCACTTGAAAATCGTTAACGCATAACAATTCAACGTCATACTTCACAAGGTGCAATATTTAGAACTCTGTTGAGCCACTTAACAAATCGTTGCACGTTGTCATAAGAGGCATTGTATGCAGAGTTCTTAAGTTATGATTATTCCTGTTGCAAGCGCTTAGAACTAAAATTCTAAGAAGCCATACAACAACCTTATTATATAAACCTTAATTAATCAGAAAGAGAGAAGAGGTTTATCTTCGGCTCATTATGACAAACAAGTGTCGTTTAATTGATCTATAGACGGCAATATATAAGATAAAAACACATTCGTTCAGCATCTTATGGCCACCACTTTAAAATTCAAGGTCACCTTCACAAAAACTGATTGGATATTATTAACATTTACGACCTACAAGGATCGTCATTGTCTGGACCGGGCATATTATATCTGTGGAAGGTTTATTGCACGATGTTCTAGCGGAATTTATCCTAAATGAATCAGAAAGAGCGACATGTTTCTCTAGTCGTGCTCAGCATATCGAGGGCAGAATTCAACGACAAACAACAACCTTATTATATCAGATTTTAATTTGTAGTTCACCTCCTACCTTCCCTATGTATACAATTTTAGTATGCTTTGTCCGCCACATAAGCACCGACGGACTGGCTGTTCCATAAGTCACTCGCCGGTGTAAATGTCCGATGCGAACGCCTTGTCGTGTCGATGGAGCTCTAGCCGACTCTGACTTCTGGCCTGCTGGAGACGAGGGTCGGCGCCCAAGTACGCAAGGGCGAAGCTAATCCGCCACTGCACTTCCGATTATTGCACATCCGTGCTTCGTGCCAGGCAGTGCCAGTCTCAAACCTGGATGAGGAGGAGGGCGACGCTAAGGATCTTCGTTATCATACAGTGTCGTAAACAGTTGTGGGTCATTTGCAGATAGCACGCTTACATTCCGTTTCAGAACGGTTGATATGTTGATAACACTTAATCAGTATCACTGATAGTTAAGTGTGCAAGAATACACCGCAATTAATTATTGTCGTCGATTGAACTCGTTTCAATACAAGATAACGCTGTCATGTCGCAAACAATAGGCTACTTCAGCACAGGGTCGAAATTAGTGTTGGTGACCGTCATCACCAAAACCTTCAAAAGTGTTGGTGACCGGAAACTACTGTCATGGTACAAAGTTACGCCTATGCTGATTCCCCATGTGATAAACAAACTGCATTGAGATCAAATTTTCAATTTGCACATGTAGAAGAAAGCGTGACACTGTGCAAAAGCTAAGAGATGCTTCACACGCTGGAGGCCTTTTTAATAGCTGTATTTCTCTTTCAAACTGAAACTTTCTGATTCTGAGGACCGGTAATTGCTTTGCCTATTATCAAACTTTAAGGACAAGGTGAGAAGAGAGGTACAGACGTTTGAGGCCGGAAAACGATCGGATTTATTGTATTGTAACTAAATGACAAGGTGGTCTTGTTGATGTGTTTAGGACGATAGTCTATATTTCTTCGAAGGCGGTGGAATAATATGGACTTCTAAATAAATCTGGACAGCTTCAACGAGTTTCCGGGCTTCTTCCTGTCTTGAGTCCTGATTAGGTCAAGGCGCCTTTGTGGACGTTTGTGCGTGAGGATGACGACCTATTTAATCGATTTAATCTCGAGCCAGCACGGTCCATACACGGGGACCTTAATAATGGGAACTGTTAGAGGCCATACGCTATATAGCTACAGAAAAACGCATGTGGGAATCCAAATATAAATATTACAAAGCTGGTAGAAAAATCCGTGCTATAAATATCCCCTCTGACCAGGAGCGCAGGAAGGAAACAATTTCTTGAGGTAGCTTTCTGGAAGTTTTTCACTATACTTGGTTGTATTTTCATCATTATTTTTCAGTTTTTAACAGTAGTAATGCATTTATTTCTAGGGGTTTGAACCCGCAAAACCACCCCCAATATACGCCTATGCCTCTTACCTTACTTACGAATGTCAACACAACGTAGATCTACTGTTGGAAGAATCAACGAAATTTTTAACAGACGTTTAAATTTTATTTACCGATGACATAGGCCTTATTACGTTTAACTGCTTCGTGCTTATGTATGGAGCATAATTTCACCGATTTCGACGCTTAACGAAGTCTCCTTCCTCATAGGCTAAGTGCCAAAAACCATAATATAATCACAGGACCAGAAAGTATGTAGGCCTATGCATGTATGTATATTTGTATGCATGCATGTATGTATTATGCATGTATATATTGTATTGTGTTGTATTTAGCCATTTATAAAGCGCTTCTCTCAGTAAAAGCCTTTCAGAAACGCTCCCAGTGCGAGCAACCCCGAGGGAAAAGGCAGGATTTTAATATAGGATAATAGGCTAATATATTATGATAATTTAGTATGCATATATGCATGCGTGCATGTAATGCAAGCATGTATGTATGCTTGCATGCATGTATACATGTATGAATGTATGTATGCATGTATGTATGCTTGTATGTATCAGAGCACTTGTATAACGCCCTTTAAGTAACTCACAGGGGCGCTCTGAGATGGTAGAACTGGGCCTCGCTGGGAACGTGTGCTGCACTCGTCTAATCGTGAAAGCCTCCTTTCCAAGTCACGTTGATAAACCAAGTCACAATCGTCTCAACTTTAATCCCATTTCAATTCAATTTCTCTCGAGACTTGATTTGAAGATCACGAATCGATTCTAAAGAGCAAATATTGGGTCTAGATTTTGCTTGTATTCGGGATTAAATTCGTCTCTGAGAGATCCTTATAGGCCTACATATTTATTTGCCGAATTTTAAGCCGAAATGAGCTATTAAGCTCTATTTATATACTACAATTTACTTTAAATGCCTGGATATCTGTAACAATCTAATTAGATGTTTAGTCTTCTCGTCTAGGTGGCAAATCTCGTATCAGAGTTGGCGGATCGCAGGACCACACTGAATTTAAGCACATATAACTATGATTAATTTTTACATCTTTAATATAATATTATATCTTCCTTGAGGTGCAGCAAGGTTTGCTGAAACATTTGTCGATATCTTTGCTAGTTACAAAATTGGAATCGACTAGATATTGCATCATACATCAGTGTTCTGTGAAACTAATTTATTGACGATGATATTATGACTGGCTCTGCGAAACACAGCTAATTTACGTAATGCTTGGATGGAAGAGAATAAGGAGATGATGCAATCCGATATCACACCCGATTTGCCTGTAACTGTAGCTGTAATGGTAATGAGTTCATTCATTCATTCTGGTCATTTATATAGCGCCCCTTCAGAAACTACTCAGGAGCGCTCCCAGTCCAGCCACGAATAAAGAAAAAAGACTTGAGGGACTTGTAGAACCCTGTCGGATGGCTCACAACTAAGTAACTTGTATTGCGCGAGTGTCAAAAGGACAAGGCATCAACCGATGACGCACCAAAACGAGAACGTAATCAGGTCAGTATTAAGAAGATCAGTCAACTAAGACAGAAATAAGCCTATGGTGGACAAGCAATTTGAAAAGGTACATGTAAGTATTAAGTTAAGAACGAATGGACAAACGTACTGTACACCATAGCCTTTTTCCTAACATATAGAACCAACATTCCTATATGGAATCCATATACAGTTAATATGGGTTGCACATGATGCCCGTAGAAATGCTGACGGACTCCCAGTTGCCACCAGAAGCACTGCAGCATTATTTTTGCCATTTAACATGCTTGCACTAAAGGCCACTGACGTCTGCGTGTGTGCAGGCGACGGAGGTTCAATTGGCTTATACTGAGTTTCCTTCCATTACAATCTGCAACCTTCAGCCAATTTCCATGTCGACGGCAATTACCTGTTGCTGCTAGAATCCTAAACGAAACTACACATTATACATAAACGAGTGTAACTATATAAATAAGCTTAGAGCCTATATATACCCATGCAGTAGAAGTGTTGATATCTTGACAGAACTCTGTCTCCTTGGGACTCCAATATACATAGCGATCCTAAAAGGGAATTGTCATCGCGAAATGGAAAATTCTGGAATGGTCTCAAAGGTGGAATTCGTGTTTTAATTGAAGTAGTCTTATACACAGGATAGTCATCGCTGTCAGAATAAACGAAACCCATCGACACTTTGTTTTAAACGGATAAGACATGAAAAAGACATGAAAGACATGAAAGACATACTGCAGTTTGTTTTCTTTTCTCGACTAGAATAGCGTCCAAGGATGCATCCTTTTCAAACCAGATTTGGAATATGATAGCCACAGAGATTAGTGCGACGTTTCGCGGATTTTGATCAGTAATTCTCATATATTCAGATTCACATTGTATACAAGCCTTGTTCCTGAGTTGCTTATTTACCATGCTTAAGACATTTAGGGTGATGTAAATGTACTTGTGTTTCTGTATCTACAGTATCGCTTCGAGCCTTCTGCCCTGTTCATTTTTCAATTATTTCATTGGGTGAGGCCATTGACGAAGGTAACCAGTTTGAATGGCATTCACGTCATAGAAGGTCCTCGTTTGCGGAACGTACTTGTCCGAGGTTTAAACCTCTTTAATGAACGATCATCGCAATGCGAACCTGCAATCTCTCGCACATGGGACATGCGCTCTACCAGTGTAACTAAACTGACCCTTTGTGTGTGAATGCATATAATCGAAGCAATACCGATATTTGATCATTTTGCCTATACCCTCTGGACTGTAAATTGACTGTTAATCACAGAGATGTTCTAGGCGTATAATGAGTCAAGTAGTTCCATATTGATAACTCACAGTGAATGTTCGATAATAGGCACAATAGGGAGACATGAAGAAATCGACATCCATCAATTAGGAACCCTAGTTATCATCAGAATAAGATGATGACGATTATATGTACAATATTATTATGTTAATACGAGACAGTACTTCAGCAGTTAGTAGATTACAACAACAGAACCCTGACTAAGCCATACATAATCGCAAAATTGCCAACCATTAAAATATGCAATGAGCTGTACAGACAGCAGAGCAAATCAACTAATAAAGCAATCAAATTTCTTTTATTCTCCCAAGACAGCATGCATGACATAGACGCATCACGCTTACAATCGTGTATAGAGTATCTGTAGCTCTGTGATAAGGTTGTTTTGATTAGGCCGATATATTTAATCAATGTTTTCAACTAGGATACCTTCTATAAAATTTCGTTCATCCTTCTCGGGGATGAAGGAAAGTAAATTAGGGAATTCATATAAGGAAATCGTGCCGAGCAATTAAGCACTGTTACTCCTAAAAAGTGAAAGTAGGTCTAATATAGATATATCACTGCATTACACATCTCATGTCATCTACGTAATAGTTCAATGATTAACAAGTATTAAGAATACGTTGATGCCAGGTATATGTACAATATTTTGTGTATCTTAATAGTAGACAATTCATCAGCAGTTATTGATTAATAGTCAGCAAATTATAAAAATTATGACAAGAAATCGCCGGAAATTCCAGACACAATTGCAAAATTACCCAAATATAAGAAATATAGTATGAGGAAACCAATCAATATTTATTTTCACACTACAGTATGCACTGTTAACACCTTTAATTTGATCTTAATTAAAGAACTCAACAAATAACGTCACTCAAATTATGCAGTGCAAAATAGACTGAAATTCAGGATGTTGACCTCTGCCCTTATGAATGTTGAACTCTGGTGTGGATGCTTAGCTGATTACGTTAGCGATAAGTCTGAACAAAAGGTATTCACAAAGCACCGCTTCAGAATCGATCGAATACCTCAAATTTTCGTTTGCTGTATTTTTAAAGTCATTAATTTTAGGCTGGTATACATATACAGCGAGCACCTCTGATTGCTTTGTTCGTTAGCGGCGCACTACAACATTTTGAAAAGCGCTCATGAACACGCTGGTGCCCCTACGATTGGTTTTAGGGTGGTCCTTTAGGAGTTTTGAGCTTACAATACTATTACGATTACGATACAAACAAAACAAATCTACACTCGGCAATTGTAGACTGAGATAGCATAATTACATTTGCACTCGGGGCATGGTAGCCTAGGGATTAGAGCGTTCGTCTTGCAACGTGGAAGATACGGGTTCGAACCTTCACCGAAACGGTTACTGAGGAAGTCCCTCACTCGCAATTGTGTATAGCCATCATCATCTGTCGTATGATCGAGTGTAAACTTCTGAACTTTGGAAGGAGGATAATAACAAATACAGTTATTTTTGTATTAGAATTGCTTTTAATTAACTGAAATTACGTGAAGATAGCTTTCTAATGAATTCTTCCCGATCAAATTCTTCCCACTTTGGATCATGATTCGCGTAAGCACTTTCTCCGGAAATTACGATATGATCCATAGGTATATCAATTGCAGTATCATCTGTGCATAGGTCAAGGTATATAATTATATATCATAGACCGCAGAATATCTTATAGTATCTTTAGTGTCCTTCTCCGATCTATTATTACTAGCCCACAATTTTACTACTCGCTGTTTGAACGAGGGCATGAAGTAACAAGGAAAAACGTCATATCGAGAAAACTCCATGAAGCAAAACATAATCCTCTCGACCCAGATGGCGAGTTGCTTTGGCGTAATTTCCTCTTCTTTTCTTGTTTCACTTTCATTTCTGGCATTAAGAGCCTCCATGCAGAAGAGAAGGCAGGCCTTCAATTGATAAGTAGTCCTCGATTGAGAATAAAGTATCATCTTGCAAACTATATATGCTGCCTTTATTAAAGGCGAGCTTTCTTTTATGAAGCGACTTTCGAACGGTGCAAATGAAATTCTGGCAAATGTCTCGGAAAAAGGAGTGAAACGTGGTCCATCAAAGACAAGTATAGAACCGTTTGCTTTCACATCTTGGCTCATGCCAACTGGCAGTGGGTCTTCTGGCCACCAATCTTTCACCTGAACACAAGCAACGATGTCAATTGATATGTTGACAAAAAGAAATCCACCCTCTCCATCCTCAATGGGGTGAATCATTTTTAATCGCAAAGTCTTACACAGACCAGCTGGCTTTGCCAGTTTCTTTTCATCTATATATGTCGAGTCCCGTTCGAAGAGGTGGTCGTCTTGCCAGAAATTAGGGTCCTTTAAAACTTTTTCCAGAAGAATCTGGAATCTAGAATTCGCTTCGTTAGTCTGAAAACACCGATCTAAGTTGAAGAAGCTGTCACACTTCTTGTCACTCCTACTCATTGTTTCTTCATTCGACTTCCATCTCAGTTGAAAGTATCCCTTCGGACCCAGTGGATGTGGAAAAGGGTCGCAAAGTTCACTGAATTTAATCAGTTTGAAGTTAAAGTCAAAGTCTCCTGAAATGACTACTTTTGTTTCTTCATCGGCGCTTCCAACAAAAATCGGCTGGCACTCAAATCGCCAGTCCTTTTCCGTTATCCCATTAGCCAAACGCTCAGTGAAGTGTTGCACTGGTGGTTTAAGATGGCTTAGTCGTATGTCGAGGTCAATAAGTTCGTTTTCGGTCCATATCTTCCAAATTGCTTCTTCTGATGAATCTTGAGGTCGTGGAGGTGATTGGGAGTTAATTCGAATCGTTTCAATCACTTTTCGCTTCGATAATTCTGTCACCAGATGAGGGTTGAATGCTTGCCCAATATCTCTGGACGCGTAAAGCGCCTCCTTTCCGAAATTTAAAAACCTTGCGTTCCTTTTGTTGGTAGTCACCAATTCTTGTAGCTGCTTAAGATGTTTTGGTGTATGTCTCTTTTCGTCTTTTATATTTTCGTCAGCTCCGTATTGGACGAGAAGCTTGCACTGATCAATACATCCTGCATAATGTAAAGGGTTTTTTCCTTACATATCGGCTGCATTTACGTTAGAATCTAGTTTCAATAGCATCCTCACTAGTTCGCAATGTAGACCTTCTGAGTGGTATGGTAGCATGGCAGCGTAATGAAGTGAAGTTCTTCTTTTGTTGTCTGTTGCAGTGGCCGTTTCCCCGAAATTTTCTGGTGTTAGAAGAATTCCATAAACCATTAAGTCGAATCTTTCTTTATGATCCTCTTTTGCGCCGGGAACATTCATATCTTCACTTGCGTAACCTGAACTGCTGGATATGATCAATCGATGAAGTTGGTTTCGACCTCTTTCGTCAATCCTTGCCACTTTGTTTGGCGCTTCGTTTTCTGGTTCTAGGAAGTTACGAATAGCTCCGCGATTCTTAAGTGCTTCGGAAGTCGCTGATGTAATTCGCTTGGAAGACTTAATTGCCAAATCAAGTGGCGTATTTCCTTTGAAGTCAATTGCATTCACATTAGTTTCATCATTATCTAACAACAATTTAACCACTATGGAAATTCGCTTGTCCCCCAGCATCTGTGTATTTAAAAAGAAATTTAGCACCTACCTTAAACAATGTACTGTTTTATAATCGACCTTCTCTGACCTTTCGCCCGTTTTTGTGCGTGGTAGCAGACCTACCTAATCTGTACTTAATAGGTTAGTTAAGTATTTTTGTTTTATATTGTATATTGACTCAACAGTGTTGAACAACTGTTTCAGTTTCGCTTTCCTTTCCTTTCCTTGTTTTACTATTTTTTGGTTCATTTAGTTTCTTTTCTGTTTTTTAACTTTAACTTTCACTTAGTCACTGCAAGTATGTTTTCTATTATAATCTTTCTTTAAAGGCCACCATAAAATTTCTAATGTAATCTGTAATTTGGTGTCCCTACTTAGCGGGATTCTTTATCCCTTTAGGGCCTCCTTTTTTGTAGCCGTGTTGAAATTTATATGTAAACCTGATGATTTTGTTTAATATGGTTGCAAAATAAAAATTTTGATTGATTGATTGATTGATCCCATTTCAATTCAATTTCTCTCGAGTCTTGATTTGGAGATCACGAATCGATTCGAAAGAGCAAATATTGGGTCTAGATTTTGCTTGTTTTCGGTATTAAATTCGACTCTTAGGTCTACATATTTATTTGCCGAATTTTACGATGAATTGAGCTATTAAGCTCTATTCATACTCAACAGTTTCCTTTAAATGTCTGGATATCTGTAACTATCTAATTAGATGTTGAGTCTTCTCAGTAGCGTAGCGAGGGGTGTTCCAGCGGTTCCGTGGAACAGGACGCAACTCAAGAGGGGGCGAAAATTTTGAGACGGAATGATCTAATTACTAGACTAATTATTTTATCTTGAAATATGAAATATCCATCATAAATGAAATATATGTAATAAAATGAAATAATAACAAATAAAAGCGCACGTATGTGTGAAGATTTAGCTCACTGGCCTGCTATTGATTTCTGTCAATACAGGGTGTGTTTCGCTGTCAATAGCTATAGAGACGCTGGCATAGACCAAAATGGACGCAGAAGCCAAATAGGGCGAACTGCCATGATTGGTGGAACTTACGCGGGGAAACGTGCGCTTGCGATACTGCGCTGTGATTGTTGGGAAAAAGCGCGTAAAGATCGCGGTTCTTTTAGGCGCGTAGATTAGCCTATAGGCCTAAAACGCGGCGAGGCACTGAGAAGGGGCTCTTATAAGGTTTTGCACGAGTCGTCCATGCTAACTGAAAAGTGTATTGCTACTGAATCGACGTTTGCTAATTCGATCCCGATGAAGCTGTAATTTTGGAAATGACAGATTACTTATCAAGCGGACTGTTAACTATAACTTGGCGTAGTTAGATGTTGAAACCGCGATCCGGTGTCTCCCGTGAATTTCTTTTAATTAAACTATAATCAGAACTAGCGAAATGGCGAATGTTGAGTTGTCAGTATCGTATCGTAGGCTATCGTATCTGAGAATTTATCGAGCGCGTCTGACAGTACCAGCTATTCAAAGGTGCTCTCAGCGCGACAGCCCGAGGAAATAAGAAAGCGTGACAGCTCGAGGAAATAAGTCTGTGCCAGCTAATGCAGAGCTGGTTGATTTAATCGTGAAAATTATACAGCGTAAAAAAGGCCGAGGTGCTAAGGAGTATAGTAAGTGCTAAGACAGGGAGTGAACCCCTGAACGATAATGAAAGTACTGTTCTATTCGTTTCTATTTTCTTTAAAAGACAAAGTTTTATATTATATTCGGAATAACAAATTTGGTCGTTGCTGGTTACGTTGATCTTTGAGGGGTGGGGCGCTAGATTTACGCTTGGAACAGGGCGCAAATATAGCTTGCTGCGGCCCTGAGTCTTCTCGTCTATTTGGTAAATCTCGTATCAGAGGTGGCGGTTCGCAGGACCTGGCTGAATTTAAGCACAGATAACTTTGATTAAATTTATATCTCCAATAGTCCAATATATATCTTCTCTGAAACATTTGTCGATATCTTTGCTAGTAACAAAATTAGAATCGACTAGATATTACATCAGTATTCTGTTAAGCTGATTTATAGACGATGAGATTATGATTGGGTCTGCGAAACACAGCTAATAATTACGTAATGCCTGGGTGAGAGAGAATAAGGAGATGATGCAATCCGATATCACACCAGATTTGCCTGTAAATGTAGCTGCCATGGTAATAAGTAACTTGTAATCGGGTCAGTATTCAGCAGATCAGTCCACAAAGACAGAGATACAGCCTACGGTGGACAAGCAATTTGAAAAGGTACATGTAAGTTTTAAGTTGAAAACGAAATGACAAACGTACTGTGCATCATAGCCTTTACCCTATCATATAGAATCAACATTCCTACATGGAGTCCTCATACAGTCAATATGGGTCACACAGAATGCCCGTAGAAATGCTGACGGACTCCCAGTTGCTACCAGAAGCGCTGCACCATTCCTTTTTGCCATTTAGCATGCTTGCACTAAAGGTCACTGACGTCTGTTGGTTTGTACAGGCAACGGATGTTGAATTGGCTTATAGGCCTACTGTGTTTCCTTCCATAACAATCTGCAACCTTTAGCCAATTTCCATGTCGACGGTCAATCATCTGCTGCGGAACTCATCCACCAACTTCTATCGCTGGTACTTCTTCCACGAGCTGGAATTCCAGACCAACGTTCTCTTAAGATCGAATACGCCGACCGAGAGACGAGTCTCGCATCGTTGGTCACCAACAGTCGGACTTCATCCTCGGCTGCACATTTGGGAAGGAACTGTGGGGGGCGGTGAATTTCAGCTACTTCCAGAGCCCATCCTTCTTTAACTGTTGCACTTTCAACATACTTTAAATGCTGTTTAATACGGGAATCCTAAACGAAACTATACATTATACATAAACGAGTTTTACTATATAAATAAGCTTAGAGCCTATATGCACCTGCAGTAGAATTGTTGATATCTTGACAGAAGTCTGTCTCCTTGGGACTCCAGTATACACAACGATCCTAACGGGAATCGCAAAATGGAAAATTCTTGAATGGTCGCAAAGGTGGAATCAATGTTCAAATTGAAGTAGTCTTATAGACAGGGTAGTCACTTCTTTCAGAATAAACGACACCCGTCAACTTTCATTTAAACGGCTAAGAAAGGAGAAACTGCAGTTTGTTTTCTCTTCTCGTCTAGATTAGTGTCCAAGGATGCATTCGTTTCAAACCAGATTTGGAATATGATAGCCTAAGACTAATGCGTTACGCGGATTTTGATGAATAATTCTCGTAGATTCAGATTCACATTGTATAAGCCTCTGTTTCTGAGTTGCCTATTTTAACGTGCTTAAAACATCGTGCATTTAGGGTGATGTAAATTTACTTGTGTTTCTATAGCGACAGTATGGCTTCGAGCCTTCGATCCTATTAATTTTATTCGACCCTGTTCATTTTTCAATTATTTGATGGGGGTGAGGCCCTTTACCAAGGTTACCCGTTTCAATGGGTGCCACATCATTTAAGGTCCTCGTGTGCGGACCGTGCTTGCCCGAAACGAACCAACATGGCAGAGCCAACCGGCAACCTCACGCACATAGGACGTACGCTCCTACCAATGCAGATTACTGGTCCAGTTGTGTGTGAACGCATGACATTGAAGCAAAACCGTCATTGGATCGTTTTACCTATACGTACGCTGTTCTCCTCAGGACTGTACATTACAATTGACTGTCAATCACGAAGATGTATATACAAGCAAATGGCGGCTAAGGACGATTGTTGAGTCTTCTACCAGCTTCGAGGGAACGCCAGGCGGTGAGGTAACTGCGGCGACTGGGTATAATGGGACCTATGCAGATGGTTGACTTACATGTATGTGCTCTTCCCGATGAAACCTAACGATGTAAACCTGATTGCCTGTAGCCTATTATGGTGTTAGTTTTGTTGACCAATAAAGTGACTAATACCACCACCACAACTACCACTACCACCACCACCACCGCCGCCGCCGCCGCCACCAACAACAACACCACCACTACTACTACTACTACTACTACTACTACTACTACTACTACTACTACTACTACTACTACTACTACTACTACTACTACTACTACTACTACTACTACTACTACTACTACTACTACTACTACTACTACTACTACTACTACTACTACTATACTACTACTACTACTACTACTACTACTACTACTACTACTACTACTACTACTACTACTACTACTACTACTGCTACTACTACTACTACTACTACTACTACTACTACTACTACTACTACTACTACTACTACTACTACTACTACTACTACTGCTACTACTACTACTACTACTACTACTACTACTACTACTACTACTACTACTACTACTACTACTACTACTACTACTACTACTACTACTACTACTACTACTACTACTACTACTACTGCTGCTACTACTGCTACTACTACTACTACTACTACTACTACTACTACAACAACAACTACTACTACTACTACCACCACTACTACTATTACTACTACTACTACTACTACTACTACTACTACTACTACTACTACTACTACTACTACTACTACTACTACTACTACTACTACTACTACTACTACTACTACTTCTACTACAGCCACTACACGTACATGCGTTAATGTTTACATGCATACATGCATGTAGTTTCCAGCCTAAACGTTGTGATTGTAACTGACACAAATCATTTTTATAGCCCCACTATACAGCCACTATGTGTGACGATCTGTCACAGCTTCACAAGTGAAAATGTCTAATGTTAGAAAGCTAGTATAAATTCGTCAATGGAACGAGATATAGCAATTAAAGCTTAAATTATATATGTATACGGTATAGCTTGAAGTATGGCACAAGTGGGCGATGCAGGGTTAGCTCAGCACACTGAGAGGTTTGTTTTCGTCAGGTAGATGGGAATCGGCCAAGCTGCCGATGAAGATCACATAGAGCGAGGCACAGAAAAAGACAGAGAGAGAGAGAGAGAGACAGGCGAGACAAAGACAGAGAGTGTGACAGAGGAAAAGAGAGACAGTTAGAGAGAGGGAAAGACTTTTACACGAGGAGAGAACACGAAATTTATTAAAATTACTCCACGGGGGTAGACACTAGACAGCTATAAAGACCTAAACTTCCGACCATTAATCACGGAGATGACATAGAGACCTAACTTCTGATAGTGCAGGGTGGACTGCTCTTCGAAGTATCCACGGTTTAAGTCTAGAGACTTGCTTTGTTCAGTTCAATTATTATTAAGAACCGAGTAGAATCCAGACATAATCTAGAATAAGGGAAGAAACCTAGGCGAAAACGCACGCAGTTCTTAGACTAGACGCTGAGTTAGGTGGTCAATATTTAGCTTACAGTAGGGCAAAATGTAAGTATGGCAAAATGTCAGTATTCCCTCAATTGCAATCTGCCTAACTGAAGGCAGGATTTTACTAAAATGACTAAGAGCCTTGAGAAAGGTTGACTACTGTTTCGTGGAGGGTCTGTAGCAGTTACGTTATTGTTCTAGTAAATAAGTTTTGTCAAATCGAGATGTAGACGAAACGCAACAATAACCATAGCCAGAACCATCAGTTTATTGGTCCAACAGAACATTCATAAGTCAAGTACTTCCATGTTCATAATTCACAATGAATGTTCGATAATGGACAAATTAGGGAGACCCACGTCCCACCAATTAGGAACCCTTAGTTACCAACAGGTTAAGAGGATGGCGGGTGTATGTACCACGAAATTTGTGAAAAATAACCTAGATGACATAAAGACCTAACATCTGATAGTGCAGGGTGGACTGCACTTCGAAGTATCCACGGTTTAAGTCTAAGAGACTTGCTTTGTTCATTTCAATTATAATTAAGAAACGAGTAGCATCCAGACATAATCTAGAATAAGGGAAGAAACCGAGACGAAAACGCACGCGGTTCTTAGACTAGAAGTTGAGTTAGGTGGTCAACGTTTAGCCTACAGTAGGGCAAAGCGTAAGTTTGGCAAAATGTCAGTATTCCTTAAATTGCAATCTGCCTGACTGAGTGCAGGATTAGAGGACTATGAGCCTTGAGAAAAGTAGACTACTGTTTCGTGGAGGATCTGTAGCAGTTAAGTTATTGTTCTTGTAAAATTAGTTTTGTCAAATCAAGATGCATTCGAAACGCAACAATAACCATAGCCATAACCATCAGTTTATTGGTCTTACAGAACATACATAAGTCAAATAGTTCCATGTTTATAATTCAGAATGGATGTTCTATAATGGGCATAATAGGGAAGGGACTAACGTGACGTCCCACCAATTAGGACACTTAGTTACCAACAGAATAAGATGATGGCGGGTATAATATTATTTACAATATTTGTATACGTTAATGCTAGACAGTTCTTCAGCAGTTATTGGCCAACAGTTAGCAGATTATAACAACAGAGCCCGCACATAATTGTAAAATTGTCCAAACGTTAAAATAATTTTATGATATCAGCTGAACAGTCAGCAGAATAAATCAACTAAGAAAACCAACTAAGAAAACCAACTAAAGAAATCAAATAATGAACCTCTGTTCACTGTTACTCCTAATACGTGAAATTATAGGCTACATATATCACTGCATTTCCACATCTCGTGTCATCTGCATCATAGTTCAATGATCAACAAGCCATAAGAATAAGTTGATGCCAATTATATGTACAATATTTCTGTATCTAAATAGTAGGCAATTCGTCAGCTGTTATTTACCAACAGTCAGCAAATTTAAAAAAATGACAACAAATCGATGACTAAGCTATAGGCCTAAAATCATTGAACAATAACGCAAAGGTAAAAAGTATAGTATGAGTTGTACACTGTACAGTAAGTAAGTAAGTATATTCTTTATTAACCAATTGCTAATCGCACTTTGGTGTACAGACAGGGATTAACACAGTTAAAAGTATAAAGTATCTTGACTATAAACGTTTTTTGCATTAAGTAAATTAGTGACAATATCCCTTAATAAACCAACAGCACTTGGTGCAAAATCATTAAAAATCAGTGTACAGTCAGCAAAACAAATCAGTTATTTACACACTACTGTACAGTAGGCAATGTTACCACCTTTAATTTGATCTTAATTAAATACCTAAATGAATTATGAAGTGCAGAAAAAGATATGTTGACCTCTGACCTTTTAGATGTTGACCTCTGTTTTTGGTTACCGAATAAAAAAATCAATCAATCAAAGACCTTACGAATGTTGACCTCTGACGTGGATGTTTACCTTAGGGATAAGTCTTAACAAAAGGTATTCACAAAGCACCGTTTCAGAATCGATCGACTACCTCATATTTCCGTTTTCTGTATTTTGTAACATCATTTAGGGTAGTATAATATATATATACGGCGAGCGCTATACAAATTTCTGTTTAGAGGTAAAGCCACAATTACGTGGATTTTACTTAGATGGACTGCTTATAAAATTCTGCCACAAATTTTCTAGATAATTCACAACAGCCATTCTAAGCACATACATGTACACCGCTCTAAGCTCTACAGGGTGCGGCAAAATAAAGTAATCTCCTGCTGCAGTGTTTGGTTGATATCTCAAGAACGAAGTTGGATGTTTATAAGAAAATTTACACGGCCATTGGTCATTCATATCTACGTACAATTGCCAAATTACATTATATTATCACAACAATTGACTAAGTTATGCTATTTGAACAGAGACAAGCCCACGCTTTATAACGTGCAAATTTTACGGTTGCGTTATTGGTTGTACTGTAGCATTTATTATGAAAACAAAAAACAGGGAACCAGCTTAAAAGCAACGTCATCACAGTGACGTAAATTCATCTGGCAGAGGAACTTGTAAATAAAGAACTCATTGAGGACTGCAACCAGTTGATGCCAGTCGGGTTCATTTTCCAGCAGGACGGCGCTCCAGCGCACACGGCACGTGTCACGCAGGAGTGGCTGCACGCAAACTGTCCTGAGATCATTGAGAAGAACCAGTGGCCACCAAATTCCCCAGATCTCTACCTCCCATGGCTCCCCACGTGTGGGGAGCCATGACTGGAAAGGTATCACAAACTCCAGCCGAAGCCAAAGACAATCGCCGAGTTGAAAGCCGCTTTGCAGTCAATATGGGATGATATGCCACAGGCGCCGATCAACAAGGCCATCAAGAACTTTACCAAACGGCTGAAGGCATGCGTGCAGGCCAATGGTGGACACTTTGAACACTTAATGTAAAATTGAAAGTGCAATTCGTAAAGCTTTGTTGTAAAAATATTTCAAGTTGTACCATTTATTTTTCTTGTTTCTTTACAAAGTAACTATTTTTAACCATGTAAAATCGTGGGGGGTGTCGTGTTTGAAATAACATAACTTTGTCATATTTCAAGATTGTTAAATACCATTTGGAAGTTATATGTAGATGTGAACAGACAATATCATTACCAAGTTTTATATAAAACTTCTAAGCGGTTGCTACAGAATTTGCAACACACTGCAGGGGATTACTTTATTTTGCCGCACCCTGTAGATACAGCGCTCGTGAAAACGCTGGTGCCCTACACTTGGCTTTCGAGTGGCGCTTTAGGAGTTTAGAGCTTATATTTACTATTACGATTACGATATACACAAAATAAATATAAATTTGGCGATTGTAGACTGACATCACATAATCACATTTCCGCGCATGGCATGGTAGCCTAGGGATGAGAGCGCTCGTCTCGTAACGCGGAGAGTACGGGTTCGAACCTTCACCGAAACGGATACTGTGTATGGACCTTGAGAAAGTCCTTCACGCTCAGTTGTGCAGCGCCATCGATGCTCTGTCGTATGATCGCGTGTAAACTTCTGAACTTTGGAAGGAGGATAATATAAGATAAAATTATTTTGTATTGCAGTGTATTACATGTTGAATGGCTTTAATTAGTAGAAATTACGTGCCGATAGCTTTCGAATGAATTCTTCCCGATCAAATTGTTCCCAGTTTGGATCACAAAGACTTTCATCGGCAATTTCGCAATGATCCATAGGTATATCAATTGCAGTATCATCTGGACATAGGTCAAGGTATATGTCATAGACGGCAGAGTATCTAAAAGTATCTTTAGTCTCATTCTTCAATCTACAATTAGCCCACAATTTTCCTTCTCGCTGTTTGAAAGAGGGCATGAAGTAACAAGGATAAACAGCATGTCGAGAAAACTCCATGAAGCAAAACATGATCCGCTCGACCCAGAAAGCGAGGTGCTTTGGCGTAAATTCGTCTTCGCTTCCTGTTTCACTTCCGCTTCTGGCATTTAAAGCCTCCATGCAAAAGAGAAGGCAGGTCTTCAACTCATAAGTAGTTTTCCCCGAATGAGATTTAAGTATCGTCTTGCAAACTATATATGCTGCCTTTATTAAACACGAGCTTTCTTTTATGATTCGACTTTCTAATGGTGCAAATGAAATAGTGGCAAATGTCTCGGAAAAGCGACAGTTAACACCACGCAGCTTAAAAGAAGTGAAACGCGGCCCATCAAAGACAAATGTAGAACCGTTTGCTTTCACAGATGGGTTTATGCCAACTGGCAGTGGGTCTTCTGACCACCAACCTTCCACTTGAACGCAAGCAGCGATGTCAATTGACACGTCGACAAAAACATATCCACCCTCTCCATCCTCAATGGGATTAATCATTTTTAATTTCAAAGTCTTACACAGACCAGCTGGCTCTTCAGATTTAATTTCATCTCTCTTTGTCAAGTTCCATTCGAGAAGATGTTCGTCTTGCCAGATATTAGGGTCCTTTAAAACTGCTTCCACAAGAATTTGGAATCTAGAATTAACTTCATTAGTCAGCAAATACTGATCTAAGTTGAAGAAACAGGCAAAATTCCCATCACTCTGACTCTTTGTATCCTCACTCGTCTTCCGTCTCAGTTGAAAGTATCCTTTCGGACCTAGTGGATGTGGAAACGGGACACAAAGTTGGCTGAATTTAGTCAGTTTTAAGTTGAAGTCAAAGTCTGCTGATATGACGAATTTTGTTTCTTCATCGGCGCTACCGACTAAAATCGGCTGGCACTCAAATCGCCAGTCCTTTTTCTTTATACCATCGGCCAAACGCCCAATGAATTGTTGTACAGACGGTTTAAGTTGGCTTAAGCGTCTATTGAGGCGAATAGGTTCGTTTTCTGTCCATATCTTCCAAATTGCTTCTTCTGACGATTCTTGAGGACGAGGTGATTGGGAGAAAATGCGAATCCTTTGAATCAGTTTCCGCTTCGTTAATTCTGTCACCAGGTGAGGGTTGAATACTTGCCCAATATCTCTGGACCCGTAAAGCGCCTTCATTCCGATTGGCAATCTCCATGCGTTGACTTCGTTGCTTAACACCGAATCTCGTAGCTGCTTAAGATCTTCAGGTGTATGTCCCTTTTTGTCTTTTATGTTTTCATCAGCTCCGTATTGGACGAGAAGCTCGAACTGTTCATTCTCTTCTGCGTAATGTAAAGGTGTTTTGCCATACATATCGGCTGCGTTTACGTTAGAACCTAGTTTCAATAGCACCTTCACTATATTGCGATAAAAGCGAGATCGTTGTCTGACACCATAGTGAAGTGGTGTTCTTCCTTTGTCATCTGTTGCTGTGGCTGACTCTCTGAAATTCTCTGGTCTAAGACGAATTCCATCAACCATTATATCCAATCTTCTATTACGGTCCTGTATTGCGTCGTTAGCCTTTATATCACTACTCCCGTAATCTGAAATTCTCGAGATGGTGAATCGATGAAGTGGGTTTCGACCTCTCTCGTCAACCCTTGCCACGTCGATTGGCGCTTCGTCTTCTGGTTCAAGGGAGTTACGTATGGCCCCCCGATTCTTAAGGGCTTCAAAAGTCCCTGAATTAATTCGCTTGGAAGATTTCGCAGCCAAATCAAGCGGCGTATTTCCTATGAAGTCAATGGCATTCACATTAGTTTTGTCATTGTCTAACAGCAATTTGATCACTTCTTCTTTAAATCGACTGATTTTCTCCGTATGTCCACGATAACACTGTAGCAGATCGCCGTCAGATTTTCCTTTAGGAAGCCCTTTGCAGAAGAAATGCAAATCAAACCATTTCCTATATGGATCATAGACAGCTACGTGCAAGGCAGTAAATCCCCAATAGTCATACAAATTCACTGATACGTTATGGCTTAGCAGTAGGCGCACTACTGAGACATTATTCCGTTCGGCTGCCTTAATCAAAGCAGTTGCTCCATATCGGTCTCTTGCGTCACGGTCGAGTTTTTTCCCTGATTTGTGCTCCCAATCAAACAGAATTTGAATGGCTTGATAATTGTTATTCTGGGAAGCAATTATCAAAGGCGTTTCGCCATAAGAATTCTTCATGTTGAAGTCTGCGCCTTTCTCTAATAAGAATTGTATCGGGTCGTTTATGATTTGCAAGCATATCAAGTTTGATTCTTCGGTAAGATGACCAGAAGAAATATGTTCATATTTCTGCCTTATCACATAGTGAAGGAAGGTATTCAATTGCGGGTCCTGGTGGTTTATATTAAATTTGCTCGAGTTAATCAGATATTGTGCGAGATCTCCTAAATTCTTCCTGCATTGTATAGTGTCATTTAGAGCCTCGCGTAAAGGAGAGCTTCTGTATATAATGGAACAAAAGCTGTATGCAATATCCGTCTCTGAATATAAACTTTGATCTATACTAAGGATTAGCTTAACCATTTTCGGGTCAATCGAAAACACTGCCTGTTTGTGTGGAATGCGTCCATTTGAGTCTCTGCTTATCTCCAGAGGCGTGTATCTTTCTGTCCAAACTAGTTCAGCAGAAACACGTCGACCATTCTCTTTCAGAAGGTCAACTGGCATGACGCCTCTCTTGGTATTCTCTTGAAGTTTCTTTCCGTCCTTTGTTAATTTCTCGGAAATCCTGCGGCTGTGTTTCAAGAGTACCTCAACAACTTCTGTGTGACCTTTCTCGATGGCAACCTGTAATGGTGTCTCATATAAGTTCATGAAATCGCAAATGCCGCGGCGCATTAATAAATCCGAGACTTCTGCGTGACCATTCTTGGCTGCAAGGTAAAATGGTGTTTCCTCAGATTGCTTCGTTACATCGACGGTAGCATGGTTGTCCAGTAAAATTTCAACAATGGAAGTATGACCATTTTGAGAGGCTAAATGAAGTGGAGTCATCTTGACGTTGTTACACGCATCAACATTTGTACCGTTATCAATCAAATTCTGTACAATTTCTGCATGGCCACGCTCAGCTGCAAGGTGAAGTGGTGTTTCCTCAGATTGGTCCGTAACATCGACCGTGGCATGGTTGTCCAATAAAATTTCAACAATAGAAGTGTGACCATTTTGGCAGGCTAAATGAAGTGGAGTCATCTTGACGTTGTTACAAGCATTAACATTTGCACTATTATTTATCAAATTCTGTACAATTTCTGCATGTCCACGCTTAGCTGCAAGGTGGAGTGGCGTTGTTTGCCTTCTCACAGCCGCCATGACGTCCTGAGTGCATCCCATCTTCCTCCTGAGCGTCAGCTTCTGTTATCAAGTAGTCGTGATTTTAATAAATTTGAATAAATTCTTTACTTTCACAAGGAGTGCATGAATGTTCGTTAATTTCGGTTCCATCTTATTCAAAAATCATAGTTTTATCATCGGATTCAACGTATTTCGCACAAGATTCGTGGTGCTGTTCAAAACTTCTCCAGACACATCCACATCCTTCCTTGTTGATTTTTCACTTTTTGCTGCACGACTCAGTATTCTGTTTAGCAAAAACAGTTGTTGATAATATAACCAAGTATTCTAGGTGTTCGTTATCTGTGAAACAGGATATGAGATTACGATTTAACAAAGATGTATTAAAGTGCCGTTGCGAATTGAATAGGTACTGTAGCGAACCAGCCGGGATCAATGAGTGCTGATGTCCCCTTTGCTATATATGTCTAGTATGTCCCCTTTGCAATATGTCTAGCATTTTCCCTTTGCTATATGTCTAGTAATTCCCCTTGCTATAATATGTCTAGTATGTCACCCCTCTGCTACATGTCTAGCATGTCCCCTCTATTAAGTAATACCCCCATGTGATATGTCTATTATGTCCTCTGGGGACTTAGTCTAAGTAGCCTACCTTCAGGAGGGTATAAAGGACGACAAACAGGCGCATTTGGGGAGTCGATAAAGACATTGAGGACTCATTGTTGATAGAGATTCGCCTTCGGACAGGCGCATTCTGACACTCAATCTGAAGTAGTTGTTCGGTATTAATGTATGTTTCCGACGTTAACGATGAGAGTTTGAACTGTTGAACGACTTCGTGTCGTCTTCTCATCGAGGCATTCATTGACTGTGGATCGACGGTGGTGTCAAGAAAAACCCTCTGCCAGAACGGAGAGGTCGAACATCGTGGGCATAAGAAGGGAGGATTCCAACTCGCCATCCAGGATAGGTCTACCAGAAGAAGAAGAGAGAGAAGGATCCACCCAGGCGAACCTCGAGGCTTGCCGCATCATCGACCAAGAAGAAGAAGAAGAACCGGGGTTCGCCACAGTATTATGCCCCGTTATCGATAGAGTAAGTCGATCAAGTCGATCGTAAATTTAATAGTTGTAATATTTGTCATAACCAGAGTTAATTTTGTTTCACTGTTCTGTTTAGCATCTGCTGAACTGTGACAGAACACGCCAAGGGGCTCCAAAGCTTCAACCTTAACCTCCAACCTATGCAGTAATTTTAAGCAGTTTCACGTACTAACTGTAAACTAGACATTGCACGTCCTCTGCTGTCGTCTTATTAGTAGAGCTGGTACTAATTTATGTACCGTATTGTAGGCGATTCCCTTGTAGCCAAGCTGCCTATAGTAGATTGAGTCGACGGCGTCTGTAAAGCTTAATGTTTGCTGCTCCTTCCTGGTGGGGTTTCACTTCTGCAGAAGATCGAGCTAGAGTTGAAAGATTTCTGAGAAGATTACGAAGAACGGGGTATCTCAAGGATGATTCTCCCACGGCAGAGGATATGGCCAAACATGCTGACGAACGTCTCTTGGCTGCAGTTATCAGATGTGACCACCATGTTCTTCGAAGACTATTTCCTCCTGTTGTTACCATCAAATATCATCTACGACCCCGTCCACATGACTACACATTGCCTCCGAAAGACGATAGACAGTTTATCCCCAGAGTCCTATATAGAAGCTCTCTTGGTGATATAGGCTATATAACCTGACATTGTATGACTAAAAACACTACACTCATTCTAAACTTTTCTATTAGGCTACTATCATGTATCAGATAGCGGTGTGTCTACCTGTTTCATACCAATAAACGAATATATTATATAATACTTAGAAGTCAACCACACACGATATCATTTTTATAATACCTGCAATTTTACTTACCAGTTCAATTACAGTTTGACAGTTTGAGGAAGAGTGTGAAATTGAAATTCATGAGAAATTTAGGTACTGGATATAAGAATGCAACAATCGTCAGAAAAAATTTGGCCAACAGACTACAGTCCAAGTCGGCAAAATTCGACTAAGTCAACCGTTTATTTGCCAAGTCGGTCGAGTCGACGAGAGGTCGACTATTCAACGAAGTCGATTGAGTCGATCTTCGGCTGAGCCAAGTTGATCGTAGCATTCGACCGGATCGATGACGGGGTATAATAGGTTTACCAATGTATAAACGTTTCATTGGTTTTCGGCTATAGTACTCGTCGCGAGTTTCCTATATATAGGCCTATAACACCTCTGATATTTCTTTTGGGAGTCCGTTCATAGAGCTATTGCAGCATTGTTAGGCCTACTACATTGTAGTTGTAATTGAATATTTATGTTGCACCTCTGTGAGTGGTGCTACCTAAATATTCAATTACAAACTACAATGTAGTTTTTACTTTGAATACAGCGACCACTGTCAATTAATGTTTTACTGTTCCTCACAAACAACGACCGTCTTGCAATATTCACCAACTGAACGGTTCATTTAGAACTGCGACTTAAGGATTCAATTAAGCAACAGCAAACCGGAGTTTCAAATGACATCTGCGACCGATTACGAAGAAGTTCAATACAAGAGTAGTGTAAAGTAACCGTTGAATTATTACACACCTTTATTAATATTTGTCTTCAGGGCCGTGGTCCAAGGATTTATTTGCAATCTGTCGGTTAAGTGCAATCAAAAGAAAAGAATCCGCAACTGGTAGCTTTCCAGTGTTCTATGCACTGATCATATTTCGGTTCTTAAGACATTTTAACATAATTTAGGACAGCTGATAGAGCGCCTCTGATTATTTGAATGGAGCTATATAATAATAAGGAACAGTCCAGCAACCAGGCAAACTGTCCACACATGCTGTATGTCAATGGCCGACGTATATGCTATAGAAAAATTCAGCATACACAGGGTCTTATTAATTAATTAGGCCTACGCTGTAAACCAAAAATATTTGCATAAGTGTATATGTAAGTTGGCTGACCTCGAACAGTTCGGATGTAGGCCTACGTCAATTTTCTTTTAAACGTCACACAAATCTTCCTTCGCTTTAAAACCAGTCAAACGGTCTCTTGAATTTTTTCTCCTGCGATATCTTGAATCTTGATTGGCATTGAGCTAGCCTCATTGTCGTTGATCGCTGAAATTTGAAGAGCCAATAAAGTTCCATTATAGATTCTATTAATGGAAGAGATCGCAGCGTACACTAGATCGGATGAAACATTTATTTACATTTCAAATCAGCATCATCAAACCAATACAGTTTACCGCAAAATGAAAAGAGATTGATGGTCAATCTAGAAGGGTCAGAATGACCAGCAAGACTCGGCTGACCTGTTTCCTTAAATAATTTGTGGTGACTGGGAATTTCCTGCAACACGTCTTCGCACGGGTACAGTCGACGCCTACAGTGATAAAATAAATGTGAGCACAAATTGTGTCTATGATAGAAACTTGACGACTTGACGCAGCCTACATAGTCTAAGATTCACACAATGACAGTGAAAATATTGCGCAGATATTTTACTGTAAAATTAAATAAAAGCTTAATCACATATATTTTAAAACAATTATTATCAAATCTATTTGTTGTGCTTCCTCTCAGAAATTGTGACAACGACGGAAACATCTGCAACACGGCCTTACAACACCAACATCATCAAATCAATACTTGTTCTACAGTTTACAGCAACATACACACGGGTTGATTCAGAAGTATATCGGTCGATCGAAAAGACCAGCTAGCATGATGTAAATGTACATGTATTTCGATAGCGACCGTATGGCCTGGGCCATGCTTATTTATCAACTAATCGATCGAGTCACAGCTGTTCGTTTTAGCCCGGCTAACGTTAGACTCCAAAAGTTAAATCGCTGAGTATTGATTTTTCGAATCTCCTATAATAGATCGTTACACTTCGTTTTTTCGAATCCAGCAACGGCGTGTCAACCAACCATGTCCGCCATATTGTCAACATACATACACGCATAGTACATACATACATAGCCTACATGCTTACATAAATACTTGCATAGTTGCATACATACATTGCATACATACATGCATACTTACATACATGCATGCGTGTGTATGGTGTTGCCGGAAATTCCCAGCGCGTGGTTTTTAAGCTATATAGTTCTGACTGGTACAGTATGTATGTATGTATGTATGTATGTATGTATGTATGTATGTATGTATGTATGTATGTATGTATGTATGTATGTATGTATGTATGTATGTATGTATGTATGTATGTATGTATGTATGTATGTATGTATGTATGTATGTATGTATGTATGATCACTTGTTATAGCGCCCCTTCAAGATTTCTACTCAGAGGCGCTTCCGACTACAGCGCGGACACTGAATCGGAGTTTCACGCCGAAGCGCATGAGCAATTGCGAGTGAAGGCCCTGCCCAGGGTCCCTACGCGGCGGCTTGAGAATGGATTCGAACCCGCAACACTCAGGCTGCAAGGCAACGAACATACCCCTACACCATCGCGCCTCATATATCCAGTACCAGTGGCGTTGCGTGTGTGATGTAAGTTGTAAGTTTTTCCTAATCATGGATAATGTTTAGGGAAACAATAATTTTAATACTTTGCGTCATCCGTGTGAGGACATTGTTGAAGTCAGTGGTCAAAGCCGGTCGTGTACGAGTGGATTAACTGTCAACGTTCATTGCGGAGAGTAGGCCTAATCAACCCGCCTTTGTATTTCGCTCATTTAGCAGCAACGACTGTCATGGAGTGGGCCACTGCTTATGCGATGGAGTCTACCTCGAAAATGAATATATTTTCTTTAAAAGTGTCTTAAAAGTCTATGCAGGTATGATTTAACGAACAACAATGCTGTTCTTATTAATTAATTTATTAATTAATTCATTCATTCATTCATAAATTTATATAGCGCCCCTTCCAGAGGACTACTCAGAGGCGCTCTGAGTAGTCCTGTTCTTCTTACTTAGTGTTCTTGTTGATTAAGCCTTTGGGCTCTGTTTATTCCGGTTCTGTTGTGTCATCGATATGTTAAGCTAGCAAAGAAACTCAGAAGAGCATCATAAGCAAAGCTTCTGACAAAAACTAAGATGATTATGCAGACAAGCCTATGATAGAATTTTGGGTCATTTTTACTACTAGTACCTATTGCTACTACTACTACTAACCTCCACCACCGCCATTACCACGACCACCACTACTTCTAGAACCGGGTCTTTGATTTTGATTCGCGAGAGAAGGAACCGCGCATCTCTCGAGTGCCCTGAATACTAATCTTTCTTTTCTCAGATTTAAATTTTTTTTAAATCGAGGCAGAAACAACTGCTCCATTTTATACAATGTGAGCATATCTTACCATGGTCGTTCCGAGCATCAGATTCGTATTTCTGTGTGACCATGTAATAATAATAATAATAATAATAATAATAATAATAATAATAATAATAATAATAATAATAATAATAATAATAATAATAATAATAATAATAATAATAATAATAATAATAATAATAATAATAATAATGATAATAACCCATCCACACAGCTGCCCATGTGGCACTCTGGTGACCGCCGAAGGCTCGCACGGCCTATTGTGCCGCCTAGGCCCGGGCAGACAAGCCCGACACGCGGTCCTGAATGACCTAATCTGCAGAGGTCTCATTCAAGCGGGCTTCCCGGCGGTTAAAGAACCCCCGGGTTTGTGAAGGTCGGATGGTAAAAGACCAGACGACCTAACACTGATTCCGTGGCGCTCGGGTCGGTGCTTGACCTGGGACGTCACAGTTGCTGACACAGTGGCCCCTTCTTACTTATCTACAACCTCCAACCAGCCGAGAGGAGCTGCTGAACTGGCTGTAGCCAGAAAAAATGCTAAATACATCCAACTGATGCAATCCTACCACTTTGTCCCACTGGCTTTTGAAACCATGGGACCAATTATCGCCAAGGGACTGGCCTTTCTCGTTGACCTGGGTCGTCTCTTGGGCCAAATTTCGGGCGACCCAAGAGAAACCAGTTTCTTGTTCCAGCGCCTGTCGGTTGTAATCCAACGTTTCAACGCTGTTGCGTTCCACGGCACTTTTGTTCTTCCCGATCTTGACAAGGATGGCCATTCCAGAGTAAACATTGCTTATGAATATCTGACACCTGAGGGACTATAGATACCTCGAGTAAAATAATAATAATAATAATAATAATAATAATAATAATAATAATAATAATAATAATAATAATAATATAATAATAATAATAATAATAATAATAATAATAATAATAATAATAATAATAATAATAATAATAATAATAATAATAATAATAATAATAATAACAGAGAGACAACTTTTCTCTTTCAGCGCATATCTATGACTATTCAGCGCTAAGCTTCAATGCAGTTGCTTTTTCTAGCACTTTTCTAACAAACCAAACCATCTGTGAAGACTAGCCATTCCAGAACAACATGCCCCTAATTTTTGCAATCCTGAGGGATCATATGTACCTCGGGAAAAAATAATAATAACCTAATCGACTTGCTATCTACCAATTTCTTCCTAATGAAGACTCTCGAAAGAGTTCAAACTAAAAAACACAACGAACGATTTTCTGGTGTATAAAAATAGTAATTCCGGTCGAGGCTAGGGTCGTCCTCGGAGGCCGGCGCTCGGGACTGTACGCTCTGGTGAACGTAAGAGAGAAGCGCCGACTGAGAAGGGCGATTGTCGATCACGAAGACCTCGTTCGATTCGGCTGCGAAGGTCTTTCTGCCACAAGGTACGGTTGCCTTCAGTGATACTGAAACGGAATTACGAGGTTTAAATCTCTATAACAGATTAGCATGGCAATGCGAACCGTCAACCTAAAGTACACGGGACGTGCGCTCGTACCAATGTAGGCATCAGTGCGATTTGTATGTGAACGATATAATCGTAGGAAAACACAGCGATTACGTCGTTTTCCCTGTAAATATGCTGCTCCCTCCGGTCTAAACGATCATGGAGATGTCCTACCACCAAATGGCCTCTAACATTGTTCAGGGAACTACCATGCAGGAGAGAACGCGATGCAGGGAGGTAACTGCGGTGACTGCGATTTACGGGACCCATACATGTGGTTTGTTTTTGTGTTCTTCCCGTTGACACGTACCGATGTAAACCTGATTGCCTGTAGCCCATGTCTTGTAAGTTTTGGCGATCAATAACGTGACCAATACCACAACCACTAGGCCTACTATTGCTACTACCACTCCAACCACTATTCATACATGCGTTAATGCTTTCATAAATACGTGCGTGCAGTTTCTAGCCTAAACGTTGTAATTATAACTGTGACAAACCATTTCATAGCGCCACTACACAACCACTGTGTGTGGCTATCTGTCACAAGTGAAATGTATAACCTTAAATTGATCAGTGGGATGAGAGGTATCAATAAAAGCTTGATTTACGGCATAGCTTGAAGTATGACACAAGAGGGTGATGCAGGGTCAGATCAGAACACTGAGGGATTGCCATTCGTCAGGAGGATGGATATCGACGTAGCATGCAGCCGATGAGGATCAAATAGAGTGAGGCAGAGTAAAAGAGAGACAGATATAGCGAGAGAGACTTTTACACAGTGAGAGAACACCAAATTTGCGAAATTAACCCACTATAGGGTAGATTACCGTAGACAGCTACAAAGACCTAATTTCCGATCGCCAATCACGATGATATGAAGACCTAGGTTGTGAGAGAGGATATGGTGAACTGTGCTCCGAAGTATATATCGACGGTGTAACTCTATGAGACCTCCTTTGTTCAGTTCAATTATACGTTGCAACCGAGTAGCAACCAGACGGAATCTCGAATAAGAGAAGAAATCTGAGAAAAAAACACGCGGTTCTTACACTAGAAGTTGAGTTAGTTTAGTTAGTGCCCATTCAACATGCAATGGGTCAAATTGTCAGTATTCCTTAGCCTGTTTTCTGTCTGACTGAGAATAGGTTTAGATTAAGGACTAAGAGTCCTGAGAAGAATGTATATTAGTTTCGTGGAGGATCTTTAGATGTTACGCTATAGTTCAGGTAAACGTATTTTTAGTTAAATCGGGATGTATTCGAAACACAACAATAGCCATAACCATCAGTTTATTGGTCTAACGGAACATATGTAAGGCAATTAGTTCCATATTCATATTCACAATAAATGTTGGATAATGAGTACAATAGGAGACCTAAGAGAATCTATGTCTCACTAATTAGGAGTTAAGACCCTCTAGTTACCAACAGAATAGGATGATGGCGGGTATATGTGCAATATTTGTATAGGTTTACGCTAGACAGTTCTTAAGCAGTTATTGACCAACAGGGGCCCGATAGCGCTTTGGTTAAGATCTGGCATAGAGAGCGAGAGGTACCGAGTTCGAGCCCCGTAGGGTAGACATGCTTTGTAGGCTGCCATTGGCGCCGCGTATTGCAGGCTGTCTGCTCTGTTAGTAGTTAAGATTTATGTCTTCTGTCATTTGTGTTCTAGTGAATTGTTTCAATTGCATAATTGTACACTGTAACCGGTTGCGGTGTGTCAACCGGATTGTCTGAATAAACGAAAATATTATTAGTAGATTATAACAAAACTCTGACTAAGCCGTACATAATGACAAAATTGCCCAGACATGAAAATATGAGCTGTACAGTCAGCAGAACAAATCAATTAAGGAAATAACTAAGGAAATCGTTCATGGCAATAAGCACTGTTACACCTAAAAAGAGAAAGTAGGCCTAATGTAATGTAATGTAATGTAATTAGTAATTTATATAGCGCCGCTCACAGCCGAGGCCATTCAGTAGCGCTCCCAGTGCGAGAACCCCGAGAGAAGAAATATGTTTTAAGGAGAGAGAGATGAAGACAATGATCCAGAAAGGAAAGTCTCACGCAAAGTGAAGTGAAGGGCATTCCATAAAGAGGGCCCAATGATGGCAAAGGATCGAGTTTGAGCAATCGTAGTCCTAGCTCGTGGGACAAAGAAGTCAGATCGGTCCAGAGATCGTAAAGGCCGATGAGAAGATGCAGAAAGAGGAGGACGAATGACATCCCTGAGGTATTTTGGAGCAAGTCCCAGTTTAGATTTGAGGACCAAAGCAAGGACTTTCAACTGAATGCGGTCAGAGAGAGGAAGCCAATGCAGTTGGTTGACCATGAACGATGATATATGGGAGCATTTAGGAAGGTGAGCAATCAATCGAGCAGCAGTATTGAGAACAGATTGAATAGGGTATAGACGGACCTTGGGAAGACCAATAAGTAGGGAGTTGCAATAATCAATTCTGGAACAGACAAATGCATGGACAATGGATGCCATGGTAGAGAGAGGAACAGATCTGCGAATAACCCTGAGACGCCGTAGGTGAAAGTAAGAGGATCGTGTAAGGTTGGTTACATGAGCAGAAAAAGTGAGAGCGCTGTCCAAAGTGACACCTAGGTCACGCACACAAGTAGAGAACGTAAAATTGGGAAAGTTTTCAGAGAGAAGCGAAAAGTCAATTTTCAGAAGTTGTTGGGGTGTGCCAAGCCAAATAAGTTGAGTTTTGGAAGAGTTTAGCGAAAGGCGATTGGAAGACATCCACAAATTCAAGTCATGGGAAAGAGCAATATACAGGGTGGCCCAATATAAAATGTCCCATCGGATAAAATGCAATTTCTCGGCAACCAATTCAGATTTTTTTATCAAAATTTCAGCATTTATAGAGGAATAATTTTGCAATAATCCCAGAAACTTTCACGAAACAATTTGCATAGCTTCAAAAGTTACAGCTGTTTAAATTTTGATTTCTATTTTTTCAAATTTCCGAAAAAAAATGGACAGTCATTTGCAATTTTCAATGTCAAATAAAATCATCTTTCATTACGAAATCAGAAATCTGTTGAGCAGTTTTTCTCAAGGCATGTTCGAAGTGTCCACCCCTAGCTTTCACGCAAGCTCGAAGTCTTTGTGAAGCTCAGTATGGCCTTGTTGATTGAGTCCTGCGACATCTGGTCTCATATTCGCTGCAAGGCTTTTTTGAGCTCGTCAATGTTCTTCGGGATGGGATGAAATGTCTTGTAGCGTTCATGCATAGCTACCCAGACGTGATAATCAAGAGGGTTAAGGTCTGGAGAGCTTGGTGGCCATTCATCATTGCCAATGAATTCACTGCAGTTGGTGGCAATAAAGCCTTCAGCCAACCGTGCCGTGTGAGCAGGCGCACCGTGCTGTTGGAAAATGAAACCAGACTTGCAGTCTTCAACGAGTCTGGGTAACAGTTTCAACGTAAAGTTGAGCGTTTACTTTAGCCTTGTCTGGGATGAAGTGCAGTCTTCCCTTATCGCCGTAACACACGCCAGCAGAAACCATGATGTGCTTCGCAAACTTGGATCTCTCGACCATCCGGCAACTTTTCGTGAAAATTGCGCTTTTTGCCGGCGGACCAAACGCAAACGCACTTAATATATTTTAAAATATCTGCAATTATATAGCTTGCTTAATAAAAACTTTCTTTACAACTTGTAATGAGGTCATATGACGGCATCATTATTTGGGTGTTACAAAACAATTTCTTTGTGAAAAAATCTTAAAGAAATAACTATTATTGGACCGCTCATCTGCGGAAATTTGAAAAAATGGAAATAAAGGTTTAAACAGCTGTAACTTTTGAATCTATGCAAATTGTTTAGTGAAATTATCTGAAATTGTTGCAAATTCATTCCTCTGTTAATGCTAAAAGTTTGGTAGAAAACTCTCAATTGGTTGCGGAGAAATTGAATTTTATCCGGTGGGACATTTTATATTGGGTCACCCTGTACATAATATATGGGAGTATTTATAATAATATACATAATGTGCATATATCACTGCATTTAACATCTCATGTCATCTACGTCATAGTTCAATGATCAGCAAGCCATAAAAATAAGTTGACGCCAGGTATATGCACAGTATTTGTGTATCTTAATAGTAGACAATTCATCAGAAGTCATTTATAAATAATCAGCAAATAATAAAAATTATAACGGTAGCCTATAATCCCCGACAAAGACATGCATAATTGCAAACATACCCAAACGTAAAAATATACTATGAGCTGTATACAGTCAGCAAACAAATCAACATTCATTTTCACACTACAATATGAAATGTTAACACCTTTAATCCAATCTTATTTAAAGAACTCAACAAATAACGTCATTATGCTCTGCAAAATAGACTGAAATTCTGGTTGTTGACCTTTGACCTTTTAGATGTTGACCTCTGACCTTATGAATGTTGACCCTCGACCTTACGAATATTGACCTCTGGCCTCTGGATGTTTACCTGATTAGGCCTACGTCAGGGATAAGTCTTAACAAAAGGTATTCACAAAGCACGGCTTCAGAATCGATCGAATACCTCAAATTTCCGTTTTCTTTTTTTTATAACGTCATTTAGGGTAGTGTATATATAATAAGCAGCGAGCACATAGCCTATGATTGCTTTCTCTGAAGTAAAGTCACAATTACATGGGTCCTACATAAAATTCTGCTACAAATATGCCAGATAATTCACAAAAGCCAGGCTAAGCGCAAACACCGCTTTAAACTCTTAATACAGCGCTCGTGAATACGCTGGTGCCCTACGCTTGGCAGTGGCGCTTTCGAGTGGCGCTTTAGGAGTTTGGCGTTTACATTTACTATTACGATTATGATACAAACAAAACAAATCTAAATTCAGCAATTGTAAACTGACGTCACATAATCACGTTTACACGCGGGGCATCGTAGCCTAGGGATTAGAGCGCTCGTCTTGTAACGCAGAGAGTACGGGTTCGAGTCTTCACCGAAAAGTGTACTGTGTAAGGACCTTGAGAAAGTCCCTCACGCGCAGTTGTGCAGCGCCATCGATGCTCTGTCGTATGATCGCGCGTAAACTTCTGAGCTTTGAAAGGAGGACAATATCAAATACAGTTATTTTTTATTGCAGGGAATTAGAATTGCTTTTAATTAGTAGAAATTACGTGAAGATAGCTTTCGAATGAATTCTTCCCGTTCAAATTGTTCCCACATTGGATCGCAATTCGCGTAAGCATTTTCAAAGGAACATTTGTATTGACCCATAGGTATATCAATTGCAGTATCATCTGGACATAGGTCAAGGTATATGTCATAGACGGCAAAATATCTAAAAGTATCTTTAGTGTCTTTCTCCAATCTATAATTAGGATCCAATTCTACTACTCGCTGTTTGAACGAGGGCATGAAATAACAGGGATAAACGCGTTGTCGAGAAAACTCCATGAAGCAAAACATGATCCTCTCGACCCAGAAGAGGAGTTGCTTTGGCGTAAATTCATCTTCGTTTCTTGTCTCACTTTGATTTCTGGCATTAAGAGCCTCCATGCAAAAGAGAAGGCAAGTCTTCAATTGATAAGTAGTAGTCATGTAATGAGAATTAAGTATCATCTTGCAAACTATATATGCTGCCTTAATTAAACACGAGCTTTCTTTTATAATTCGACTTTCTAACGGTGCAAAAGAAATTGTGGCAAATGTCTCGGAAAAGCGACAGTTAACACTACGCAGCTTTAAAGAAGTGAAACGCGGCCCATCAAAGACAAATGAAGAACCGTTTGCTTTCACAGAAGGGTTTATGCCAACTGGTAGTGGGTCTTCTGACCACGAACCTTCCACGTGAACACAAGCAACGATGTCAACTGACACGTCGACAAAAAGGAATCCACCCTCTCCGTCCTCAATGGGATGAATCATTTTTAATTTCAAAGTCCTACACAGACCAGCTGGCTCTTCAGGTTTAATTTCATCTCTCTCTGTCAAGTTCCATTCGAGAAGATGTTCGTCTTGCCAGATATTAGGGTCCTTTAAAACGTCATCCACAAGAATCTGGAATCTAGAATTAACTTCATTAGTCAGCAAATATTGATCTAAGTTGAAGAAACAGGCAAACTCCTCATCACTCCGACTCTTTGTATCCTCCTTCGGCTTCCGTCTCAATTGAAAGTATCCCTTCGGACCCAGTGGATGTGGAAACTGGTCACAAAGTTGGCTGAATTTAGTCAGTTTGAAGTTGAAGTCAAAGTCTGCTGAAATGACGGCTTTTGTTTCTTCATCGGCGCTACCGACTATAATCGGTTGGCACTCAAATCGCCAGTCCTTTTGCTTTATACCATCGGCCAAACGCTCCATGAAGTGTTGCACTGATGGTTTAAGTTGGCTTAGGCGTCTGTTGAGGCGTTTAAGATCGTTTTCAGTCCATATCTTCCAAATTGCTTCTTCTGACGATTCTTGAGGGCGAGGTGATTGGGAGAAAATACGTATCGTTTGAATCAGTTTCCGCTTCGTTAATTCTTTCACCGGATAAGGGTTGAATACTTGCGCAATATCTCTGGACGCGTAAAGCGCCTCCTGTCCGATTGGCAATCTCCATACGTTGCGTTTGTTACATAAGACCGAATCTCGTAGCTGCCTAAGATCTCTAGGTGTATGTCCGTGTTTGTCTTTTGTGTTTTCAGTAGCTCCGTACTGGACGAGAAGCTCGAACTGCTCATTCTCTTCTGCGTAATGTAAAGGGGTTTTGCCATATATATCGGCTGCGTTTACGTTAGAACCTAGTTTAAATAGCATCCTCACCTGATCGCGCTTTAAGTCGTAGGATCGTTGTCTGACAGCATAGTGAAGTGGAGTTCTTCCTTTTTCATCTGTTGCAGTGGCTGACTCCCTGAAATTCTCTAGACTTAGGAGAATTCCATCAACCATTAAATCCAATCTTATATAATGGTCCAGTCTTGCGCCTGCAACCTTCATATCTTCACTCGCGTAACCTGAAATGCTCGAGATGGCCAATCGATGAAGTGGATTTCGACCTCTGTCGTCAATCCTTGCCACTTCGATTGACGCTTTGTCCTCTAGTTCTAGTAACTTTCGAATGGCGCCGCGATTCTTAAGTGCTTCGAAAGTCGCTGAATTAATTCGCTTGGAAGACTTAATTGCCAACTCAAGTGGCGTGTTTCCTCTGAAGTCCATGGAATTCACATTAGTTTCAACATTATCTAACAACAATTTAACCATTTCTTCTTTGAATCGAGTGATTTTCTCCTTACGTTCACAATAATTCTGTAGCAGATCGCCGTCAGATTTTCCTTTACGAAGCCCTTTGCAGAAGAAATGCAAATCAAACCAGTTCTCATTTGGCTCATAGATAGCTGCGTGCAAGGCAGTAAATCCACAATAGTCGTATGAATTCACTGAGACTTTATGGCTTAGCAGTAGGCGCACTACTGAGATATCATTCCGTTCGGCTGCCTTAATCAAAGCAGTTTCTCCATATCGGTCTCTTGCGTCAAGGTCGAGTTTTTTTCCTGATTTTTTCTCCCAATCAAACAGAATTTGAATGGCTTGATAATTGTTATTCTGGGAAGCAATTATCAAAGGCGTTTCGCCACAAGAATTCTTCATGTTGAAGTCTGCGCCTTTCTCTAATAAGAATTGTATAGGGTCGTTTATGATTTGAATCTGCAAACATGCCAAGTTTGATTCTTCGGTAAGATGACCATTAGAAGAATGTTCGTATTTCTGCTTTATCACATAGTGAAGGAGGGTATTCAGTAGGTGAAGCTGGTGGTTTACATTAAATTTGCTCGAGTTAATCAGAAATTGTACGAGATATCTTAAATTCTTCCTGCATTGTATACTGTTATTTAGAGCCTCTTTTAAACGATAGTTTCTCCATATAATGGAACGAAAGATGTATGTAATATCCGTATCTGAATATATACTTGGATCAACACTGAGGATTAGCTGAACCATTTTCGGGTCAATCGAAAACACTGCCATTTCTAGTTGAATGTCTCCATGTGAGTCTCCGTTTATCTCCAGAGGCGTGTATCTTTCTGTCCAAACTATTTCAGCAGAAACACGTCGACCATCGGATTTCTTCAGTTCAACTGGCATGACGCCTCCCTTTGTATTCTCTTGAAATCTTTCCCAGTCTTGTGTTAATATCTCGTTAATCCTGCGGCTGTGTTGCAAGATTACCTCAACAACTTTTGTGTGACCTTTCTCGATGGCAACCTGTAATGGAGTTTCATATTTTCCATAGATGTCCAGGAAATGGGAAACGCCGCGGCGTATTAATAAATCCGAGACACCTGCGTGACCATTTTTAGCTGCAAGGTACAACGGTGTTTCCTCAGATTGTTTCGCAACATCGACGGTAGCATGGTTATCCAGTAAAAGCTCAACAATGTAAGTATGACCATTTTGGCAAGCTAAATGAAGTGGTGTCATCTTGGCACTGTTACACGCATTAACATTTGCACCATTAAATATCAGTTTCTGTACAATTTTTGCATGGCCAAGCTCAGCTGCAAGGTGAAGTGGTGTTGCTTGCCTTCTGCAGACTGCATTGACATCTGCATTGCTATCCAACAATAATTGTGCAATTGCTAAATGGCCCTTTTTGGACGCCAGATGAAGCGAAGCCTGACCTAATGCATTTCTTGAGTTAACTTTTGCGTTCTTTCTTAGTAGAAGATTGACAACATAAACGTGACCATTGAGAGTCGCAATGTGTAAAGGAGTGCTACGCTTTTGCAGTGCACTGCTAACATCCCCCATATCACCAGGTTCAACTTCCAGGTGAAGCTCACTAAGAAATTGTTCTTCTTCTTTAACTTTGACGTCCGGAATGTTTCTCTCCTCCTCAAAAGCGTCCATTTCGGTGATCAAGCAGCCGTGATTTTAGTCAATTTGAATAAATTCTTTACTTTCAGAAGTAGTGTATGAATGTTCGTTTGTTTCGATTCCATCTGATTCAGCAATCATAGTTTTATCATCAGAATCGACATATTTCGCATCAGATTCGTGGTACAGTTCAACGCCTAATATTATATTTCTCCAACACATCCACAGCATTCTGTGCTGATTTTTCACTCATTGCTGCACGATTCAATATTATGTTTGGCAAATACAGTTGTTGATAATATAACCAAGTATTCTAGTTGTTTGTTATCTGTGAAATAGAATAAGAGATTACGAGTTATCAAAAGTATAAAAAGTGCCTATTGATTAGGTATTATGCCCCGTTATCGATCGATTAAGTCGATGAAGTCGATCGTAACTCGGACTTTTCGGGTAGGTCGACAAATCTTCGACTCGATAGTTGTTTCCTCGACTTGACTCGACTCTGAAATATTTTACTATTTTTGCGGCTAAGCCACACAATGACCCATATGAAATAATGACTAACATGTTTACAATGTTTGGACAATGAAATTAATAATCTTAATAATTGTCATATCCTCGGGTAGTTTTGTTTCATTGTTTCTGTTTAGCATTTACTGAACTGTGAAAGAATCTTCCAAGAAGCTACGAGCCCCAACCTTAACCAATGCAGTTTGCACTACAGACTACTATAGTAACTAACTTCAGTAATCTTGAGCATTTTCACGTTTCTTGAACTAACTGTAAACTAGACACTGCATGTTCTCTACTGTCGTCTTATTTGTTGTGCTGGTACTAATTTCTGTTCCTTACTGTAGGCGATTCCCTTGTAGCCAAGCTGCCTAAGGCCCTAACTGATCGAGTCGACGGCGACAGCGAGACTTTTCTTACAAGTCAACCGCACACGATATCATTATAATACCTGAAATTTTACTTACCATTTACAGTTTGGCAGTTTGGGAAAGAGTGTGCAATTGAAATTTAAGAGTAATTTAGGTACAAGAATATAGTAATGCAATAGTCGTCAGCAATTTTGACCAAGAGACTAGAGTCAGAGTCTGCAAAAGTCGACCAAGTGGATCGTTTATTTGCCAAGTTGGTCGAGTCGACGAGAAGTCGACTTGTATACGAATTCGAGCAAGTCGATCGTCGGCTGAGCCAAGTCTATCGTAGCACTCGACTCAATCGATGACGAGGCATAATAGGTACCGTATTAAAATATGTAAACTTTTTAATGGTTTTGGGCTCTAGTACTCATCGCGAGTCTCCTATCATCTTGTTCTGTGAGTGTTGCTACATAAATATTCAATTGCAATTACAATGTAGTTGTTTACTTTGAATACAGCGACCGCTGTCAATTAGGCCTACTGCTTTACTGTGCCACACGTACAGCAACATTATATTTCGCTTCTTGCAACATTCACCAACTGATCGTTTCATTTAGAACTGCAATTTAAAGAGTCAAGTAAGCAACAGCGAACCGGAGATTTTAATTGATGTCTACGACCGATTACGAAGAGGTTCAATGCAAGAGTAATGTAAAGTAGCCGTTCAATTATTACACACATCCTGTGTCAACATTGATCTTCCGTTGTGGTCCAGGGATCTGTTTGGCAGATGTCGGCTAAGTACAATCAAAAGAAAAGAATCCGCAAAAAGGTAGTTTTTCCAGTTTTCTATGCACTGATTATATTTCGCTTCTAAATGACATTTTAATATCATTTATGCTGGCTGATAGAGCGCCTTTGTTTAATTATTTGAATGGCTCTATAAAAATTAACTTAATTGATAAATAATAAGAAACAATCCAACCACCAGGCAATCTGTTCATACAGATGTGAATGCAGACGTACATGCTGTTGAAAAATTGAGCATGTACAGCATTGTACACAGAGTGACCTACTAATTACACTGTTAACCAAAAATATGTGCTTAAGTGTAGGAAAAGTTGATTGACCTTGAACAGTGTAGCTGTACGTCTATGTTCTTTTGAACGTCAAACACAATCTTCCCTTACTTTCAAAACCAGTCAAACGGTTCTCTGCAACGACATCTTGAATCTTGATTGGCATCGAATAAGCCTCGTTGTCGTTGATCTCTGATAGTTCAAAAGCCAATTACTACTACTACTACTACTACTACTACTACTACTACTAGGTATGTTAATCGGCAAAGTGGGGAGCCAGACTCTACTACGTAAATCGGAACTTTCGACATTTGTTATGATATAGTCAATATTTTTACAAATTTGGCACGATATTGTTATGCAGATGACGACTGAGTGATTGTTTTAGCATATTTGTAATTTTTAAGGGTGTCAGAAACTAGGTCGTAAATTGGGGAGAGTAGTACTACTGCACTACAACCACAGGGCAGGATTCCGTAAAATGGGGAGCTCGACCTAAAGGAGGTCTATTTGAGGTCAGTTCTCGAAGAAGCGACTGAAACAAGTAACCAGCTAATGAAATCTGTCAAACTAATCATAATTAACGACTCTGACCACATATAAAGCGAACCGATAGTATACGAACAACGACAGGAAGCCGTAATGTAATCATTGCCCAGAAGGTCACCCCAAGAACGCCATTAAAACGATAAAAACTGAATCAACCCATATTTTCAAATAAATTTAGTAGCAATACTAAATACTGGGCGCTATTGTTGAGCATTCCTTAAAAAGCTGAAAATTTAAAGTTTTCAGGTTTCACATAATTATAGTAACGCGTAGGACGGCAATTTCTAGACTCGTCATCTGCAGACTCGATTGCAATAGTTAGTGTCTTCGTCTTACTGGAATTTAACTTAATTTAGTGGGTGTAAAGTGTATATTGAAACCAGTCAATATGTTTAATGTGGCGTTGCCTGGTGAACGAAGAGGGAAAGGAGGGAATCATTAAGATCGATTACGACAGTGAGCTTTTCTCATGTCAACGACTATACAGTCCGACAACCCAGATGACTCTTTTTAAGGGGTAATGGGACCAGAGCATGTTTGAGTGAGGGCATAGTACCTAATGTTCCATTACGTGGAACATCACATATTCTATTATTTCCTGATGTAATCATTTCGTCTACCACCTCCATATCTGTGAGGGATCTAGGACATGACATGATTATGAAGATTCACCTCAAAATCATCATTACAAATTGTCTCCTAACTAGCGAGCAGTTTCCTGTAATTAGTTAGTGCGTAACAATACCCAGCAAATACAAATAACAAACATATTTTGCTTTCTACATTTGAAAACATGTATTCATTTCAGTTTCAGTAAATTGATGCTAAAAAAGTGCCAAACATTGCGCGACCAAACAATGCGGTTTCTACAACATACCCGGAATCACATCGAAATGTCAAGTCAACTGATCTAATAGGTCCCTACCTAGTGAGCAGTCTCATATCTGTGTTTAATAACACCCGGTCTGTAAGAAGAACAGACGTATATTCTTGGATATGTTTCTAAGACATGTTTACATAAAAAATTATTTAAGTCACTGTACAATGATACTGAAAAGTGTCAAACATTGTGCTAACAAACAGTACGGTTTCTGCAATTATAGTGTCTAAAAATATTCTGCCACATCCGTGTCGATAAGAAGCTCTCTGCAGTTTTGCTAGCGCAGGATATCATGTTTCATGGGAACTTTCTTCCGGAGAATCAACGGCAGATGATGCTTGTCCGCGGCGTCCTATTCCTGCTGACTCTGACGCCGCTGATGCTTTCTTTTCTTCTCATCCATTTTCTTGCGAGCTGTAAACAAGAAAGAGGTCAAAATATTATAATGTAAACACGAAATGCAACAGACGAAATTATCACAACAAGTTGAAAAATGACAATTATTGTGCGACCAAACAATGTGGTTTCTACCACCTCATTATTTGTGAGGGATCAAGTAGATGACAAATCCAGAATCCCATCGAAATCTCAAGTCAACTGATCTAATAGGCTCCTAACTATTGAGCAGTCTCCTGTCATATCTGAGTTTAACAGCACCCGGAAAATAAGAAGAAAAACATATTTTGTTTAAAAAGTTTGATAACATATATTTATTTAAGTCATTGTGCAATAATGTTGAAAAAGTGCCAAGCATATTCTGCCACGTCCTTATCGATAAGAAGCTCCCTTCCGCTGATGCGTTCGTTTCTTCTCATACGGTTTTTCTCAAGCAATAAACAAGAAAGAGTTGAGAATGTTGTAAGGGAAACAAAACACCAACTGCAACAGAAGAAACTTATCACAATATGTTGAAAAAGTGTCGATCATTGCGCCTCCGAACGCCTAACGTGGCAGAATATTAGAGACTATTGCAGAAACGCCTTTAGTCTCTAGAATGGTCTCTAATATTCTGCCACGATAGTATATTCAACTGGCTTGTCAAGTACCTTGAAGACAGAAAGCATGTAACGAGTTTTGACGGTCTAATATCTTCTGTTGCGACCATCAACGCCAGCGTGGCCCAGGGATCGGTCCTTGGCCCCCCTGAATACATCACCGGAACGGCTGACCGCCATCCAGTGCACATCCAGAATCGCCTCCCAAAATACGCGGACGACTCGTACTTGCTTATCGGATCGCGTAACATCGGAACAGCACAGAATGAGCTCCAGAATATCTCATCATGGGCTAAAAGTAAGAACCTGCATATCAACCAATGCCAAGACACGTGAAATGGCAGTCGTGCGACGCAACATGTCCTCCCTTGCTTGATGGCGCAAGGGTCGCCAAAAGTAACCGGGACTTTTTCCCTTGCTTGATGGCGCAAGGGCGGGTAGAGGTAACCGGGACATTTTCTTTTGCTTGATGGCGGCCGCCAGCGGTAACCGAGATTTTTCCCTTGCTTCATGGCGCAAGGGCCGCCAAAGGTAACCGGGACTTTTGCCCTTGCTTGATGGCGCAAGGGCGGGTAGAGGTAACCGGGACATTTTCTTTTGCTTGATGGCGGCCGCCAGCGGTAACCGAGATTTTTCCCTTGCTTCATGGCGCAAGGGCCGCCAAAGGTAACCGGGACTTTTGCCCTTGCTTGATGGCGCAAGGGCGGGTAGAGGTAACCGGGACATTTTCTTTTGCTTGATGGCGGCCGCCAGCGGTAACCGAGATTTTTCCCTTGCTTCATGGCGCAAGGCCCGCCAAAAGTAACCGGGACTTTTGCCCTTGCTTGATGGCGCAAGGGCGGGTAGAGGTAACCGGGACATTTTCTTTTGCTTGATGGATGCCGCCAGCGGTAACCGAGATGTTTCCCTTGCTTCATGGCGCAAGGGCCGCCAAAGGTAACCGGGACTTTTGCCTTTGCTTGATGGCGCAAGGGCGGGTAGAGGTAACCGGGACATTTTCTTTTGCTTTCCTTTTCTTGTTTTTTTCCTGTTTTGGGTTCTTTTAGTTTCATTTCTGTTTTTTTGCTTTAACTTTCACTTGGTCACTGCAAGTATGTTTTCAATTATATTCTTTTTTTTAAAGGCCACCATTAATTTTTCTAATGTAATCTGTAATTGGTGTCCCTACTTAGCGGGATTCTTTATCCCTTTAGGGCCTCCTTTTTTGTAGCCATGTTGAAATTTAAATGTAAACCTGATGATTTTGTTTAGTTGGTTGCAAAATAAACATTTTGATTGATTGATTGATTGATTGATTTACCATCTCCCCTTAGGGACTGGAAGGCTGAGCCAATCTTATAGGGCTTGCGTGTATCAAACCCGCGTTCTTCTGTTCTTCGTGTCTGTGTGTTACCATTCAACCATCACCACGCCCATAGACAAATTATGTGGTCAGATCAGCACAATGTACTCGACTTCGTAGAATGCGTGCTGTATTGTGTTGACAACTGCATTCACGGATTAATCCAATATCGTCCTCTAGTGCAAACGACATCCATAAGCCACCGAGTACAATGCTGTGAAACGATTTTTTATCAGTATTAAAATCGAGATTACATTGTATTACGATAATTTATGTTGTAACGTTACATGTTGTGTCAATAGTGCTTTGTTTTGTTTTATTTCATTTTTGTTTTATTTGATTTTTCAGAATCTTGTCATAAAATTTGCCTCTGTTTACTTTGGTTCTGATGTCTGTGCTTTATGAACTTGCTAATAATTTGTTTAATGTATAAAATGTCTTATGTATAGTACTAAAACTGTTCGGACTCAGCTGCCTGTCAACAGCATAACTTAGTCTGGATCTGTGTGACACTAAACGTTGACTGAAATGTGAACCAGTATACTAGGGGCCAGCGTGGTATAATGCAGGATGATTACAAATCAGTATGAACGGATGATCACAAGTTATTACAGGAGTCGAATTTAACTGCATACGACAGCCATGCAAGGCACCCATCATGTCCTACATCTCATTTTACCAACGCGCTATCTCGCGAATGAATAGGCTGAGTGGACCTTTTTTGGAAGGGTTGCGGAAAGCGATCGCGCTACCTACTGCTCTTCACGCCAGTGATGCTACCATCACTCTATGGACACCCCCCCCCTAGTTTTTGTTGCACTCGTAAATACAAGTACGAGAAACTACTCTTGTTCGGAAACAAGTACCTAAGACTTTTGCTAACAAAGCCATCAACGATTGATCATACTTATTACATAGCCATAAGACAAGGTCAGGTTGAGCGTGTGCTTCGTGCAGCTGTTAGGCTTGGTGGTTTTCGAAATTTGATCATATCTCGCATTATATGCGTGACGTACTCCACTGGCTTCCTGTTTCTCAGCGCATTCAATTTAGGATTTCGGTCTGGGTCTGGCGGTGCCAGTTATGGAGCGCCCCAGCCTACTTGCGTGAGTTCTGTCGCCCGACCTCAGGTTTAGCTATCCGCAGAAATCTTCGTTCTGCATCTTGTGGCGAACTTGCTGTTCCCTTTGCGCGCACTTCAAAGATGCAACTTCGTGCCTTCTCAGTGGTTGGGCCGACCATCTGGAATAATCTTCCTTCAGATCTGCGTGTTCTTCTAGCTGGAGACTCTGCATAGGCCTACACCTTTTACAAGAATTTGAAAACCGTTCTCTATCGCCGTAGTTGGGCTGGGAGCGCCTCTGAGTAGGTTATCTTGGAGGGGCGCTATATAAGTCCTCTGAAGGAATAAATGAATGAATGAATGAATGAATGAATAAGACACGAAATCTGTCACCACAGTCCAAAACAAAGACTGCTTCTGAGGGGGTGAGGGGCACACTCTCCTTCGCTGGTCTATTATATTCATTAATAGGTGCTACGGATTTCCTTAAGAAAAGGTGTGCACAGAGCACCGCTTCAGAATCTATCGAATACTATATACGATTTCCGTATTCCATATTATATAACGTCATTTAGGGTAGTTATACAGGGAGTGACTCTGAATAGTTTATCCTGTAGCGGCGTTCTAAAAATTTCTCATTTGAATTAAAGGCACAATTCGATGGACCCTACTTCGACCGACTGCTCATAAAATGTTGACAAAAAGTTGCCAGAAAATTCACAAAAGCTAAACCAATCACAAAAAACCGATTCAAACTCTAAGCACAGACAAAATATATCCAAATTCGGCATTTGTCGGTTTACATCACATAATCAAATTGGCACGCGGGTGATGGTAGCGAAATGATTTGAACGCACGTCTTATAACGCAAAGAGTACGGGTTCGAGTCTTCACGAAAGCGGTTACTGTGTAGGAACCTTGAGCAAGTCTTTCACGCGCAGCTGTTTAGCGCCATCCATCTGCCGTGTATAAACTTCTGAACTATGAAAGGAGGACAGTATCAAAATAATACAATTTTTTTTTATCGCAGCACATTATAATTGCATAAATTAGCTGGAACTACTCTATGTACCGTAATATATACAATTATACATATATTTTAAATAATTTATATATATATATTCGTTTATTTGAAAAAGAAACAAATCTGGGTGGCACACCGAACACACATAGGTTACATGTTGAAACACATTCAAGAGAAATAAATAAAACAAAGATGAACATTGAACAGAAAAATGTCAGTGATCGCCTGCAACGGCGATCCAAGAGAGCACGTTTTTAACATAATTTAACTGACAATACAAATGGATGCTGTCTAACGGGTTTTGGCAAAGATAGAAAAAGGTTCTTCAGAACGTGATTGTCATTTTGTACAACAGCGCAGCCCAGCATCGGCTCCAGCCGCTATCTTCGCCAGGTGAATTTGATCTAGAAGAATTCATTAGAATGTTATCTACGCCATGTGAAGATTGCATTCTAATGAATTCTTCCCGATCAAATTGTTCCCACTTTAAATCATGGTTCTCATTAAAACTTTCCTCGTTAATTTGTTTTTTGAATATGCTTGGAACTATAGATTATATCAACTGTAGTATCATCTGGACAAAGTTAAAAGTTAATGTCATAAACCGAATTAATGTCACATTTTATTGACCCTACTTATACCGACTGCTCATAACATTTTGCAAAAAACGTTTGTCAGACAATTAGAAAAAGCCTAGCTGAGTATTTACACGTGAATAATCTGGTAAGGCTTACGAATGGCGCTCAAGAAGTTTGGAACTTACAATTACGTTTACGATTAAGATACAGACAAAACATCCACATTCGCGTGATATAACAGTATCACATTTACTCGCAGGTCATGTTAGATAAATGGTTAGGGCGCTTGTATTGTAAAGCGAAGCGTACTGGTTCGAGTATTCACCGAAGCGGTTACTATGTAAGGACCTTCCTTGAGCAAGCCCTTCACGCACAGTTGTGCAGCACCAACGATGCTATGTCGTATGATCGTGTATAAACTTCTAAACTTTGGAGGAGGACAAAATCACATGCAGTTACTTTGTATTGCAGAACATCAGAACTGCATTAATTAGCTGGAGCTACGTGAAGATAGCTTTCTAATGAATTCTTCCCGATCAAATTGTTCCCACAGTCTGTCATGATTCGCATTATGACTTTCGTCAGTAATATCGAGATATATGTTGGTGAAGCGGCCTTCACTTTGTACTACAGGTATATCGATTGCAGTGTCATCTGGACAGAGTTCTAGGTAAATATCATAAATCTTAGAGTATTCTAAAGAAACAGCTTTTTCTGTCACACGCGTGTTCTCCATGTTTGCAACTCGTTGCTTGAACGACGGCATAAAGTAACAGGGAAAAAAGCGATGCCGAGAAAACTCTATGAAGCAAAACATGATCCTCTCGACCCAGAATGCGAGTTCCTTTGGCGTAATTTCGAGTTCGGTTCTCGTATCATTGACATTGTGGGCATTGAGAGCCTCCATGCAAAAGAGAAGGCAAGACTTCAATTGATAAGTAGTCCCTGAATGATCATGAAGTATCATCTTGCAGACTGTATATGCAGCTTTAATTAAAGGTGAGCTCTCTTTTATGATTCGGCTTTCTACTGGAGCAAAGGAAATTCTGGCAAATGTATCGGAAAAGGGAAAGTCAGTATCGCGTGGATTAGAAGAATCAAAACGTGGCCGATCAAATACCAATGTAGAAACGTTTGCTTCTACAGCAGGGATTATGCCAACTGGCAGTGGGTCTTCTGACCGCCAACCTTCCACTTGAATACAAGCAACAATGTCAATTGATACGTTCACAAAAAGGAAATCGTCCTCTCCGTCCTCAATGGGATGAATCATTCTTAATCGCAAAGTCTTATACAGAAAAGCTGGTTTTTCAAATATACTTTTGCCTTTATCTGTCAAGTCCAATTCGAAAAGTTTTTCCTCTTTCCAGAAATTAGGGCCATCTAATACTTCTTCCAAAATAATCTGGAATCTGGAATTAACTTCATTAGTCAACAAACACTGATCTAAGTTGAAGAAGATGTCAAACTTTCCGTCACTCCGACGCTCTGTATCCTCATTGGGATTCCTTCTCAGTTGAAAATATCCTTTCGGACCCAGTGGATGTGGAAACGGGTCACAAAGTTTGCTGAAATTGGTCAGTTTGAAGTCAAAGTCAAAGTCTGCTGAAATGAGGGATTTTGTTTCTTCTTCGGCGCTACCGACTAAAATCGGTTGGCACTCAAATCGCCAGTCCTTTTCCTTTATACCATCTGCCAAATGCGCAAAGAAGCGTTGTATTGCGGGTTTAAGTTGGCTTAATCGTCTGTTGAGACGAGTAAGTTCGTTTTCAGTCCATATGTTCCAAATTGCTTCTTCTGACGATTCTTGAGGGCGAGGCGATTGGGAGCAAATTCGAATCTTTTCAATCACTTTTCGCTTCGATAATTCTGTCACATGATTAGGGTTCAGAACTTGCGGAATGTCAATGGACGCGTAATACGTTTCCTTTCTTATTGGCAGTTTCCTTGCGCTGTCTTCGTTGATAGTCACCGATTCTCGTAGCTGCTTAAGTTCTCTAGGTGTATGTCCTTCTTTGTCTTTTGTGTTTTCATCAGCTCCGTGCTGGACCAGAAGTTTGTACTCATCATCCATTTCTGCGTAATGTAAAGGGGTTTTTCCGTACATATCAGCTACGTTTACACTAGAATCTATTTCTGATAACGCACTCACTAGATCGAGATCTCGAGTGCCCCTGCGGCATAGTGGCATGACAGCATAGTGAAGCGGAATTCTTCCTTTGTCATCTGTTTCAGTGGCTAAATGCCCAAAATTCTCTTGTGCTATGATAACGCTACGAACCAAAAAGTCAAATCTTCTCATTATGACTGCTTTTGCGCCAAAGATGATGAGTCGATGAAGTGGGTTTCGACCTCTCTCGTCAAACCTTGCCTGTTCAATTGGCGCTTTGTCTTCTGGTTGTAGTAAGTTACGAATGGCGCCGCGATTCCTAAGTGCTTCGAAAGTCTCTGAAGTAATTCGCTTGATAGCCTTCACTGCCAAATCAAGTGGCGTATTTCCTCCGAAGTCTATGGCATTCACATTAGTTTTATCATTATCTAACAAGAGTTGAACCATTTCATCTCGCTCGTCAATTTTCTTTTTCTCTGAGCAGTAAACTACTGCATTTTTAAACAAGCATTCTACTTTCCAGGTACGGTTATTTGTGTGGTGAATCTGAGTATATTCTTCATCGTTAAATTTTCCTTTACCAAGCTCTTTGCAGAATACATGCAAATCAAACTTGTACTTACATGTATTTGGCTCATAGAGAGCCGTATGCAAGGCAGTAAATCCAAAATAGTCGTACATATTCACAGAGATTTTATGGCTTAGAAGCAGCCGCACTACTGAGACATGATTCCCTTCAACTGCTTTAATCAAAGCAGTTGCTCCATATTGGTCTCTTGCATCAAGGTCAAGTTTCATTCCTGATTTTTCCTCCCAGTTAAACAAAGTTTGAATGGCATCACAATGACCTCTCTGGGAAGCAATTACCAAAGGTACTTCGCCATAAGAATTCTTCATGTTGAAGTCTGCGCCGTTCTCTAATAATAATTGTATCACGTCGTTCATGAATTGAATCTGCCCGTTTGACTCTTTAGTAAGACAATCGTAAGAAGAACCTAAGTAATTATGCCTTATCACATCGTGAAGGAAGGTATTCAATTGCTGGTCCTGGTGGTTTACATTAAATTTGCTCGAGTTAATTATAAATTGTGAGAGTATTGTGAAATTCATTCTGTATCTTACGACGTCTCTTATAATGGAACGAAAGCTGACTGCAATATCCGTCTCTGAATACATACATTGATCTACACGGAGCAATAGCTGAACCATTCTCGGGTCATTTGAAAGCGCTATAAGTACGAGTGGAGCGTGTTCGTCTGCGTCTCTCTTTATCTCCAGAGGTGTGTTTCTTTCTGTCCAAACAAATTCAGCAGAAACAAGTCGACCATCTTCTTTCAGAAGTTCAACTGGAATGACGCCTCTCTTGGTATTCTCTTGAAGCTTTTCCCCGTCTTTTGTTAATTCCTCAGAAATCCTGCATCTGTGTTTCAAGATCACCTCAACAACTTTCGTGTGACCTTCTTCGATGGCAACGAATAATGGTGTGTCGTATCTTATGTCGCTCTCTACAAAATCGCAGACACCGCGGCATATTAATAAATCCGAGACTTCTGCATGACCATTCTTCGCTGCGAGGTAAAATGGTGTTTTCTCAGATTGTTTCACTACGTCTACTATAGCATGGTTGTCCAGCAAAATCTCAACAATGGAAGTCTGACCATTTTGGCAGGCTAATTGAAGTGGAGTCATCTTGGCTTTGTTACACGCATTAACATTTGCACCTTTAAATATCAAATTCTGTACAATTTCTGCGTGGCCACGCTCAGCTGCAAGGTGAAGGGGTGTTTCCTCAGATTGGTCCGTAACATCGACGGTAGCATTGTTGCCAAGTAAAATCTCAACAATGGAAGTCTGACCATTTTGGCAGGCTAATTGAAGTGGAGTCATCTTGGCTTTGCTACACGCATTAACATTTGCACCTTTAAATATCAAATTCTGTACAATTTCTGCGTGGCCACGCTCAGCTGCAAGGTGAAGGGGTGTTTCCTCAGATTGGTCCGTAACATCGACGGTAGCATTGTTGCCAAGTAAAATCTCAACAATGGAAGTCTGACCATTTTGGCAGGCTAAATGAAGTGGAGTCATCTTGGCTTTGTTACACGCATTAACATTTGCACCTTTAAATATCAAATTCTGTACAATTTCTGCATGGCCATGCTCAGCTTCAAGGTGAAGTGGTGTTTCCTCATAATATTGTGTCATAACATCTACGGTAGCATGGTTGTCTAGTAAAATCTCAACAATGGAAGTATGACCATTTTGGCAGGCTAATTGAAGTGGAGTCATCTTGGCTTTGTTACACGCATTAACATTTGCACCTTTAAATATCAAATTCTGTACAATTTCTGCGTGGCCACGCTCAGCTGCAAGGTGAAGTGGTGTTTCCCTTGATTTTTTCATAACGTCGACGATAGCATGGTTGTCCAGTAAAATCTCAACAATATAAGTATGACCATTTTGGCAGGCTAAATGAAGTGCAGTCATCTTGGCCTTGTTGCACGCATTGACATTTGCACCTTTAAATATCAAATTCTGTACAATTTCTGCGTGGCCACGCTCAGCTGCAAGGTGAAGTGGTGTTATTTGCTTTCTGCAGACTGCATTCACATCTGCATTGTTCTTTAACAATATTTGCGCAATTGCTAAGTGGCCGATTTCAGACGCCAGATGAAGCGAAGTCTCACCCAATGCATTTCTTGAGTCAACATGGAATTTCATTTCTAGCATTTGATTGACAACGTGAACGTTACCATTTAACGTCGCATCGTGCACATGACATTGTAAAGAAGTGCTATTCTTTTGCAGTGCACTTCTAGCAGCCCCCATATCACCAAGTTCAGCTGCTAGGTGAAGTGGACTAATGCCTTGTTCTTCTTCTTTAACTTAGACGTTGGTAATGTCTCTTCCTCCTCAAGAGCGTCAGCTTCGGTAATCAAGCAGCCGTGATTTTAATGAATTGTATGAATGTTCTTAAGTTTCGGATCAAGCTGATTCAACAATTATAGTTTTATAATCAGATGCAACGTATTTCGCATCAGATTCGTGGTGCAGATGATAGTGCATTTCTCCAGAAACATCTACAGTATTCTGTGTTGATTTTTCACTCATTGCTGCACAATTCAATATTCAGTTTGGCAAATACAGCTTTTGGTATACAGTATAACCAAGCATTCTAGTTGTGCTTTATCTGTAAAACAGAATATGAGATCACGATTTACAAACATGTACAAAGTGCCGTAGCGAATTGAATAGTTGTTTTGAATAGTTATTTTGCTCCATGATCGGTCGAGTAAGTCGATCAAGTCGATCGTAACTCGGCCAAGTTGAGTCGAACGAAAACTCATCGACTCGATAGTTGTTCCTTCGACTTGACTCGACTATGAAATATTTTACTATTTTTGCGGATACGTCACATAACTACCCATATGCAGTGGCGGATCCAGAGGGGGGCGATTGGGGCGATCGCCCCCCTAAGAGTCCTATAATTAATTTATTAATCTGAGGATTTGATTGATATTTGTGTGTTCTTTAAATTAATTTCAGCCTATATACTCTCTGCACACACGCACACAGTATTCATTGAAATAATGAAATACGCTAAAATGGAGTTGACCATCCATAATAAATAAATACGCTATTACGCTTTACTAAAAAACAAGAATGAAATTCATTCATTCATTCATATCGAACATTTAGATAGCGCCCTTCAAGAAAACTGCTCAGAGGCGCTCCAACTCCAGCACGGCCACAAAGAACACCCTTTAATAAGGTGAGAAAGGATCATAGGAGAGAAAGTCCTAGGAAAGGGGCGAATCTCCAGAAAGAGGCCGTTCTGCATATTAGAGGTACGGACAAGAGGGATAAGTAGGAGACCCTGTTCAGATAAGCGGAGGGATTGAGAGCCCCTAGCACTAAGGCCAGGGCAGCAGAGCTCACGAAAATAGGCAGGAGCGAGGCCCAACAGGCAGCGCCAGACTATAGGGGCAGCTATCTTAAAAACAATCCACTGAACACATATCTAAGCTTACCCATTCTTATTACTTCCAACCCAGGCGTCTCAGGGCTATTCGCAGATCTGTTTCCTCCTCTACCTTCACCTCAATTGGCCACGCTTTTGTCTGTTCTCGAATTGACTGTTGCAATTCTTCCTTGTTGGCTTACCCATGCAAGGTTCGTCTATCTCCTCTTCAGTCCGTTCTGAATGCTGCTGCGAGACTTAGGCCTATAGCTCGCCGTACGCGATTCCCTTATATCTCTACATTTATTGCTGAACAACTTCATTGGCTACCTCTCTCTGTGCGCATCCAATTTAAAGTTCTCATTCTCGTGCTCAAATCTCAACTGGGTCTTGCTCCAAAATATCTTTGTCACCAAATTCTCCGTCCCCTCTCTGTCACGTCATTGCGTCCTCTCAGATCCTTTGACCGGCTTGACCTTTTCGTTCCCCATGTTAGGACCACAATGGCTCAATCCAGATCCTTTGCCTGCATAGGTCCCTCTCTATGGAATGGACTTCCTCCTTCTCTACGCTCTACAATCCTCTCTGGTGGCATCTCTACCTCGTTCTCTCACCTTAAAACCTTAAGTTCCTTTTCTCTCGGAGTACCTCGCACTGGGAGCGCTTCTGAAAGGTCTATGCTATGAGAAGCGTTTTATAAATGATCAAATACAATACAATCCGCTGTTCAGAGGGGATCCGGTGGAGAACGTCGTGAATGTATCGAGACGTGGCCAAATTTAAGTATACGGCCGATAAGGCGGGCAGCATAACGCTGAATCCGATCCAAGCACCCCAGTCGAACCAGCCGGGAGGCCAGCGTAGAGCGAGCAACAATAATCAAGTTTAGTTGTGACGAAGGCATAGATAAGAGTGGAGGTAGCAGAAGCAGTGAGTGAGCGGGTGACAGTGCGGAGCTGGCGCAATTTGAGCCTCGCTCCAAGGTGACGCATAGGTCACGCACAGCAGTAATCAACAGTTATGATACATACATGTACAATGGCGTTTTACCGATTCATGAATCACAATCGGTAAACATGCATTATTTTACCAGAATTTCATTCTTTTCAGTGTAAAATTTGTTGAAATTTCTTCCGAAATGTTTGTAAGCCTAAAATAATTCTTCTACCTAAAATAATTCTTCTACCGGACAGCTTTGCATCAGCTGAGAGGAGCTTCTCTTCATTACGTCTACTAAAAACATGGTTGAGAGACCATATGGGTCAGGAAAGGTTAACCGGTTTAGCCCTCATAAACGCGAGATCCAGAAATTTAAGTAGATGCGGAGAAAGTGATTGATCACAAAGATTGGAAACAGAAGATTGGAATTTGTTTTATAGCATGTTATAAAGTTGAGAAACTATTAATTTGATAAGTCATTTTTATTATAATTCCTTTGATGTTGGAAACTATTTTAGATTAAACCGTTAATAAAAATGAACTATAAATTCTTCAAACAATCGTCGTAAAGATCCATAATAGGGCCTACTTGATATAGGATATATGTATTAAGCCAACATTTACTTTTGCAGTTGGCATCTATTTGCAAATATCTTGGTATAAAATTGTTTATATTTATAATATATATATAATTATATATATATATTGAGATTGATATAATTACTAAATCGCTCATGGGAATTTGGAACCCACAGAAATCGCCCCCCGTACAGAAAAAGTCTAGATCCGCCCTGCCCATATGAAATAATGACTAACATGATTACAATGTTCCAACAATGAAATTAATAATCTTAATTATTGTCATATGCTGGGGTAGTTTTGTTTCACTTGTTTCTGTTTAGCATTTGCTGAACTGTGAAAGAATCTTCCAAGAAGCTACGAGCCCCAACCTTAACCAATGCAGTTTGCACTACAGACTACTATAGTAACTAACTTCAGTAATCTTGAGCATTTTCACGTTTCTTGAACTAACTGTAAACTAGACACTGCATGTTCTCTACTGTCGTCTTATTTGTTGTGCTGGTACTAATTTCTGTTCCTTACTGTAGGCGATTCCCTTGTAGCCAAGCTGCCTAAGGCCCTAACTGATCGAGTCGACGGCGACAGCGAGACTTTTCTTACAAGTCAACCGCACACGATATCATTATAATACCTGAAATTTTACTTACCATTTACAGTTTGGCAGTTTGGGAAAGAGTGTGCAATTGAAATTTAAGAGTAATTTAGGTACAAGAATATAATAATGCAATAGTCGTCAGCAATTTTGACCAAGAGACTAGAGTCAGAGTCTGCAAAAGTCGACCAAGTGGATCGTTTATTTGCCAAGTTGGTCGAGTCGACGAGAAGTCGACTTGTATACGAATTCGAGCAAGTCGATCGTCGGCTGAGCCAAGTCTATCGTAGCACTCGACTCAATCGATGACGAGGCATAATAGGTACCGTATTAAAATATGTAAACTTTTTAATGGTTTTGGGCTCTAGTACTCATCGCGAGTCTCCTATCATCTTGTTCTGTGAGTGTTGCTACATAAATATTCAATTGCAATTACAATGTAGTTGTTTACTTTAAATACAGCGACCGCTGGCAATTACTGCTTTACTGCGCCACACGTACAGCGACCGTCTTGCAACATTCACCAACTGATCGGTTCATTTAGAACTGCAATTTAAAGATTCAAGTAAGCAACAGCGAACCGGAGATTTTAATTGATATCTACGGCCGATTACGAAGAGGTTCAATACAAGAGTAATGTAAAGTAGCCGTTCAATTATTACACGCATCCTGTGTCAACATTGATCTTCCGTTGTGGTTCAGGGATCTGTTTGGCATATGTCGGCTAAGTACGATCAAGAGAAAAGAATCCGCAAATGGTAGTTTTTCCAGTTTTCTATGCACTGATTATATTTCGCTTCTAAATGACATTTTAATATTATTTATGCTGGATGATAGAGCGCCTTTGTTTAAATATTTGAATGGCGCTATACAAATTAACTTAATTGATAAATAATAAGAAACAATCCAACCACCAGGCAATCTGTCCATACAGATGTTAATGCAGACGTACTTGCTGTTGAAAAATTGAGCATGTACAGCATTGTACACAGAGAGGCCTACTAGTGACACTGTTAACCAAAAATATGTGCTTAAGTGTAGGAAAAGTTGACTGACCTTGAACAGTGTAGCTGTACAATGTACGTCTATGTTCTTTTGAACGTCAAACACAATCTTCCCTTACTTTCAAAACTAGTCAAACGGTTCTCTGCAACGACATCTTGTTGAATCTTGATTGGAATCGAATAAGCCTCGTTGTCGTTGATCGCTGATAGTTCAAAAGCCAGTAACGTTCCATTTATTATAATCTTGCTCGATATAGATTATATTAATGGTAGAGATCGTACACTAGATCCGTTGAACCAATCATTTGCATCTCATATCAGCATCATGAAGTCAATACAGTTTACAGCAAGATAGCAAGAGATTGATGCAGAGGTCAATAGGTCAATCTAGAAGGGTCAGAGAGACCAACAGGACTCGGCTGCCTCTGTGTCCGTTAGTAATTTGTGACGACTGAGAATTTCCTGCAACACGACAGACTTTGACCAGTGAAAGGTAGTATCATTCAACGAATACAGTGGACGCTTACTTATTTACTTATAATATAAATGTAGTCTCCAACTATGCTTATGATAGAAACTATACAGACATCGAGTAGGCCTAAGCCTCATATTCGGTGCTATCTTTGCTTATACATGTAAGTCCACAGGCTAAGATAGCACCGGCTAAAGCGATCATAGTAAACGCATGACGCAGATGGCTTAATATAGGCCTACTAATGAAATAAAATCTTAGTCACACATTATTTTATAATACTGTAATTATTTTCTACTCGGTTTCGGGTGCTCGAGAGTGTAGTGGTTAGCATGCTAAACTGTCAGTGTTAAAATCCCCGCGAGGGCAGAAATTTGGTTCGAGTTTTCTGTTCCGCCTGCAAATCCCTTGCAAACTCAACTATGACGAGTACAGTACGCTGACCATACACAGTCGGGTGAGACGGCGAGACAGAGGATAGTCCAAATGCCCTCATTTGACGAGGTTAAGAAAATGAAGTCGCTAACACTTTACACCCATTGCTGACTGAGGGCTAGCTTAAGGTTCTGCTCTATTAGGTTTGGTAACCTCTCAGAACATTCTGAAAACCACGGAAACATCCACACGCTGGGAATTTCCCGCAACACGGCCTTACAACACCACCATATCTGGCCTTATTCAGTTTGCAGCAAATTACACACGGGCTGATTCAGAGTTCAATAGGTCATCCGAATTAGAGTCCGACTCCGACAGACCATCTTCCATAATGTAATGTATACGTTTTTCGATAGCGACCGTTTGGTCACTATCACACTCATTTCTTAAAGAATTGTCGGGTAAGAGCCTATACCGCAGCTGTTCGTGCTAGCCTTAGACTCCAAATGCCCGTTTCGTTTTTAAATAATGGAGTTAATTCAGTTAATTTTATACCCGTGCACTGCAAAAATAAAACTGCCATAAACCAAGAGCATTCAGTTTCGACTCGAGACAGACTCCATCGCACAGCAGTGACCCACTCTATGACAGTCATTGTTGCTAAATGCGCGAAATACAAGGCGTATTGATTTGGTCTATACTCTCTGAATCGAGTGTTGGCAGTAAACTTACTTAATTACTCGTACACGACAGGCTTTGACCACGGAAAGGCAGTAGGATCAAATTCTTCTTTAACAATGCCTTCGCATGGACGATGCAATGTATTAAATTAATGTTTGCCTAAGCATTAACTATAATAAGAGAAACTGGACAACTTACATCAACCCACGCAAACACACGGAAGTTGGAATGGGCGACCCTCAGACTGCCACTCGTAAATCAGTGTCCGTAGCCTACGATTGACCATTCGATCGTCGGACGTTAGGCTAATATTCTCGGATTACAATCGATGCGAGATCCGGACGCTGGCGATGGTTTGAAAGAGGCGAGACCCGAAGCAAAATCCAGTTTTTCAATCGATTTGTTTAAAATCAAGCTAGTCACTCGTTCGTTCGTCACGGTCTGATAGAGTTGGTTTTGGCCAACAAGCAGTTGCGTGCCGCTTTAGAAATATGCTATAATATAGCATATTTCTAAAGCGGCACGCGACAGCTTCTTCAGATGTCGACAGGGGCGGGCACAAAGCTCTCTACGTTGGGCCTATTTCGAAATCGAGGATCGCGAGGCGGAAGAAAAGAGACAAACAATAACTAGCCTTGTGCCTTCACCTCGACGGGAGCAGTGGAGGTCGAGCTATTGTAAAGTGACTAAAGTCAGAAGCATGACGCCTCTGTTATACGATCCGATCACCTTGGCTTATGTTGTCCAATGGATTCATCCTCGGCTGCACATTCGAGAAGGAACTGTGCGGAAGCCGGACTGTCGCTTGTGCTCTAACTGGAAAGGGACAATGGAGACACGAGGTACGATGGTCCATACCATCCATACGATGGTGGCAACTCGGCAGGAGTCCGCGTGACCATACATGCTCCAGACACCAGGCCAAGCCCTATTGATTTCGGCTTCGATATACCTCCTGGGTATTCCTCGTGGACTGGTATCAATGTTTTGCAGTATCAGCGGTTTGGTCCTCCGTATGGTAAGTGCCGGGCAGAGCCTGTCAGCAGGAGTACATCTACTCCAGCTGCGGTTGCAGTTCATCACTGCTGCCCCTTCCAGAGAAAATGGACGGAAAACCGTACTAAGTAAGTATATTTGAGTAAATCTATTCTTTAATATAACCAGCTGCCAAACAGCACTCTAGTGAACAAGCATCAGCAATATGAATTCATATAAATATAATACTTCATACTTCACCAAACCGATCCAAAGCGTGTCTTTAAAAACTCCGACTGTGAAGCCGATTGGATGACGGCGTTCGCCAACAACGACTCACTGAGATCGCGATGCACCTGCGATCAGTGGTTAAAGTGGTTTGGGTGAGCAGTGAGAACTCCGAAGAAGAGTTTCTTTGGAAAGCATGTGTTATCATGGTCCCATTGCATGGTGAGCAGTGGGAACGCAAGCAAAGAAATTCGAGAGCAGTGGGAACGCCGTTCTCACAGTTCCCACACCACTTTAAACCCTGCCTGCGATGCTTCTTGTAATGAGTCGAGCTACCGCACGGATCTATCCTATGGCTATTGGCCGATTGATTTTTCGCAGGAGGAGTACGTCAGAAAATACGTTCTTAAGAACAAGAATCGTGAACAGCTGAAAGCCTATCAGAACCTGAAAGGGTTTAATTTTTCCCAGATAGTTCATCAGGGCCTCGTAAGAAAGAATTTCATTCGTCTGAATGTCTACTTGAAGTCGTTGATCATCGAGGAAACGGTTCAGAAGGGAAGCTACACGTTCTTCAACCTGTTCTCAGATATCGGAGGAACCTTTGGACTTTTGGATCGGCATGAGTGTTCTTACGTGGGGAGATGTTTTCGAGCTGATAACTCACCTGTTTCTGCGCTGGATCAAGAAACTTAGACGAGAACGATACGAGTTGAACGGCGAAGTTCCATGAAAAGCTTTCCAATAATTTACGCTTAGAGTACTTTCAGAATCTTCGCAACAGTTGATGAACAAGGCATAGAAATCCTAAACGATCAAAGTCGCCATCTCCACCAAAGCAGTACAATAAGAGCCACAACAAATTTATATGCAACCTAACGTGTAGAGAGACACCCCAGGTGCGCATAGATGGGTGATTGGATGGATTGACAATAAACCTGAAATGAATGAATGGATGAATTTATGAATGGACGAATGGATGAATGAATGAATGAATGCATAGAATGAATGAATGAATGAATGAATGAATGAATGAATGAATGAATGAATGAATGAATGGGCGAATGGGTACATGTAAATGGGTGTATGTGTGTATGGGTTCAGAAACGGACGGAATTACGTCAGGGTGGATTTTTATGGATCGATGTTGATATCGGTGTTTGTTCTTTTCACCTCTTACTTCTGCAGACACTCAATGAATTATAAAATTGTGATTAGGATAGTTCCATGGCTATTAGAGTAGGCTAAGCTGTATAGTTTTCGAAGTAGGCAAGTCATTTTCGATAAAATATAAATTGGCTTAGAGCTTATACCCACGCAGTGGAAGTGTTGATGTCAAGACAAGAATCTGTCCCCTTGGTACTCCAGTATATAGATAACGGTCCTAACGGGAATCGACATCGCAAAATGGAAAATTCTGTAATGGTCGCAAAGGTGGAATTGATGTTCAAATTTAAGTATTCTTATACACAGGATAGCCATTGCTTTCAGAATTAACGACACAGTCACATCGACGCTCATTTAAACGGATAAGACATGAAATACTGCAGCTAGTTTTCTTTTCTCGCCTGGACTCTACTAGGTATTATGTCAAAAGACGCTTCTGTTTCTAAGCAGATTTGGAATGTGAGAGTAAAGCTAGTGTCGCCTATAACGCGGATTTTAATCAATAATGCTCGCATATTCAGACTTACATTGTTTCCTAGCCTGAGTTTCGGAGTTTGTCATGCATAAAACTTCGTGCACTTAGGACAATGTAAATGTGCATGTGCTTCTATAGCGAGAGTATGACTTTGAGCCTTCGACTGTGTTAATTTTTCAATTATTTGATCCTGTGAGGTCCTTTACCAAGGTTACCCGATTGAATGGGCACCATACCATTTAAGGTCATCGTGTATGGACCGTGCTAGGCTGAGGTTTAAACCTCCTTAATGGATTAGCATCGCAAAGCGAATCGGCAACCTCACGCACATTGGACGTGCGCTCTTACCAATGTAGCTAACCGGGTCTGTCGTATGTGAACGCATATTATAATGGAAACAAAACTACCATTGGGTCGTTTTACTATACGTACGCTGTTACCCTCAGGTCTGTACAATCGACTGTCAATCACGGAGATGTCCTTCAACCAAATGGACGGCTATGGACAAATGCCTCTGAGATTGTTGAGACTTCTACCACCTGCGAGGGAACGCCAAGCGACTGAGTATAACGGGACACATACATTATAAGGTTCATTTTTGTGTTTATCTCGTTGACTCCTATTGATGTAAACCTGATTGCCCGTAGCCTGTAATTATGATGTAGGTTTTGGTGATCAGTAACATGACTACTACTACTACTGCTTCTTCTGCCGCTGCTGCTGCTACTTTTGCTGCAGGTTCTACCACAACACTACCAATAGTACTGCTGCTACTATCATAATATTACTACTGCCCCTACTACCACTACTCATACATGCATTGTATACATATATGCGTGCGTGCAGTTTCTGGCCAAAATGTTGCAATATTATTGTGACTGTGACATATCATTTGCATTGCGCCACTACCAAACCACTGTGTGTGGCTATCTGTCACAAGGTAAACGTCTAAAATTAGAAAACTGCTATAACATTTCATTGTTTGAGTCAGTGTTAACGGTAGACATGACAGACGTAAACAAGTCTTATTGACCTCTTAGCTTTTCTATCCTGCATCGTCTAGTTGTGCTAAACTTCGAGCTATACACTTGTACCGTAGTTCAAGCTACTGCTGCTCATTTACCATCGTCCCTAGGGAATGGAAGGCTGAGTCAACCTTATGGGCTAGCGGGTATCGGACCGGCGTCCTTCTGGTCTTTGTGCGTGTGTACTACCATTCAACCATCATCACTCCGCCCCATAGACAAACTATGTGGTCATATCAGAACAATGTACTCGACATCGTAGAGGGCGAGCAGCTATGTTTCGTGGACAATGGGTGCAAGCTGTTTTCAGGTAGAAATTCAATATCGTCCTCTTGCGCAAAGAACATCCAAAGTCGCTAAGTAAATAATGGTGTGAAATGATGTTGACTGGTGATAAAATCTAAATTAGAGTTTATTGCGTTCATTTATTTCATTTTATGTTATGTTATGTTATGTCGTTTTATATTATTAGTGGTAGTAGTGAGTGGTTGTATTGCATTTTAATTTAACTGAATAATTTGAACTATATTTTGCAACTTCATTTCGTTGGTAGTTCATTGGCTTTGTTCAAAGCATCAAGCCTGCCAGCTTGCGGCCCATAAATAGCATATCTTTCTACACTCTATGCTCCAAAAGATGGATCATTGATCTAATGAAAATGACGACGGCGTCAACACCTGATCCCAACATCTTTTCAAATACTTCTAATTAATTAGCTGAGGGGTTAGAAGAAGAACTAAGTGGTGGAACCACCAACACCTCTGATAACAGCCAGCGTTGGACCATGTAAGAATCATCGTGCTTTGTTTCGGAGATTATGATTTGCACATTAAACATTTTATATAGACGGCAGATAGACTAAAACTAAACATTGCACGAAAAAATTCATGAAAAGCAACTCATCAGATTCTGAACTAGTATGGTCACAAATATAGGCCTAATCATCTAAAGGCAGATTACAACTGAATTAAAGTTGATAAGTACGAGAAAAACTCATGTAAAAAACAACTGCCGATGACTTTTGCTAAGAAAAACATCTATTCATACTTTATACACATCAATATAAAATAAGACAGAAAAAATTTCAACACAGTCCGTAAGCTTTTCTGATGGACATGATTGTGTCTGCCAGCTTAAGGCCCAGACCTCATTAAGAGGTGCAACGGATTTCCTTAACAAAGGGAATTCACAGAGCACCGTTTCAGAATCGATCGAAAACCTAAGATTTCCAACGTCATTTAAGCGTGGCAATAAAAAGATTGCCTTTGATTAGTTTATCAGCGGCGCTCTAAAAAATTGCTAATTAGAATTCAAGTCATACTAGTCTTACACCGACTGCTCATGACATTTTGCCAAGAAGTTGCCAGAAAATTCGTAAAAGCCAAGCTAAACGCATGTACTACTCCTTCAAACGCTTAATACTGAAAAAACATATCCAAATTGATCAATTGATAATTTGTGTACTGACATCATATCACAATAACACGCGGGGCACGATAGCCAAGTAGTTAGAGCGCTCCCCTTGTTACGCGATATAGGTACGGTTTCGAGTCTTCACCGAAGCAGTTACTGTGTGAGGACCTTAATCAAGTTCTTCACGCGTATACTTGTGCCTTTTCGTATGATCGTGTGTAACTTCTGAACTTTGGAAGGAAGACAATGTCGAACGGAATTATTTTGTACTGCAGTACATTAGACTTCCATTAATTAGATAGAACCACGTGAAGATAGCTTTCTAATGAATTCCTCCCTATCAAATTGTTTCCAAGTTGGATCATGATTAGCATTAAAACTTTCTTCTCGAACTATAGATATATCAATTGCAGTATCATCGGGACAGAGGTCAAGGTAAATGTCATAGTCAGCAGAGTAACTTAAATAAGGGCAGTTATATTCTGAATTGATTCTATGATCACTCAGTTTTGCCACTCGCTGTCTGAATGACGGCATGAAGTAACAAGGATAAACGTCATGTCGGGAAAACTCAATGAAGCAAAACATGAGCCTCTCCACACAGAAGAGGAGTTGCTTTGGCGTAATGTTGTCTTCGTTTCTTGTTTCACTTAATCTTCTGACATTAAGAGCCTCTATGCAAAATAGAAGACAAGTCTTCAATTGATAAGTAGTTTTCGGTATATCATAAAGTAACATTTTGCAAACCATATATGCTACCTTCATTATAAGAGAGCTTTCTTTTATGATTCTACTTTCTAATGGCGCAAATGAAATTCTGGCAAATGTCTCGGAAAAGAGAAAGTCAAAACCATGTGCCTTGGAAGGATCAAAACGTGGCCGATCAAAGACGAATGTACAACCGTCAGTAATTATAGCTGGGTTAATGCCAAATGGCAATGGGTCTTCTGGCCACCAACCCTCCACGTGAACACAAGCAACGATGTCAATTGATACGTTTACAAAAAGAAAGCCACTCTCTCCACCCTTAGGCCTAATGGGATGAATCATTCTTAATTCCAAAGTCTTACAAAGACCACCTTGCATTACAAACTCATGTTTGACTTTATCTTTCAGGTTCCTTTCGAAAAAATGTTCATCTTGCCGGAAATTAAGGTCATTTAAAACTTCTTCCACAAGAATGTGGAATCTATAATTAACTTCGCATGTCAGCAAACACTTATCTAAATTAAAGAAGCTGTCAAAATTCCCGTCACTCTGACTCTTTGTATCCTCATTCGCCTTTCGTCTCAGTTGAAAGTACCCTTTAGGACCCAGTGGATGTGGAAACGGGTCACAAAATTGGCTGAATTTAACCAGTTTGAAGTTAAAGTCAAAGTCTGCTAAAATGACGGCTTTTGTTTCTTCATCGGCGCTTCCAACTAAAATCGGTTGGCACTCAAATCGCCAATCCTTTTCCTTAATGCCATCCGCCAAACGCTCAATAAAGTCTTGTATTAATGGCTTAAGTTGGCTTAGGCGCCTGTTGAGGCGAATGAATTCGTTTTCGGTCCATATCTTCCAAACTGCTTCTGATGATGATTCTTGAGGGCGAGGTGATTGGGAATAAATTCGAATCGTTTCCACTAGTTTCCGCCTAGTTAATTCTTTCACATGATAAGTGTTAAGTACTTGCTCAATATCTGTGGATAGGTAAAACTCTTCCTTTCCGATTGGAATTATCTTTGCATTGTCTTCGTTGATAATCACCAAATCTCGTAGCTGCTTAAGATCCTTAGGCGTATGTCCGTATGTGTCTTTTATGTATTCATTAGCTCCATATTGGACGAGAAGCTCGTACTCATCATTCTCTTCTGCGTAATGTAAAGGAGTTTTTCCGTACATGTCAACTGCGTTTGCGTTAGAACCTATTTCCATTAACACTCTCACTATATCGCGATCTTCCTCCAAGTGAGTGTATGATGGCATGACAGCATAGTGAAGTGGCGTTCTTTCCTTGTCATCTGTTGATGTGGCTAACTCCCTAAAATTCTCTGGTCCTAGGAGAATTCCATTAACCATTAAGTCATAAATGGTATGGGGCTGTTCTCCTTCGTTTGCTATCGCATTTGTAACTGCAAACCCTGAAATTATAATGATGATCAGTCTGTGAAGTGGGTTTAAGCCTCTCTCATCAACCCTTGCCACTTCGATTGACACTTTATCTTCTGGTTCTAGGGAGTTACGGATTGCGCCGCGATTCTTAAGTGCTTCGAAAGTTGCTGAAGAAATTCGCTTGGAAGACTTCATTGCCAAATCAAGTGGCGTGTTTCCTTTTACGTCTCTGGCATTCACATTAGTTTCGTCATTATCCAACAACATTTTAACCATTTCTTCTCTAAATCGAGTGGTTTTCTTTTTTAAATCAAGATAACTCTGAAGCCGGTCAATTACTGTACATGGATCCACAGTTTCTTCTTTCCATGTAGGTTTATCCTTGCTGCTAATCTCAAGAGAATTAACTTCGTCAAATTTTCTTTCACGAAGCCCTTTACAGAAGAAATGCAGATCAAAGAAGTACCTATCTCGCTCATAGATAGTTGCGTGCAATGCAGTAAATCCGTTATAGTCGTGCAAATTCACGGAAGCTTTATGGCTAAGCAGCAGCCGCACTACTGAGACATGCTGCCTTTCAGCTGCTTTAATCAAAGCAGTTACTCCATATTGGTCTCTTGCATCAAGGTCGATCTTCATTCCTGATCTGTGCTCCCAGTCAAACAATATTTGAATGGCTTGACAACAGCCTTTCTCGGAAGCAATTATCAAAGGCGTTTCACCATAAGAATTCTTCATGTTGAAGTCTGCGCCTTTCTCTAATAACAACTGTATCACGTCGTTTTTGATTTGATTCGCCAAAAGTAGCCAGTGTGATATTTGAATGAGAAATTTATCAGTAGGAGAATCTTCGCGTTTCAGCTTTATCACATCGTGAAGGAAGGTATTCAATTGATGGTCCAGGTGGTTTACATTAAATTTGCTCGAGTTTATTAGAAATTGTGCGCGTTTTCTAAAATTCGTTCTAAATTTTATGGCGGTATCGTCACTTAAATCCTCGAGTCCAAGATGCGGAGGCACGATTCTCGTTATAATGGAACGAAAGCTGTCTGCAATATCCGTCTCTGAATACATGGATTGATCTACACTGAGCAATAGCTGAACCATTGTCGGGTCATTCGAATTCACTGTGCATGCGAGTGGAGAGTCTCCTCGTGAGTCTCTCTTTATTTCCAAAGGCGTGTTTCTTTCTGTCCAAACTATTTCAGCAGAAACACGTCGACCATCGGGTTTCAGAAGTTCAACTGGCATGACACCTCTCTTGGTATTCTCTTGAAGATTTTCCCGTCTTTTGTTAATTTTTCGGAAACCATGGAGCAGTGTTTCAAAATTACCTCAACAACTTCTGTGTGACCATTTTCCACGGCAACGTGTAATGGTGTGTTAGAGCTGATCTCTACGAAATCGCAAAAGCCGCGGCGCAGTAACAAATCCGCGATATCTGCATGACCATTCTTGGCTGCAAGGTAAAATGGTGTTTCATCGGTTTGTTTCAAAATGTCTACATTAGCATGGTTGTCCAGTAACATCTCAACAATAGAAGTATGACCATTTTGGGAAGCTAAATGAAGTGGACTCATCTTGGCGTTGTTGCATGCGTTAACATTCGCATCGTTAAACATGAAATTCTCTGCCTTTCCGGCATGTCCTTGCTCAACTGAAAGGTGAATTGGTGTCGCTTGCCCATTGCACACTGCTAGTTGCGAACAAATCTGCGCATCGGTTTCCGTAGTCTGATTGAGCAAGACATTTACAACAGCGCTATGCCCATTGCTTGCTGCAAGATGAAGAGCAGCGTCGCCATTTCTGGCAACAGCATTGACATCACATTCGTGATCGATCAATATTTTTACTATTTCCGCGAAACCCTTTTCAGCAGCGATATGAAGAGGAGTCTTACAAGAAGTATTGCGAATATTAGCATCTGCGTTATTTCTTAGCAAAACCTCTGTGATTTCGAAATGGCCATTTTCAGATGCAAGATGAAGGGCAGAGTCGCCATTTCCGTCAACCGCATTGATTTCACCCTGATGATCTATAATTGTCTTCGCTATTTCCGCGTAACGCATTTCAGCTGCGATATGAAGAGGTGTATTAGAGGAAGCACTGCGAATATTAGCATCGGCGTTATTTCTTAGCAAAACCTCTACAACTTCCAAATGGCCATTTTTCGTTGCAAGATGGAGCGGAGTGTCACCGTCCAAGTTTGTGGCGTCAGGATTTTCATCCTGATTTAGAGGGATCCGCACAACCTCAGTGTGACCGCATTTTGCTGCAAGATGGAGCGGGAAGAAACGTTTCAGCGCAAATTCGTCAGAGTTGATCAGAAGCTTGACGAGTTCGTTATGGCCACGCATGGCTGCAATGTGAATTGGTGTATTCTTTGATTGGTCGGTTACATGGAAATCTGCGTTGCTGTCTAGCAATAATCTCGCAATTGTTAAGTGACCGATTTCAGCCGCCAGATGAAGCGAAGTCTGACCTAAAGCATTTCTAGAGTTAACACTTGCGTTCTTGCTTAGTAGAAGATTGACAACGTCAATGTGACCATTCAGAGTCGCAATGTGTAAAGGAGTGTTATGTTTTATATCCAGTACATCGACATTCGCTGACGACATCAGTAAACTTCTAACAGCCTCTGTATCACCACGTTCAGCTGCAAGGTGAAGCTGATTGAGACCTTGTTCTTCATCTTTCTCACAGACGTTCTGAATTTCCTCCTCCTTATCAGCTTCAGAATCTGCACTTACGTTCTGAATGCCATCCTCCCTCTCACCAGCGTCAGCTTCGGGAATTAAGCAGTCGTGATTTTCTTCATTTTCTTCATGAATTAATTCTTCAATTTCTGAACTGCATGAATGTTCCATAATTTCGGAACCTTCTGATTCAACAATCATAGACGCAAACTTAGTTTTATCATCAGATTCAATGTATTTCGCATCAGATTCGTGATGCAGTTCAACAGCTGATCGCGCATCATCGACATTACCTGCTTTTCTTATTTCTCCAGACACATACGCAAGGTGAAGAGCAGTGTGTTCATTTTCATCAACCGCATTGACTTCACCTCTGTGATCTATCATTGCTTTGACATCACCTACGTTTCCTGTTTCTGCAGATATTTTCGCAGGCTCTTGTACTGATTTCTTACTCATTGTTTTGTGTTTCAGTAGTCCATTCAGAAAACAGAGCAGCTGATCTAATACCCATGTACTCTAGCTGTTTATAATCTGCGAAACAAAGGACACAATTATAATAACTTATCAGAGACACCGAACAAAATTATCGTAGCGAATTGAATAGGTAGGCTACGCCGATGTCTAAACCTCTAAGGGTTCTTAGGCTCTAGGTCTTATTGCCAGTCTGCTTAACAGCGCCTCTGACTCGTCTTGCTCTTGTAGGGGCGCTAAATGAATTTTCAATCACAAAGTAATTTATTACTTCGAAAACAACGGTCAATGTCAAGGCGTTTCTGTGTCAAGCATACAACGACCGTCTTGAAGTACTCACCAACTGATCGATTCATTTCAGCCTAAAGATTCAATAATCAGTTAAGCAACAGCGAACCGGAGTTTTGAAATGACGTCTAGGACCGATTACGAAGAGGTTCATTACTAGAATAGTGTAAAGTAACCGTTCTGTGTCAATAAGCGTCTTCAGGGGCGCGGTCCAGGGATCCGATAGGAATCTTTCGGCTAAAAACAAGAGAATGTGATCCGCAACTGGTCACTCTAGTTTTCTATACACTGTTTTCCTTACAGATCATATTTCGGATTTTTTTGACATTTCAACATAATTTATTCTAGTTTATAGACTGTTTACTATAGTACCAATTAAATAAAAGCTTAATTACAAATATTTTGACATAATTATTATAAAGTCTATATAATTTTGGTTTTTTACCTCTCACATTTAATGAAAACCACGGAAACATCCAGACGGTGGGAATTTGCCTCAACACGGCCTTAACTCACACCACCAGCACCATCAAATCAATAATATTTATTTGGCCTAGGCTACAGCTTACAGCAAAATACACACGGGTGGATTCAGAGTTCACTGGATCAATAGAAATGGGTTGGACAGACCAGCTAGCATAATGTAAATGTACACGTTTTTCTATAGCGACCACATTGTCTGGACCATAGGTACTAATCATTTATTAACGAGCTGATCGTGTAGGAGCATGCCTCACAGCTGTTCGTGCTTGCCCGCTAAAATCATACTCCAAAACCCGTTTTCATTTTAAAATAATGGCGATTCTACAAATTCAGTCAATTTTATACTGGTGCACTGCAAAATATTACTGCCATAAACTAAAAATATTTAATTTCGAGCAGACTCCGTCGCATCATGCATCAGTGACCCAAATGTCAAATCACTTCATTGGCTAAAAATCCCTCAGCGCATCCATCACAAAATTGTAACTCTTATCTACAACGCCTCTCAACTCTCTTTATCATATCTGTCTCTATCTGGCCTCCAGACTCATCCTGTATGAAATTCTGCAACCGCTCCTTAGTCTAGGCCTATGCTGCAACAGCTCTTTGGAACGATCTCCTAAAAGACATTCGCCAATCTGCTCATCATCCTATCTTGCCTTTTAATTTCACCTCTCCTCCGGTTGCACTCGCCTGTCCTGCTTTCCATTCACGTCTCAAAATCTACTCCTGCGCCATCAAACGACCACCAGCACCACCGATTACCACCGTAGCACGATGCGGTCTCTTCGTCTTGACCTCCCCGGATTTTGACCTGGCATCGGAACGGAGCAGCCTGGCCATTGGAGACTTGATTTGATATAGCGCCGTGGTGCAAGTCTCCCTGACCTGTTTCCCTTACCTGTCTTTTCTGGGCGCTGAGCAATTCTCTAAGATTTACATTATATTACTCCATGACAGTAATTGTTGCTAAATGCGCGAAATACAAGGAGGGTTGATTAGGCCTACTCTTTGAATGGAGTGTTGGTAGTTAACTCACTCGTAGACGACAGGCTTTGGCAACTGACAGGTAGTATATGTAGGATCATTGAACGTCTTCTTTAACAATGTCTTCGCACTGACGACGCAAAGTAGTAAAATCAATGTTTGCCTAAACGTTAACTTTGATGAGAGAAATCTGACAATTTACATCAGCCCACACAGCCACAGTAAACATGGCGCACACTGGTTTCCATGTCAATGAAACAACACATATCTGAAAACCATGGGTAAACCCACGCGCCTGGAATTTCCAGGAAAACGACCACACACGCACATACATGCCAAGGCCACAAGGCGGATCACATAGCCAACATTATTCTTGAGATGGTACGTTCATTTTGAGACCCTAAACGTTATCGTAATCTCGAGATATCTACAGCGTCAAAAGCGAAGTTCATGGAACCTTATTCACAGGCGCTCAGTCAAAACAAAATCGATGTATATATATTTTTTATGTATGCATGTATGTAGGCCTATCATGTATGTATGTAATTAGTAATTTATATAGCGCCGACCACAGCCGAGGCATTCAGTAGCGCTCCCAGTGCGAGAACCCAGAGAGAAGAAAATAATAGGTTTTAGGAGAGAGAGAGAGAGATGAAGACAATGATCCAGAAAGGAAAGTCAAGTATGTATGTATGTATGTATGTATGTATGTATGTATGTATGTATGTATGTATGTATGTATGTATGTATGTATGTATGTATGTATGTATGTATGTATGCATGTATGTATGTATGTATGTATGTATGTATGTATGTATTTATGTATGTATTTATGTATGTTTGTATGTGTGTATGTATGTATGTATGTATGTATGTATGTATGTATGTATGTATGTATGTATCTATGTATGTATGTATGTATGTATGTATGTATGTATGTATGTATGCAATGTATGTATGTATGTATGTATGTGTGCGCAGTGGCCTACAGCCTAATCGGTTATATTTTTTGTGCAGCCTGTGTCCACCTTCCCATAAACTGAATATAAAACTGGCAATAATCAACGATTATTACAATCATTCCTGTATTATACATTATATTGAAATACGGTAATAGGGGCCAACCTTAGCTAAAAAGTGCCGTAGTTTAGGTTTGTAAAGTATTTCTATGATTTTAAGGTTGGTTTTGGTTTTCGTATAGGCACAAATTTAATATTTTTTCGTAAATGGAAGTTGGATTGCGGAAAATAAATCCTTGCGATGGGGCATAAAATAGAAGTTGGATTGATGAAAATAATTCTTTGCGTAAAATAGAAGTTGGATTGATGACAGTTATCATGGACATTTATAATAAAATAAGGAACTAATTTCCTATGTTTTAAATTAGGCCTATTCACGTAATTTTCTAACCTAAAAGTACACGTTTATAATCATAGAAATAATTACCACCTAAACTACGGTTTACCGTTTTTGGTCTGCCGCTCGCCAAAAAACAAAGTAGATTGTTTCAGTTTTTAAACGTAGCGAATGAGGCATAGTTATGTTTAGAGTTTAGACAATAATAAAATAATTTCTACTGAAAATTATTTTAATAGGCCTAACTTTTACACTTACGAAATTCGGCGTCGGCGTCGTAGGCCTACTATTCTCAAAAGTAAATCCAAAAGTAAAATGCAGCGAAAAGTGAAAACGGCATGGGTGCGTTCCTGCTACAAAGGGTACAAACAATTTAGAGCAATTTAATTGTTACGGTTGTTTCGCAACTCGATAGGTCAAGCGAACAGAAATAATTAAATTTTAAACTGAAATTTTGCTTCAGTTATAGTCTTAGCCTTAAAAAGTTACAGACTAGTAATTCGGAGCTGAGTACACGCTGCATGCCTGCGGATACAGTGATCTACATGTACAACCCTGAGAAGACTAAAAACATATTACAAAATAATATAATCTTTGTTCGGTGAGAACACGCTGTATTCATTCATTCATTCATTAATTCATTCAGAGTATTTATATAGCGCCTCTTCAAGAAGCTACTCAGAAGCGCTCAATACGCGTTGTATACCGCGTATACTCTCGTCTACAGCCCTGGGCTGTGTCATTCCCACGTCACTTGTAATCAATCCCACACACTAACGACATGCAAAAAACAGGCCATTCAAGTTCCTAATAGATCGTGATTTCAATTAATTTAGATTTAAGCTAATTTATTGAAAGATCAGTAGTTATTCAACGTTAGACATGCATTCAAATAATAGGCCCATAAGTGTTTATAGCATGAATCGTTAATCTTATGAAACTAGTTTTAGCTTAACCCTTTCGCCCCTGAGCTCCCACAGCGGAAGTGAGATAACCCTACATCCCTGTGCGAAAATTCCTATAACCCTGAGGTCCTAGGCAAAAATCAGTAACTTCAGAATGCATGTAGACTGAAATTTTACTGTCTGTGATTAGAAGTATGATATATAAGTAAACGTTTCTGATAGCTAGCTAATGTGTTAGCGCCAGAATTTCACTTTACTGTGGTAGTCGGCCCAACATGTGCTACCATCGCGAATGCACAAGTAGCCTATGTGCCACACAATGAACAGCGAAACATAGTCCTTGTCCTTGTCCCTCTTTGCTGCAGCTGGATTGGACCTCACAAACCAGTTGGTTGGTCAGGTTGGAAAGTTGAATAGTGACTTCGACATGACGACTGCACCCATCATCGATAGAAACATCACGAGTAGCCTATCAATCACATGTGCAGTCATGCTTGCCGTAGGAACGACCTGGAACGTCCCCATAACTTTCGGTTTCAACTGATTCATCTCCACTGCTATCACTGGCCATAATCCTTTCTCTCGCCTGTCCAAGGGTATACCGTTTTCCACCAAATAATTTCTTCGCAACAGTTGTTTCATTCGACCTGCTAGATGCCTTGAGTTTCGGCATTGCCAACGGCTATGGTCGAATTTATTGACATTGACCTTCAAGTGACGTAATAACACTAAAAGCACGTCACTTCCTGTCTGAGTCAATGCTGGGATTGAAATAAACAGACCTAATTACCATAGCCGATTTACAGGCATTACGGGGATAAAATATAGACGCGATGCCGAAATATCGGCCTTACGGGTATTTGACAAGTTCAACGTAGCCGGTTTATCGGCCTTACTGGAATACGATAAAGAAAGTCAAGCCGGTATTTCGGCCTTACGGGGCAAGAGGGTTAACTGCTTAGACCAGTATCTTCATTCTACATTAAATCTAAGGCATCATAGCCTGCTTTAAATCCTCTTTGGTTTGGTTTTCCTTGTTGAAGATTAATAGTCACTCGTCCTTGTTGTACCGACGCCTCAGCAGCACTCATGAGCACCCATTCTTAGAAGATTCATTTCTGTGGTCAATTTCATTGTTCGGTTAATTTCGTAGTTCACTTACAAACTTCTGTTCAAATTGTTCTGATCGACCAACGTCCAACAAGTCGCCTCTTCAAAGGTAGTAATATTATTCGTACAGTCAACTAGGCCTACAGTGTTCTCAAAACAACTCGTTCAACTATCGCAATCGCCGCTGAGTTTAATTTCGATTACAGCTATCGCAGTTCATGTTCAATATAACTTTGACGATTGTCACTAGGGCCTACTAGGCCTACACGCTTAGACGAACCGAGGTTAGTTAATTTCATCGAGTACACGATGAAACTGGTCGTCTCTATCGGTTAAACATCACTATACTCGCTAATAATAATAATAATAATAATAATAATAATAATAATAATAATAATAATAATAATAATAATAATAATAATAATAATAATTATAATAATAATAATAATAATACTAATAATAATAATACTAATAATAACAATATCCGAGGTATCATATATAGGGGCCTACCTCAGGGAAAACTACTAATCATTATTATAATGATGATGATAATGCTGATGATGATGACGACGACGATGATGATGATAATAATAATAAAATAATAATAATTATTATTATTTTATTATTATTATTATTATTATTATTATTATTATTATTATTATTATTATTATTATTTTCATAACTGTAATAATTATAAATATAATATTAATAAAAATGATTATTTAGGCCTAGTAATAATTAACTCATTAATAATAATTATTAATTATAATTATAATATTGATAATAATATATTGAATAATAATATAATTATTAATAATATTAACATAATTACGGTGACCTTAAATGCCGTGGCACCCATTCAAACCGACAGCGGTGGTGAAAGATCTAACCCGTTTAATTCTTTTAAATAATCATAGTCGAGGCCAAACGGTTGCTACGTAAACACTTGAACATTTATATCGATAAAATAATCTTTGAAGACTTTTCCGTTGTGACTGTCACAACGCACGTCCGATGTTCCGTTCCTCTGTGTGTGAGGACGCCGGTTCGCATACGGATGGTGGCTTATTTCAGAGATGTAAATCTGGGGCTAGCAATGTCCACGCACGGTGACCTTCAATTGTGTGGCACACATTCAAACAGACAGCGGTGGTGAAGGATCTCAGCCGCCGATCAATCAGGGTCGAGGCCATACGCACGATCGCTACAGGAAAAATGTACATTTGCATTCATCTCACAGGACAGAGTTTTTGGGTATGTGGGCGTACTGCTCGATTGGAAATTCTTATCAGCAAGGTCAGTGCTGGATGTTTTAAAGAAGTGCTTCTCTGTAAGCAAATTCAAACACCCTATATCGTTACTCATCGTTGGGTTCCGGACAATTCCCCGGTCAAATTCCCCGGTCAATTCCCCCGTCAATTCCCCGGTCAATTCCCCCGGCGTCAATTCCCCTCGGTCAATTCCCCCCTCCATTAAAATGAACAGTTTATAACACACGAAATTATATGTGTGCATAAAAATTATATAATATATAATTAAATTAATATAATTAATTATATTAATATAAATAATATATATATTATAATTCAATTTATAATTAATAATATATATAATAACAATATAATTAAATTATTATTATATTATTATTGTAATTAATCAATAACAATATAATTAATTATAATAAAATCATATGATATTAATAATATTAATATTGTTTTTATATATTATTAAATATTAATATAATTATATAAATACCTATGTAGGCCTATATGTGTATATATATTATATTATATATATAATTTAATAATTATATATTATATAATAATTATATATTATATAATAATTATATAATTATAATAATTAATATACTATATTAATATTATATATTATACATATAATTTTAATAAAAAATTAATATATTTATTAGTGATATTAATTATTATTACATGTTATATATTATTTTAATAATTATATTACTATATTAATTGATAAATATTATTATAATTAATTATATTATAGTTATAATTAATTATATTATAGTTATAATTAATAATTATAATTTACAATTATAATTATATTAATTATAATATTATATATTAATAATTATAATTATAATTATGATATATTATTATATATTATTAATAATATATAATATTTAATATAAATATTATTTATATTAATATAATTAATTATATTAATTTAGTTATATATTATATAATTTATATGCACAAATATAATTATGTAATAATATAAAATATATGTAATTATTTTATAATAATTATTATATATATGTAGGGGGAATTGACCGGGGGGAATTGTCCGGGGAATTGACCTATTGAAACGCCGGGGGAATTGACCGGGGAGGAATTGACCGGGGGGAATTGACCAGGGGAATTGACCGGGGGGAATTGTCCTAGACTCATCTACCCAAGTTTCAGAATTATTACGAAAAATTGTTACCTTCACTTAATGACTCAAAGGGAAGAGTTTAGACCTAGAACGGCTTTAATGTGGCGCCTCCCAGTAATTATCTTTTGTCCGTCAACCAATCAATCAACGAATCAATCAATCAAAATTTATATAGCGACCCTTGCATATTTCTAATCAGAGGCGCTCCCAGCCCAGGCCATGCGGAAGAAGGTAGTCTAAGAAGCATTTGGAACTGAGAGCAGGTGAGAGTATGTAAAGTTAGGGAGGTGGCGTATTTTAAAAGAGTTTATACATAGAATAGTTTTAATGTAGCGCCTCGCAGTAATTATGTCATCATATACCAGGTACTGATTAACACTAACAAACTGTTGGAATTGATAACTGCTTGTAATCAGTTTCATGAAGATTAGCCATTTCCGGCTGCTGTTTGGACAATAAATATTTCTGAATATTTTATGTTCAAAGATACTTATTGTCCAAACAGCACCTACATTTGCATTAAGCAATCATAAATACAGTTCGTTAAAAACACGCTGTAGGCCTACTAATGTGCTTGGGATAGAGGTTAGAAAATTGGTCCATTATGACCTATGTGCTATACTAGAGCCATGTGACCCGTTTAACATAACACTCATTGCACTACCGCAGAAGCATGTGATAATGATGATGATGATGATGATGATGATGATGATGATGATGATGATGATGATGATGATGATGATGATGATGATGATGATGATGATGACGAAGAAGATGATGATGTAATAAGCAACGTAACTTTTGTCCACTACAAGACAGATTTAAGCTTGAAATACGAGGAACACTTTAATGAACACGGAAGTATATAGCACACTCGATGAAAAGGTGTGAGCAAGCGATAAAACACCTGTGCTGGCTGCCCATTCGCAAAGGGATAGATTGCCTTCAAAGTGGTATACAGGTGTCAACATGGATTAGCGCCACTATACTTGTACAAAAAGCAGAGTGCCATGGTTACTGGTCGGTGTCGATTGCCTTCTGGAACGACGTCCGGAAAGGTCAAAGGTCTTGAATGCGATGAAAGTCGAATTCCGTGTTCCAGAAGCTCTATCGAAACTTTCAGGAAGACACAACTGTTATATCTGACAAAGCTGAGCGCATTTGCGGTGTATGCACTTATATTTTAACCTGAACTTTATAAATCGTATAGAGATTATAATAATAGTAGTGATAACTAAAACGGTAACATCAACACTCTTCATCACTATCCCAAGAGTAGTATTCATCGGATGACGCAAATTCTTCCTCATCCTCTTGCTCTTCCTCTTCTTCCTCCTCTTCATCCAAATGCTCTTCCCTCAATTCTCTGTTAACTCTTAGCTCGTTACTTTCGTTCTCAGGGTGGAGAGGACCTTTCAACAGCAGGCGCATCGCTTGGTATCTTGCAGAGTATGAGAGAGGAGTAGCTAGTTTCTCCAGTAGATCTTCTCTGTCAAAGCGTTCTAGAAGAGGTTCGGGCTTCGGAAGTTCTAAGCTCAGGTCGGTTTCAGAAGACGAAATGCTATGATACAGGTGGTAAATTTCCTCGTAATCTCTTGTAGGATTGCATTCCCCACGTTTCTCATAAAAATCTTCACAGAACAGTAACTTAATATGATTCGATTTAAGATATTCCCCAATCGGTAAAATGAATGATGGCATCATGTAGCACGTACAGAAATCTTGAAGGTTAAAGTCAAGATAACATTTGAGTAATTTTTCCACCCAGAAATGGAGTTCTTCAAAGCGTCCTTGAAAGCTCATATCTGAGCGTAAGAATTTCAGGTAGTCATCTGGCATGCCTTTGTAAGATGGTCGTCCGGTTCGTGTTGTATGTAGCGGATCCAGCGCTTCGTTGCAATATAAAAAGCATGTCTTCAATATATAAGTAAGTCCTCGACTGCTTTTGATCAACTGTTTTCCAACCATATAAGCTGTTTTTGCTACTTCAGTACTCTCTTTGATAAGTCGACTTTCAATTGGTGCAAACGAAATCCTAGCACACGGGTCGGTGAACGGAATCCAAGGATACTTACGATGTGGTTGATCAAATACCAAATTGCAACCGTCCACTTTCAGGTCATCCCTTATGCCCGGCAGTGCATCCTCTGGCCACCAATTATCTATGTGTATACAAGGAACAATGTCGACTGATATCTCTTTGAACATGTAGTTTCCATCAAGCGGTCGATTCAGAGTGAGTCGTAAATTAGTACAAAGGCTATTCGGATTGAGGCCACTTGACCTACGGTCGTTGAAGTCATTATCACATCGCCAGTCTAATTCGAAAAGATGTTCGTTTTTCAGAAACATCGGATCTTTAAGGACTTCGCTAAGAACTAATTTGAACTGTGCATTGACTTTGTTTGTTAAGAGAATGCCTTCAGCGTTGAAGAAATCATCGAATTTCTGGTTCGTTGTGTGCTCCTTTGTCTGTTTTCTCTTAAGATGAACAAAACCGCTTGGGAGTACTGGTGATGGAAAAACTTCACACAATTCGCTAAATTTTGTCAGAACCAGATCAAAATCGTATTCGTCTGGGAAATCTATTTTCGTTTTTTCGAAAGCACTTCCAACGAAGATCGTTCGACATTCGAATCGTGGATCATAGTTTTTAATTCCATCCACGATTCTATTGACAAAGTTGTTCAATTCTTTGTTGAGGACATCTGAAATCGGATTGCGCTTTGCGAAGTTTGCTTTATTAAATATAGTGAATAGAATCTTCTTCGCGTAATCTGAGTTATCATTTGAAGTGTATAATGGAGAAATTCCATATTGAAAATTCATCGACTGCAGCAGAGATGAATCAATTTGCAATAATTCTATAATGTCCGATATCCGAACAACTTTGTCTTTAATGTACTGAGTGACTCCATGCTCATCATATTTGCGAGTCATATCTTCCTCTTTTGTTCTTATTTGTACCATTTCAATCGCACTATTCCCGTCTATATCTCTTATGTCTTTATTTCCGCCATTGTCTATGAAGAGATCTGCATATGGGCCAGAGGAGTAATGAAGCGGCGTTCTTCCATAGTTATCAATGGCGTTGACATTACAACCCATTTTCAGTAGTAGAGACGCAATACCGATCAGCGTACGCATGTCTTCGTCAGGTAACCAGTCACACGAGTAAGTTGTCGGCATTATGGCTTTATGCAATGCGGTTCTACCTTGGTTGTCTTTTACCTCGACGATTTGGAGACATTTATCTTTTCGCATTTTTGAGAACCATCGAATGCCGTCAAGCATTATGTAAAATGTTTCGTAGTCTCTGCGCTTCGATGACTCGAGGGGCCTGTATCTGTGAGCAATGGCTAAACGATGAAAAGGTGATCCTCCATTTTTGTCTATCACACATTCTGGCATTTTTAATTTTCCATCCCATTGTGTGAGTGGAAATGTTTTACAGATGGCTCCTCGTTGTTTAAGCGCTTCTATTGTACAAGGTTTTGTTTTCACTCCCAACTTAAGGGCCAGATCAAGCGGAGTGTTACCTCTTGAGTCAATAGCATTTACGTCAGTGTCTTCATTTTCAAGGAGAATATTAATAGTTCTGTGTTTATTCAATTCTTCTTCGGTTTCTCTAGAACAATCTTCAATCATGCCTTGAAGATCCCTGTTACGAAGTTCCTCTATCTTAGCTTTTTGATCGTCTGGACTGTCTGTAAGGTTTCCATCGATAAGTTCTTTGAACAGATAGACGAAATACTGACGGTCGTGTGGATTCAATTTTTCATCTAAAAATGTGTTCAGTTTTTCATTAAGCGTAGCTTCTTGAAGGTTAAGTTTTACGTCTCCATTGCAGAGTTCTTTCAAAATATAACGTGAATCGATGCAATCGTCTGGAGTGAGCACTTCGTATAAGGCTTTATGTAGCGCTGTGTGTCCACAATAATCGGCAAAATTGACAGAAGCGCCAGCATCCATGAGTACTTTCACTGTTTGTGAGTGTCGCCGTCTGGCTGCTTTTAATAACGCATTCTCGCCTAACCAATCTCTGGCGTTGAGATCGATGCCTATGCCAGGTTCTTTCGTCCAGTCTATGAAAAGCTGAATAATGTGATAGCTGTCATATTCAGCTGCCCTCATCAAAGCAGTTTCCCCTTTCCAGTTCCTCAAGTTTATGTCTGCTTTGTGTTGCAAAAGTAACAACACTCTACTTTGATCCTCTTTCCTATATTCATTCGAAGCCTTTATAGAACCACAATGTTTATGTCCATGGTTGATGGCAAAAAACAGAGGTGTTTCGGATTTAGGAGAGAGGGCATTCACATTAAACTTACCAGAATTCAAGAGTGTGTCTAGGACTTTGCTAGATGCGCGTCCATCCTCCATCGCAAAATGTAGTGCTGTATACCCATCGCTGTTCATCTCATGTCCGTCCAGTATATTGGTCTTTAGCAATAAAGTTTCGAGTAGGCCCACATCAACGCGCCTTGATCGTATTGCGTATAGAAGAGCTTTGAAACACTCACGACGTAGGATGTTCGATGGTTCGTCTTTCTTGCGTACGGTTACTCTGATTGGCATAATTTCTTCTTCATCGTCAGGATCTATATCGTACTGTACATCTCCAGGTTTCATCTGGTATTTCTGTGTTACTGGTGTCGCACCCAAGAATAAATGGGTTAACCGTATAGAAAATTGCTGTATTGCTATGTCGCCCGACGTAAGTATTTTCTCCGATACGATTATTGGGTTCTCAGGTTTTCTAATTAGATGAGGATCGTCTCGTTTGAGAATACGTCGTGTCCTAATCGTCTTAGAAGGCTGTGGAAACGGAAACCAGAATCTGCCGATGTCTTGTTCATCGTCCTTACTTTCGCACCTTTTTGCACTTTCAGCGAAATGTATCATCATCTCAACAATATCTGCAAGCCCCTTTGCTGCTGCCAACTGAAACGGTGTTGTTTTCTTTTTGTGTTTGACGTGAATTTTTGCCCCGTGTTTCAGGAGCATTTCAACAACAGATGGTCGACAAGTTTCAACGGCGAGATGCAGTGGAGTTCTGCCTTTATTGTTCTCTGCATTGACGTCTTCAGTGTTGCTCTGTAGCAGCGTCGTCACGTCTTCTAAGCAACCATCTCGAGCAGCAACGTGCAAAGGAGTATTTAAAGTATCTGTATCTGAATCCATTATGTGAGCTATTATGATGATGGACTTCAACCCCAGTAAGTTCACGAATCTCCAACACGCGTGATTGTATCTTTGCTAAAACTTATAAACACAAGCATTAGGCATTTTAGGCATTTTAATACTCTATATTAAAATGTGCACTAACTACACACATGTAGGCGTATGCATGTATATTGTCATGCTGGCAGTGCTAGATTTGTTGGTAGGAATCCATGTATGAAGGCCTCGCCCAGTCTACTGGCCGCAGTTAACTTCGCTCTGAGGTTCAAAGCAGCCTGGGGTTGCATGTTATCCATTGCCATTATGGATTGAAAAAATTGCTCATAATATGCCCAATTGTATCTTACATATTATGTTCACGATATTCCAGACAAATATTTCATGGTCTTGTCAGATTTTATATTTAAAAGACTGAATGCATGACATAAATAGGATACTTACCATCGTCTGAGAAGTTACGCATGGCTGTGTAGCGTCGGAAATTTGATAGGTAGGCAGAAACATGAGCCAATTTTGGTTGCCTAGGCCTATTTCTTAACAAAGGCTTTTTTTC